>VZRR01003444.1:200674-391974 GCA_013398015.1 Oreocharis arfaki | reverse complement strand
GTCCAGGGCCTCTCAGAGCCCCACTCAGGGTGTGGTAGGTCTCTGACACTATGGCAGCTTGAGCAGACTGTTTCCTTAGTTTTTGTTTTATTTATTTTATTTTTATTTTATTTTGTGAGTGGAAAGAGAGCTCTGAGGAATGGCCAATGAGATGACTATAAAAATTGGCTGATGCAACCACTCAGCGTATTTGAAGTAGTAGAAAGTGTCACCTGTTAAATGACACATTGAATTTGAACGCTAATGATCTAACTCTGGAGGAGTAGATTGCCTTAAAGTGGGAGCCCACTACTAGGTTAAAAACAATCTCAACTTCCTGCAGCTTCACTGCTTGTTTTTTTGCCTCAGCTTTTACAAATACTGTTAGATTATAATTGAGACAAAGGAGTGTTTGGGATTGGTGCTTTATCACTCTGAAGACAGCCACATTTCAGTGGTGAATTAATTGATGCGAATAAGTAGAGAGCAAGAGCACTTAACAAATAGCAGTTAGTATGACAGGTCTGATACACATATTTACAGTATTTTCAGCTGTGTAACTCATGCTCTCTGCACCTCAAATAACTCACAGCCTTTCAAAAATATTGCACTTGAATAATTTCTCACGTAAGCTGTCTCTTGAGATTACTGACGCAAAATCAGAAGAAGGAAGCACTCAGGGGCTTGAAGGCCGGTGGGAGGTGGTTTGGGGAGAGAAGGCTTCTGTAGTGCTGGCCATCATCAGTGATAGAAGCATTGGGTTAGGATGCTGCCTGCCGGAGTGCCAAGATGCAGCCGAGTGCTGGTCAGTGACTGCTTTTCTTAGTGCAGAAGTATAACTTGGGCACAGATCCTGTGATCCTGAGTGCTGAGCTGGTGTATGATAGACCACGCAGCAGTTCTGGAACTGAAGGACACTTTGCCAAAGTAGCCAGCTCAGGCAATAAGGGGTTTATATTAGCTCTCTGCCTCTCTAGAGGCTTTGTGTTGGCTATAGATGCTACCTGATGTAGCACAAACCTAGAGTCATACAAGCAAGGGATACTTGAGCAAAGCTGCGTCTTTCCGGAAGAGAGTAAAACCATAGAAGATGTTTTAATGTGTTTGAATCAACAGTATGAATTTAAACTAAAGTGTGGGTTGTGTTTGATCTGATTTTGATCTATTATTCAGAAAACTAGAACGCTGAAAATCCTACCATGGCCTCACAGAATCACTCTGTAATTCAACAGAAGTCCGAAACAAAAGCAACAGAAATATCACACTGATTGAGCTCCTTATTGTTTAACCTGGATAAGCTTTTACCCCTTTTACTGGCAAATACAAAAGAATATGCTCCAGAAACTTGGAAGCCTTCACACCTAAGCATAAAAACAATATATAGGTGAAGTGAAATCCAGATGCTGAATTTAGTATGAATTTTGCCAAAGGTGTTATCAGGACTGAGTAAAGCCTTGCGGGTGGTAGCTTCACTGTATAACATTTCTGCACACATGTCCAGGTAAAAAGTAAAACATTGTTTGATTACACAGACAAGCTGTAGCTTTACAGCTACAGATTTTCATATCTGTTGATGATTGAAGTGTGAAAGCCCAAGACAACTTTAGCTTCTTCACGAATGAGTTATGGTGTGAAAAATCATTTAAATATTTTTTAAGATGTTATTCGTCTAGAACTGCATTTTACTTGCAACTGTGAGTCTTGCTGGCTTCCTATACTAGTACTGATGAGAGTCTTCAAGTATTTTCAGTGTTTGCTGTGCTAATAAATTTGTAGACAATTCTGAGATGAATCTGGGGGAGAAACCAGAAAGCCAATTTGCCGAAGGCCCTATCCAACTTGGAAGGAGTTCGGTAGAAAGGATTAAATCAGACTTCAGAACATCAAGATGTCTTTATGTGTACCCCTTTTATGGTAGGGGGAAACTCCCACCAGTTGTGCCATGCCAGAATAAAGAACTGCATTGGATTTGGCCCTCTACAGTCACTGCTGTGTTCCAGCAGTCTCTCACAGTAGGCATAGGCATGTCCCCACCCTTGGCAACAGTGGAGCTCTATCCTTGGCACTTTTGACTCTGCAGTATTTTGTCTTGTCCCTAAGGAGTACTGTAGAAAGCTTAAGAAACTGGAATTCTTGATGAGCCTATCCAGCTGTTGGTGTAAGTAGTATTATAAGGGAAAGTAGTGTAATGTAGAGGAGGTTTTTGAATGGAGAACAGAGTAATACAGACTGAGAGTGGCGTGTGCATTAAGACTGTAATTGTTTCACTGGAGTGTTTGAAACAAAACTGACTAATGAAATATTCAGCTGAAAGAATAAATTTATCTTTATCCATCAAATGTAATTCACAGCCTTTTAAGGTTTACTTCTGCTTGTATCATCCCTGTACATGATGGGTATCACAAACAAACTTTATATTTAATTCTATTGCTTATTCAACTCCAAATTGAGAGCCCAATTCTTCCTGTCACCAGTGTATAATTTATCTACCTTTATTATACTGACTTTATTGTGTTGTCTACCAATTATTATACTGACTGTTTTTAGAGAATTTGACTTGCCCATAATTTGTGTAATTGGTGCTGATGGACATACTCTGTTCATTTTGACAACTTCCTTGATAATGCTATTGAGTCACTGGGATCCATCTGTATTCAGGGATGCAAACAACTTTGGTAAAAATAAAACATGGAAATGAATCATCACCAGTAGCTGGCTTTCTATGAAAACTATTCCAAGCTCTGCTAGTGGTTTTATTATCTTACAAATGGATGCAGATACATCCTGCCAGGTCAGCATTAGCATGGGCCTTTGTTCTTTACTTTATATGTCATGCATTAAGGTCCCCCCAATATCTGTTCATGGTAATTAAATTAATCATCTGTGTCTGTAACGCCATTGCTGGAAGCAAATAGGCACTGAAAAGTAGGTTACTATCTGAAACTCCTTCAGTGGTGTTTACTACAGTATTTACAGATCGTGCTGGAAGATGCCAGCAGTAATGTAAAATCAGATTTACATTTAGATCATTGAGATGGTGTGAGAGTATGACTGTCTCAGCTGATTCTAGGTAGCTTTGATTCTGATTTGTGTCTCTTGTGAGAGTGAATCTGCAGGAGGCAGCTGTGTAAAATTTGTGTAAATGAGAGGAGAATCCTAATGACTTTATACTGACCAGAGCCCAAATTGATGATACGCTGCTCAACCCAAGAAGACTTAATATGTTAATACGCTGCTGTGATTTTCTTTATCATGCCACTTTTGCTCTTTCCTCTCCCTCCATTTCTGTATTTTTATGGAAATAATTAATTATAGCTGAGAAATTTGGTGCCTGAGAAAATACCAGCCAAAGCTTTTCCATTGGCAAGGGCATTTTAAGGATGAGCCTGGTACAGATTCTCCAGTGTCTAGTAAGATGTTATAATGCTGCAGCTCTACTCGTAGTGAGGAATTAAAAGGATCTCTCTCTCCTGTTCTACTCCCTCTTTGCATTAAACATGTGGGAACAAAGCAGTCATTGCATCTCTTGCCACTGTAACAAATGGGACAGGCATTGACAAATGGCTGAAGAAGTGGGGAAAGTAGGGAGATGTAATGACACTGCATCTAGAGCAAGTCTGTTTCCTCCTAGTCATCATAATTCCAGAGAGACGCAATCGCACTCTAAAAAGGAAATAATTGAAGAAGATGCTGGGAAAATAATACACATACTAGTTTGTTCTGTTGGACATGGTTCTTAGCAATTCACTGGGTCCATTTATGATAGTATTTGTGTTCCATTCAAGAGATCTGTTTCTAAGCAAGTCTCCTGCTCCCCGCGCTAAAGACACCGCTTGTCAGTCCTGAAGTGCATGAACTCAATTACTGTCAGCAGAAGGGAAGCAAACAGATGTGCTTCAAGAGCGCACCGAGCGCTCTTCAGGCAATAAATGGGAGTTCAATCCAGGGCACCAGCCTGGAGTCACTTCAAGGTAAAACCCTTGCAACATGTCTGGATGTGGTAGTCAGGTGCACAGCAACAGGTGCTTTGCTCTCCAGATCCATTCACATTGTACCGTAAATCTTCCTAATACAGACATGGCCAAGATATTCCAGAGATTAGGAAACATCAGCCTCCACAAGGCCTCCTTTCTGCAGCTCATGACAAGTGCTATTTTTCCTCAGTATACCAGGGATCTTCAATCATTCCTTTTTTTCAGACTTTCTGATTGTAACTTCTTTTGGGGAATACACCTGACAGACAACCATTTCCTGTAACAGTCCTAATACAATTTCTAGAGGAAAATAAAAAGGTTTTCCCCTCTGGATGTCTGTACTCTTTTCCAAAGCCTCTGACTCTGGGGGTTTTTCAGTCTGGGATTCTTCTGGTTCACTACCTTGTCCTTTCAGTGGAGGACCTCCTCATCTTTTCTATAAAGGAGAGCCCTTGCATCCCTAGCTGGTAAGGATCAGATACCACAGTGACAAGATGGGGTCAGAGCCTATTTCTGGGGCCAGGCCCTCTGTGAGAAACAGGTTATTCCTGATGGCATTTCATTCTGCTGAGGCAATCTGCCGTCCTGTGGAGTGTGCTGTGCCAAGTATCATCTCAGGTTCTAAGAGCTGTTTTGCACCAAGTTGGTGTGATATGCAGGGCAATGCACTGTGCTAATGCAACATGGTAGGTAATTACTGGCTTGGGCTAATCAGAGAATAGAGATTTAACTTCTTGTTGGTTATCTCTTCATCTGCTGGCTGCTGTAGATAGTATATAAATTTGGGGTCTGCCCATTACTTGCGAGAGTTTTGTTCCCTAAATTTTTTACAATGCATTTTACTTGAATTTTGGTTGTGGATCAAGTGAAAACAAGTTCTAGTAATTACTTTAATAAATTGTTGTGAATTGTTTTTTACAGGTGTCCTGTTGTCTGCTGTTGTCCAAATGAACACATAATCAGTCACTAGACAGAATTTTCTTCTTGGGCTTTAGACTTGAAACTGTTGCTATTCTGGTAGATGAGTTAGCACCTGTGTTGAAATCCGTTACTTCCTTTGAGATTTTTAAAATTCAAGTAAAAGAGAGGCTCAGACAGAGTCACAAACCACTTCCATGAAGCCATTGTCAAGTTTGGTGGACCTCTGAACAGCCAGAGAGGCTAAAGCTTTGGAACAAGTTAAGTCATGACAGCAGAATTTAAAAACTGACAGAAATCATACTTTCACTTTGTTTTTTGGCTCTGAAAAAAAGCCCATTTATGTAAACTTCAATATACTCTTCTACAGTTAGTCTCAGTGTAAAATTTAGTTTAATGTCTTTGGATTCCAGCAGGTTCCATGAGGTTACTGACCAGTCTTGCAGGGTTTGAACTAGTGGTTGTGATTCAAAGAACTTAAAGTTTTCTGGGAAAAAATAAAAACAAGCAATGAACAAGCCCACAAAGTGAGCTGTGGCCCCAATGGAAATGTACAGGGTAAAGATTGCTGGTTTAGATTGTGAGCGAAAATATCCAGTAGTCAATGCCAGCTGAAAAAAACAGAAGAATCTGGCTTCAAGTAATGACTGCCAAAAAAATCAGAAGTCTTTTAAAAATAATATACTTGGGCTCATTATGCTAAAGTTTCTGTATTCTTGTTTTTCCTCTGCAACTATGAGTGCTATACTTTTTTTAATGTGGAAGCTGAACTTCTGAGTTAATTCTGTAACGCTAGGAGTTGTAACAATAAGAAAAGTTCCAAATAACAGAAAACTTACAGTAAAAATTGTAATTGTAGCATGAAAAAATGTCAGCAGACTTGTTCTTAAAATGCAGCTCTTTTGCTTATCCATGGTGAAGTTTCTGAGCACATGTTAGAAGCCACATCAAACTTCCCTCCTTCTGAAGATAGTTGATTTTTATCTCTGTTGTGATTTTGCAGCCTCCTTTTTTCCCCCCTCCTTGGGATGAATTATTAATCACAACATCCCTGAGTGTGAACCCAAGGGTACTGCAGAATTTATAAACAGTGTCTTTTTGTTTGTTTGGGGTTTTTGTTTGTTTGGGGTTTGGGGTGTCTGGTGGAGTTGTTTTGTTTTACTTTGTTTGGGATTTTGGTTGGTTTGGGTTTTTTTTTGACTTATATATGAAGCTTATGCTGTCATTTTCACAAACTGGCCATTGCTGTATGATAACTTGGAAATATTAGGCAAGGAAAGGATTTAATTTATTCTATCAGTGTCTTGGTTTGAAAGACAGGCGTCTGTTTAAGTGAGGCAGAAACCCCCTTTGAAGTGGGAAATGCAACCCCCTTCTCTCCGGATTATTATAACTTTGAAATTAAGGGGCTTTCAGGCAAGGATATGAGAAATAGGAATAACAGTTCTTTACTAATTTATATATATATAAAACAAAACAAAACAATGAATAGCAATGACTATGGCAGTTATTACAAAACAGCACAGTCACCCAGTGCAGCCTCCCCGGCCGCCAGGTAGCTTCTCCTCCTGGAGCAGTGCTGGTCACAGCCGGCAGCTTCTCCTCCTGGAGCAGCGCTGGTCACAGCCGGCAGCTTCCCCTCCTGGAGCAGTGCTGGTCACAGCCGGCAGCAGCGCTGGTGGCTCCCAGTGAGCAGGGTGGGTGCAGCAGCTCCGGTGAAAACAGCGGTCCCGTGGAAAAGGGCCTGGTCCTCGCCTGAAGGTCCAGTGATGCAGCCTCTCGTCCTCTGGAAGTCCAGCGGAGAGAAGCTCCCTTGTGCCTGAAAAACCTCTGATTATATCCAGGTGGGAAATGTTCAGTGCCCCCTCCCAGGCGGAGCATCTCACAATGGGGTGGTGAGGCACTGATGGGCCCATTAACAGGAGATAGTCCAGAGCCCGTTATCTATGAGTCGTTTGGCAAGGCACAGATGGGCCAATTAACAGAAAATAATCTGGAGGGAGGAGGCAAAGAAACACTGCCCCACCTGGTTTCACAGCTCATGAAGATGGTAATAGAATATACTGCAACCCAGGACAATCAGTAACATATTACTACTTAAGGTTAGTTATGTTGGATAAGACCATGAAACACAGAGTCCTTTCTCTTCCAGATAGACGTGACAGTAGAGGCCAAGCAGGATAGTAAAGGCCAAGGCTTTGAGCAGTGTAAGTGCAGTCAATATTTTGTGGCTAAGGCACCGGGTCTGGCACTTGTCAGAAAAGATGGTGAAGGAAGAGATGGAAACTAGGATTTGATGGTGATATGCTTCCACATCCAGAGATTACATTCCAATCATTAAATATCGCAAGAAACATGTTTTCAAAAGTGATTGGTGGTTTTTGAAAATGCGTTTGTAAGTCTCTGAGTTCTCAAACCAAGGTGTTTTGCTGGGACCCATTTTTTCAGAGGGCTAGAGGCCCATTTGTTCTACAAACAAGGATTCCTTTTGGCTTCTCAGTGTGAATGGCATGAGCCTGAGACACCTGCAGTCAGAGATTGCCTTAGAAAAATCTTGCCCTATAAGAATTAAACTAACTGAGAGCAGCAGCAGGAGCAAGTGCTTAGATGATGGAAAACTGAATTATGTAAAATTATCACGGTTTTACATGCTGAGTCCAAACCCATTTCAGTGAGTTCACTTTTGATCTCAAACCACAGCTGCCTCCAAATGGCAAAGGCTTTGAGCTCTGCCACAGGACACTTTTGCTCTTAAATGCTTAATTGTGTTTCCAAAGTGCTGCTGGTTTTATATGTGAGAACATCCTCCTAGAGGAAACATTTGGAAACTGTTATCGTGGACCAGGGCCTTGTCCTAGGGCAGTGTTAGTATCCCAAAATGCAACAGGTTGGCAGGTGATGAAATCATAACACAATTGGATTTTATAATTTGTATGGAATGTCCTGGTGTTTGTATATCTTGAAGCACAGTTGTTCAAGGAAGAGACATCTTCTTTGGCTGATTCCAATATAGCTTGCTCTTTGGGTCCATACTCTCTGCTCAGGTCCTAATTGTTGCTCGGGAAAAGGTCAGTATGTTTCCTGTGCAAGGAAGGAGCTGTCAGGCTTGGTTCCATGGGGTACTAGGAAAATAAACTTCCATGCAGATTCTGATTTGCTTCAGCGTTGCACCACAAGACAATTTATTATCGACATCAGATTATTAAACCTATGTTTTACTTTTCTCTTGTGGACAGTTCACTCTTTGCCTGTGTGTGTGCATCTTTCACCTCACAGAGACTTACAATATAGGAGTCAGCAGCACAATAATGGAGAATTCATTAAATGGCAAATTGCTCTATGTTACACTAATTCATTTAAAAGTTAATTCCCCTCTTCTGCTTTCAAGTTTCATGAAGTGTCAGTTACTCAATATTTTTAGCAGGTAGAACAGTAATAGTATGATAACTTATTTTTAAGGGCAACTTTCATTAATATGGGGAATTCAGGTTCTCCTATTTGGTGCATTTATCTTAATTGGTAGACTGTTGCAAAGATGTAGAAGAAAACAAGAAGAAAATAACACTTTAGTTCTCGTTTGCATTGTACTTCTCTGATTATTTGCATTTTTGCAGGGTGTGATTAGCAGGATATCCCACTCATACTGGTTTCACTTGAAGCTGTTTAAACTAAGCATCTCTTGAGTTAGATCATGATTCAATAGAGCAAGTGATTTAGGGCTTTTACTCTAGACTTTGGTAACCCAGAGAATGATTCTGTTTTGAAGATTGGGTTTGGCAGGGGGAAAGCTAGAAAAATCCTTTCATCCATCTCAATATTTGCTTACTACAGAAGTTGTCTTCCAGATCAATACTGACCTCTCAGTTAGGTGAACAGTGGTTTGACAGTTTTCCTACTATTGTGCACCACAACACAAATGTGATTTTTTTAATTGATGATATTCCTGTAGTAGCGGATGTTTGGAGAAATTATTGTGACCTGTGTCACCAGTTCCGTGCCTGTACAGAATTTAGCCACTACTATTTTTAAATTAAACTTTGGGACATCTAGACATCTCCAGGTGCCCTAATGCTCCCATGCTTGTTCCTATAACCTAAAATATCACTCTTCTTGTTCCTACACCGGATTTTCATGCACAGTCTCTAAAAGCTTACTGAAACATTGTTTACAAGTAAAGCGATGTTCTTATGACCAGACCAGCTGAGACAGCCGTCAACACGTTTCAGTGCACTTGGTGACAGGAGCAGTTTTAGATGCTGCTGTTCTATTTTTCCCAGTATTTTTACTGTTGGTGACAGTAGCCTGTGCCGTGGCTTGCCTTCTGGTTGAGCTCATTGTGAGTCTGTGGCGTGAACCAGGTTAGCAGACTGATCCAGATAAATAGTATTTTCAGAGTTCTTCCTTTTTGAGCTGGGGCAGAGATGAACAAGAAACAGAGATATTTCAAAACAATCTATCTGAAAAGTGTATCTGAAAAGAGTGGTCATGTATCCTTCACCTCACATGATCCTCATTTCTCGGTGCTGAGGTGTGCCTCAGCTGAAGTACTCTGTTGCTATGGCCCAGCAACCAGCTTATTGTTCTGTACTCTTCCTTTCTTTCAGCAATTCAGCTTTGTCTCCCTGCCCACGGATGTCCTGGAAATAGAAGTTAAAGACAAATTTGCAAAGAGCCGACCGATCATCAAACGTTTTCTGGGAAAACTCTCTATGCCCGTTCAGCGCCTCTTGGAAAGACATGCCATAGGGTAAATTTTACTGCTTACATTGTTTAACTAGTGTGTTGCTGTTCTGAAGTCCCTGGTAAAATATTATTATTGTGATATAATGGTGTTGAGGGGAAGTTATTAAACTGACAGTTGTCTGATAAACGGTGTTGGTCTTAGAATTTATAGGACTATGGGCCAGACAGAATTCCCTCTATAACCCTACGCTTGGCATTTTGAAAAGTGAGAGCTAGCATTTAGTAAAGAAGACTTTTTTGTGTATCATGGCTGCAGATTTGGAGAGTGCAATATTTTCAATTTGAATATTCTTTTAATGTTATCAGCAGGCTGTTTTCATGTTTCAGGGAATTACTATGGGCTAAAATCATGCCAGATCTGTTCCTCTTCTTTTTAACTTCTGGAATGGGAAAATATTATAAAAATATGTATGTGGCATGTTGTAACTAATGCTTTCTGACCCTACCCTGCTGCCAAGGAACAACCTTGAGCTCACAAGCGCTGCCCTGCTTCCCCATTGCATGAAAGTCCTGGGAAAGTGTATGCTGCCAAAATAACACAAACCACTTTAAGGGAGATGGATCGTAATCAGACAAGGCTAAAAAGTTGGCTCTGAGCCGGTAATGTTCAGACCTTGAAGAGCAAGGGAGAGAAAGAATCATCTTCTGAGGAAAGCATACGCAATGCAGTTTCCAATAAGGCATTTCTGAAAATTGGATCTCAATTCAGCAGAACAGCGGGAAGATGAGCTTATTGGAAGTGTTTTTGAACAGCTGGTTCAGATATTGGCTGTGATATTGACAGCTGAATCTACCAGAAGGGACTAAGATACCTCCCTGTTTCTCAAGTAGAGAAGATAGAGTAGGTTTTTAGAAGCCAGATGGATAAGAACAGCTTGGGGAAGGTAGAACCCTGTAACTGGTATCACTGGCTTTCCTCTGTATGAGAAGATTTCTCATCATCTTCTGATTATAACTTCCTATTTTACTTCCTTGTTGTAAACACTGTCTCTCTAAGGATGTACTTTGCCAAGAGCAGTGCCTCCAACCTGCACTAGATCTGGCTCAGTTTTAATACCGTAGTGGCATTTAAATCTCAGGCAAGCTCAGTGAGAAGTATGCACACAAGCTCAGAGAGGTCATACGCAAATCTTGAGGTGGTCTCATTTATATGAGTTTCTGATGCATGTGAAACTATGCTAGCCAGTATATTTGGCCCAACTGGAAGTGAACTATGTTTCTTCAAAAGGTATATAAATATTACTATTTAGTGAACCCATTACACTCAAGAAATGCTTTACAAAGATTGATTCAGCCTCATTGTGGGCAGCTGGGAAGTTAATCTCTTCTATAGTTTCATTCTGTTCTGAGGGGTGGATGAAGTGTGGCAAAGGGAGGGACCTGCACAAGGACAGAATGGAGTCATTGATCAACCTTGTCAGGAAGGTGTTCTCCTGATATTTCAGCTTCATAGAGGTAAGAGGGGTGGAAAGAGATGAAGAGCAGTCACTCCGCCAATTTAGAGAGAGAAGGTGGTATGCGGGGACTGGCCTGCACAGGGTTTTGTAAGCAAGAACAGGAAAGCTGAATTTTATGCACACGGTGAAGGGAACAAAGTACAGAAATGCGAGGTTTTACGGAAAGGTAGATGGTCAGATCTGCAGGGAAGCAAAGTCTTGTTACAATAGCTGAAGTGGGAGTTGTTTGCTTCCCGTGTCGATATTTTCATACCCATACTGCAGAAGTTTCATTCCCACCATTCTCTCTGTATTTATACATATGTGGTTGTGTATCCCAGCAGCCTGTCTTACTCACTTACTCAGCTCTTCCATTGTAATTGAAGACATTGTCCTCTCCTCTGCCATTCGTTCTCTCATATGCAAGTCAACATGCCCTCATGGCTGGGATGAATAGCCTTTATGTATTTTATTATGTATTTTTGTAGGACACAGCAGATTTATCTATGCACGGTAGACACATAGGGTAGGTTATAGTCTATTGTGACAATATTTGTTTTCTTTCAGGGACAGAGTTGTAAGCTACACTCTGGGTCGCAGGCTTCCTACAGATCATGTCAGTGGCCAGCTGCAGTTTCGATTTGAGATAACTTCTTCCATCCATCCAGGTAAGTCTCAGTCTTAACCCATTATTTATCTAGATTCCTAGAATTTTTTTTTTCTTTTTTTTTCGTTTGCATTCTTTCTCTTCAGAAATCTGAATTCCTTGCTGGCTGCTCTGGGACTTTAGGTACAGTCATAAGCAAAGGGAAGTGCATAGAGTCCCCCATCACAGGATGCACTGTGAGTGACAATTTCTTCCCTGTTTCCCCTTAGGATAGAGCTACTGGTGTCTCATATTCCCCTGTTCTTGGCTGCTCCAAATACTGCACCACATCACTGAGAGAGAAGAGAGTGGAAAACTAAAGTCTCATATGCTTCTCTATCATGCTTCTCTTATCTATGCTTTGCTAGTGAAAGTGCTATATGGGCTGTTATTTGTAGAGTCATCTGCATTTGAACACTTCATAAGTAAAAATGGAGAATGTAATAGTAAAGATGATTAGAAAATTTGATTATTTTTAATGAAAAAGTAAAGAGTAAAACAAAAAATAATTCCATGTTCCACTTCTTCCCTCCCTTGTTGTTTGGTTTTGGTTCGTGTTCTCTTGCAGTTATTTGGAAGTGACTGTCGTGACGGTCTAAGGTTGAACCTTGGTTTTTGTGTCACAGTCTCAATAGAATTTCTCAGGGACTTTTTGCCTCAGGGGTTCTCTGTGCTCTCTGCTACACTTTGTCAAGCCAACAGCAGCTGCATTAGTAGCTGAAAATAATTGCTTTTCTCTTGCTGGAAAACCTGTCTTTTTGTCTGTCTTTTGATTATTTGGATGGCGTGAAAGAGCCCAGGTTGTTTGACATCTGAGAGGAGGTGGTACAGATGAGGATCACATCAAGGGATATTTTGGGGGAAGTTTTCACCTTTCAGGGGTGGCAAACACAGTTTTTTACGTTCTCTGTTGTGACATCTTGCCAGCTTCAGTGTGACAAGAAGAATGTCATTAAAATCTCAGGGAAGACTTCCTCAATTCCCATAATATTCTTGTAATATTTCCTCTGATGCCAGTTTGGCTCAAAGAGGAGTTTCAAGAAGGTGTTACCTTCAGGTTATGCTGCAAGGAGGCAGGGTGCTGCATACAGGTTACCACCATGAGTAAGCCCATGATTAAATCCACTGTGCAAAGACTGCCTAGCAAAAAACCTCAGCACTTCTTGATAGTTGTTCAGTTGCCCACTCATTTCACACTGTAATTTATGCTTTTAATTTTCTCAGATTGCTGTGGATGGTTGTGCCCCCACAGCCAACCCTCTGGTTCAGTCAACACTTCTTGTTAAAAGAATAAGTAATTTCTCTTCCTGTCTCATACAGATGATGAAGAGGTCTCCATTAGTGCAGATCCTGAGCCAGCTGACCTCCCGGAAAGCCCTGTGAACAACCCCACAGAGGAAAGCCTCGGTGAGCCTCCATGCATCAACACAGTGACCTCAGAAAGTGCAGCTCCAGAACAGCTAAATGGATACAGTGTGAACAGTGTCGATAGCCCAGGGGCTGTCAAACCACCTGGGGAAGTCAACCAGAGCAGCTTAAATGAAGAGCTAGCAGGAGATGGGGAGGTTGATGCGGTGCCAGTTCCTGAGCCCTTGGAATCCATCCCAGGAGAAGTGCTGCCTTCTTTGAGTGCTACGGACCTCATGGAGCAGTCGGATCTGATGGCTTGCATGTCTCCTCCTGAGACCGAAGTTAGGGAGAATAACAAAGTCAATTCTGGTATTCAGGGAGATGGTGGAGTCTTGACCAGCATAGAAACAGTAGATATTGATGAGGTGAGTGGAGATGTGCATGCTGGCAAAGACATAGAGAAGAGTCAGGAAGAAGAAGAAGAAGGGGCTTCAGCCCAGGAGGAGGAAGACAACAAGCTACAACTGAGGACCACAGCAAAGAGGAAAAACAGGCCATGCTCCCTGCCTGTGTCTGAACTTGAGACAGTCATAGCTTCAGCTTGCGGTGAGCCAGAGACCCCTCGCACGCACTACATACGGATCCACAACCTGCTCCACAGCCTGCCCTCGGCACAGATGAGCAGCGATGGGGAGGAAGAACAAGATGGTGGTAATGGCAGGGAGAACGATGAGGAGTCTACTGTCAAGGAGGTGCTGGATAAGGAGGTGGTCAGTGAGAGTGAGACCGTGGCAGCAGAGCCTCCTCTGGAAAACGAGGCTGAAGAGAACTTCAGCCAGAGCACAGTGCCTCCTGGGACCTTGGATGAGCAACTCTCTGACTTGAATGATGGGCTGTTGGATGGGGAACCCCCCAGGACAGGAAGTGAGAGCGAGTCAAGCTCCAGGCCCAATGGTGACAATGAATGTGAGGCGTGCGACACCTCTTGCTACAGCCCCTCTTGCTACAGCACCTCCTGCTACAGCACCTCCTGCTACAGCACTTCGTGCTACAGCACCTCCTGCTACGACAGTAACAATCGCTTCTCCAGCCATACGCGCTTCTCCTCCGTGGATAGCGCAAAGATTTCCGAGAGCACGGTCTTTTCCTCACAGGATGACGATGAGGAGGAGAACAGTGCTTTTGAGTCAGTCCCAGATTCAGTGCAGAGCCCTGAGCTGGACAGGGAGCAAGTGGATGGCTCCTCCCAGTGGCCAGATGAACTAGTAGCTCATGGTGGGAATCCACAGAGAGCCACAGAGGGTCTAGACACCCCAGTAGCAGGTCCAAGCAGCAGAAGAGAAGGTTAGATCTTGAGAATTGATGCGCTGGGCAACCCTGATTATCTAGATGTCACAGAAGGCATCAGATAATTGAGGTTTCAGAGAGCTCATGGTTTATTTCTTACAAACTCTGGGGCTGTGAGCTGGGCCAGGTATCAGGGAGAGTTGGATAATTGAGCCTGTCCTTAAAAATCCCAGCAAAACCGACTAAATCAGGTGGGGATCCATATATATGGATTACTGTAGAAATACATGCATCATTATAAAATCAAGATTAGCTGCTGTAGTTATGTGACAGATCAGCATTATCACATCCACCAACTCATTCCTTTTTTCCTGGGATTTTTTCATATCACATATCTGATGTGCCACCATGTCTCTGATAGTCAGTGAGAGGACCAGCTTGTGCTTGTCAAAGGGCAGATATGCTGATTTGCACCAGATAAAGGTCTGGGCCAGTTTCTGTAAATGTTTGTTAGCCATACATAATCATAAGCTCTTGCAAACACAGTTTTCAGGCCCCGTTTATTCCAATTCCCCAAGTGTCAAACTAACGTGCCTCAGGTGTCACAGATTATAGGGCAACTCAGCAGAGATTTATATTTTTTCTTAGATACTTTGGAAATTTGACTATATTAAATAAAATTTTCATCCCCCTATCCTTCCCTAGAGAGAAAATATACTTTAATTTTTTTTGGTCTTTGTAATTTAGGTACTATTTTTTCCAATTTCTTCCCAGTTACATTACGTCCTTCCCTTTGGTAACTCCTTTCGTTTTGTATGCCGTTACTTGAAGAACGGGAGATGATCACTCCTCTCTTCTTCAGCTAGTGTATCATTTTTCTCCAGCTGAAGAAGTAAAGGACTCAGCTGCAGGAGTATGCAGCAAGGTCAAGAGGTAGTCTTTGCATTCCCTAATTCTGAGTCATCTGCCTCCCTCTATAAGTGACACCAAGTTAAAATGGCAGCAAAAAGATTACCTGTTTGGGTTTGTGGAACTCCAGTTAAAGCATTCATCTGTGTTTTCCTTCTCCATTCCCAGCTTATTTACTCACACCTTCCTTTGCCACAGACCTCAGCTCTGCAGAAAAAGAGGTGTAAGGGTGTCCTTACACACCAGCCTGTGTAAATGTTTTGTAGATAGCTGAGACAAAGGAATCATTGAGTATGTAGAGCAGAATCTAGCACAAATAATTAAATTTTCAGAAGTACACAGGCATACACCCCTGCACTTCCTTCCTCAGGTAGAGAGCCTTTGCTGGTGAACAGCATTTACGTGCAAGAATACCTAAGGGGGCCGCAAGCACATGCACATGTGAGACCATACTTACAGATTTGGTGGTTGTTTTGGGCTGTGTGAGCTTTTGATAGGGAATGTGGTGGGAGAGGGTGTCATCTGCATATGGATTCAGTGCAGCACCGAGACCTGAGCCTCCATAAAGGGCACTGCAGTGTCCATGGTGGCTTTGCCTTGTTTAGCTGAGTGTGTGTCTGAAGGGCAACCCAGCTCTTGGCACTCCCTCAGTGTCACCGGGGGTGCCTCGGTCAATGTGCACGTTGCTTCATGACTTGGCAGCTGTTACAAATCCAGTAGATGTGGTCACCTCCACCCACTCCAGGTGACTGACACTACCATGCTTCCGCTGGCTTGGCGTAACTATCTTGACTAGGGGAGAGTCACTTGTGGTGAGGTAAGTAAAGAAACGTAGATGGGTGATCTGGTAGTTGGTGCTACAACACCTGTAGTAACAGCACAATTTTTAAGGCCGTGAGAGATGGAGTTTTAGCACTGAGTCACAAACTTATGTAACTCTGCTGTCTGTTCAAAACATGCAGCAGATACATCTGTGAGATACGCCTATACACAAGTGGTTTAATGAACACATTTAACAGGCCATACGGTATCATCAGAGCACCTAGAAGAGGGAGTATTTTTGTCTAAGTGATTTTTCTCATTTCTGGGTGGTGTGAGGTTTTTTTACAGTTTTATACAAAATTGGCTTCTGCCTTCTAGCTGTTGGTTGTTTTAAGAAAAAAAAACATATTTAATTTTTTTTGGTATTTTTTTTTTTACATCTGATTGGTATATATTTGGGGTTTCTTACAAAGTATTCATTCTTAGGCTGCCAGGATTGTACCACTAGAGAGAGATAAACCAGCTAGTACACAGTGAGTTTGGCTTAGCATTCCCAACATCACCAGAACCATTCAGCTTGCTATATCTTTTTCCCTAAGCTACATCTTTCTGATGCATGTAAATATTCTGTTTATGCAATTCAGAGTGTATCTGTATTAGCAAGCCTTCCTGGAGCTGGAGGTTATAGTCAAAAACTGTTACCACACAATATGAAAATATGTCCATTAGTAGGATAAATAGTCCTGGTTTCTAAGATTGTGAAGACAAGCCAAGAAGGAATCTTTGTTCTCGAACCTGTGAGGTTTTAGCATGTTAAGTCTAAGATAAGGAATGCTATTTCATCCCTACTAGAAGTTGTTAGGTTCTTAAAGGATTCTCTAAACATTGACTTGATCTTAACTTGTTCCTCTCAACAGAACGTGAGTTTGGATATTTACTCAGGTTTCATTTATTTCATATTTAGATACGGCAGGGCAGTTGGAACTAGATGATCTTTAAGGTCCGTTCCAACCCAAGCCATTCTGTGATTCTATATATGGACATATATACAATGTTAGTGTTTAAAAACTTCCTCTGCACTGTATTCTGTGTGACTCTCCTTCTTCGTCTTTCTCTCTTCTCTATCTCAGGTCTTCCTTCCTTATCTCAGATCCTGACTATATCTCACTATGTTTTTTCCTTCTCTTCTACCACCTGTCTCCTACCTGTTTCTGGTCCTTCTCTCATTCTCCCTCCTTCAACCCAATGTGGACTCTTTGAATTTTGAAAAATACCCATAGAAGGGGATGATCTTCTGTTTTGCAGGGACTGCAAAATCCTGCCATTACAGTCCACAGAGGCAGCCACTGGTCTTTTTGAAAAGCAGAGAAAGATCCAAGGCAGCTTTTAGCCTTGTATTCCACTGATGAGATGAATTAAAAGTTGGAACCAGGATTTTGCATGTTCCTGCCAGTTGCTGCAATAGCTTGAATATGGTCGTACATGAACAGTATTTCTCAGAGATCAAGTCTGATTCTTCTATCGCTTACATTTGTGTGTCTGTGAGTTCAGAATCTGGCCCATAACGGTTTAGCATTGACTCAAGAGACCTGACTGCATTATTTTAATACTTCTTTGCCATATGAGTTGCTATTAAAATAGTGCCTGGAAATAGGAGTACCCAGAGATGCTAGTACATCAGGTTAACCTATTTTTAAAATAATCACTTGTTTTACAGTAGCACGTTTTTTGAACCACATTGTGAAATCAGTGAATGACTGTCAATGTCTTGAATATCTTGTCCATAGGTGATTGTCCTTTACTCCATAATTCTCAGCCAGTCAGCCAGCTTCCTTCTCTGAGGCCTGACCATCATCACTACCCAACTATCGATGAGCCTCTTCCACCAAGTAAGCTTTAGTTTTTTATTTTATTGCATTTTTTCAGCTTTTCCTGTTAACTCAAACAGTCTAGAGGTCAGTATGTCTTTCTAAAGAACCCCGTCTGTTCTGTATATACATTCTCCAGAACCCAAGCAATATGCCTTTTTGTTTCCCTTATTTGATCCTGACTTCAGGTGTTGTTGTGTTATTTTGGACAAGCTCCCTCTCTGCTGTGGTCCGTCTTCTTCCCTGAAATGAAAATATTCCCTGTTTCCAGTCAGTGTGTTCCGACTTGGATGATTGGGATCTGTCAGTTGTTCTGGAAGCCTTATTTATAAGGCTTTTTGGGTGGTGTATCAGCAAAGTACTCTGATTTTTCTGTGATGTTTGTCTCCAGGTTTTCTGTAACCAACTTCAAAGATGGTTTGGGATGGCAGTCCCCATGGTCTGTCAGGTCTGCATGCAGGTCCAGGAGCAGTCCTTTCACAGTGGGGATGCTCCTAGAACAGACAGGTCCAAATCTGAAACAAACCAGCAGAAGTTGGGAAAAGGCAGCTCACGTACAGTGATCTTGTTATACTGTCTTTGGATTTGATAATCGGTGAATTTTGTGTTCATTATGGACTATAGTGGAGTCTACACTTGCATTGAATAAGAATGAGAGGGTTTTAAATAGCATGATCGATTAGCAGCCTGAAAATACGGGATTTTTACTGCTGAAGCCACTGCTGGAGTCGTTTTTACTGTCTCTGTAGCCTTTCCCTCATGTTTTCCCGGAGGATTACCCTGCTTTTTGCACTGGCGTTCGGTGCCCAGCAGAGCGCACTCTATGCCCTGCAACCTGCGGCTGACCGCCTTCCAGCTGAGCAGAGCATTTCACAGCTTGAAATGTGCAGTGCCTCACAAAAACAAGCAGGCGTATAAACAAAGC
Organism: Oreocharis arfaki; assembly: GCA_013398015.1. NCBI lineage: Eukaryota > Metazoa > Chordata > Aves > Passeriformes > Paramythiidae > Oreocharis > Oreocharis arfaki. The sequence goes on along the minus strand of VZRR01003444.1, from coordinate 373,177 downwards.
ACTCTGTTTTCTTCAAAGCCCAAGACAGGAACACACTTATTTGGCCTATGGTGCCCTTGACAAATAATTCATCATTTGCCAACCATGCTGTCAGTATTCCCTGAGCCGAAAATAGCCGTGATGCTGGCGTCAGCTGCACAGTAGCATGAATGGTTCAAATGCCTTTAGCCCAATGAAGTCTTATTAGAGTCCCACTGTGGCTTGCCAGTGAATGATGAAATGGGAACGGTTACCTCTGTAACAGGGAAATATTTCTCTTCCTCCCACTCTTACCACAACATTTTGTGGATTGGGCACATTCCCTATTAGATGACTTAATGATAGCACACTGACACCAGCTCAGGTAAACAGAATATACTGTGAATCTATTATATATTCTTCCATCACCAATTTAATACGTTTTTCTCTCTCTTATACTTATCCTCTAAAGGCAAGTATTTCTAGCATTGGTTTTCACAAATGCTTTCACAACAGGGTGTAAGGACATGAGATGCAATATGTGATGATAAAGTACAGAAGTGATATCTCTTTGTAGGATTTTGTTTCAGCGTTAGCATATAACACCATTTTTACAATAAAGGCTGACACTGTGTGCTTAAATGTATTGATCTTAATAGGAATAGACTGTACTAAGTTAATTTTGAGTGGGAAATAAAGTTGAGTTGAATAGTATCACTTAGGAAACTGGTTTCCAAAAACTCTCCATGGAATTTTACTGTAATTTCAAAATGAAAACCATAGCCTTAGTGTAGAATTTTTTCTTCTCCTTAAGTTCAGTATCACTATTCCAGTGCCTTTAATAACTCTTAATCCTAGATAAATAGTTCTTCAATCATGTGAAAGGAAGAAACTTTATATTTTAAGCCCAAGTTTTATGATCAAAGCTGGCTTACTTCTCACGTGCAGTGTTAGCTTCCATCTGTGAGTAGAGGTGAAGGTAATCTGCCAGTGCTTCAAGTTCAGCATTGACTGATTTATTTAGGTCGTGAAGAATCTTCTGGACAGTCTTCTTTCTCTTTTGAATAGTTCTCTGAGTAGCTTGGTTTCATCATAACCCCACAACAGCTGGTCTCTGGGAGGAAATTTAATTTCAGACAGTTTTATTTGGGAAAATAAAGTCGAACAGATTCATTATGTATGTAGGAGTTTCATAACGACGAGTCTGAATGCTAAGTCCGATACGAGATTAACAGAAGATTTGCAGTGTTTGCACGGCCTCATGACGGCATTGCCAGTCACCCCTTATTATGCCTGTGTTTGGAAACCCTATGGAACTGAAGCCAAGAAAAATACATGTGCCCAGTTCAGGTCTGCTCTTTGCCAAAGGTGTGGCTGAGCTTGGAAAGGAAAAGACAATGTATTTTCTTTGCCCTAATGGTCCTGCCAGAAAAAGTTGCATCTTCTGGTATAAATCAGAGCAGTTTCAGAGGCTGCTGTGAAATATGGCTTGGCTGATGGAGGGGGATCACTGGAGAACAGAACCAGTACTATCACATGTCACATCCCTAGCCCATGCTCTAGCATGCTGTTATTGTGAAGGTTAGATAGAGGTTAGTCTTTGTAGCAGTCACAGTCCTATTTTACCTGAGGAAACTTGGCTGCTTCTTAGATCGCCTTTGCCCCTGAAGTAGCATGAAGGCACTTGAGCACAGCTTGGAAGCAGAGTTATGCCTGTCTGTTTACCTGTCAGTCTGTTTGTCTCGCTGTGCTGGTATCCATCCATCTGTCCATAAATCTGGTATCATATGCAGGCAGCTTCAATGACTTGTGTGACTTGCAGGTTGTCTTATGGGAAGGTAGAAAGTACACCTGCTACCTTCGTACAACGAAAGTTGTACCTGCCACCCTCTGACAGCCTTCCCAGGTGACCAAAAGAAGAGTTACTCATCTGACTAGAAATGCTTTTGCAAGGAGCATGAGACACACAGCTCCTGATATTTTAGCATGCCAGTGTCAGCCCGTGGTGTCAGGTGGGCATACCCATAAAGCAGTGAATAAAGCAACACTCACTGACAGGTGTAGTTTGTGTCTGTACATACTGCTGCTGTATGTGTGACACATCTGACAGAGACAGACTTCCTGAAGTCATAATCCAGTCTGACCTGATGCTTACACTGTGATCTCCAAGTTGTAGACAAGCTTCCTTACTCCTATGTTTCCAAATATCATGCTTAGAAGCTTAGGAACTCTAAGTTGTGTTTAATTAGTGCAAAATAGCATGTAGAGCTGGTAGTGCACAGGGCTGGATTATAAAACCTTGTTTGGCTGTGTAACTGGATATATTTATTCTTGCTAAGTGTCCATCAGCAGGCTTTAGACCAATATGACCAGTTGGTGTCTTCTGTAGGCTGTCTAGAGTGTGGTTCTACAGCACTGCCTACAAGCTTCTAATTCTCCATCAACCTGTATCATTCTTAACTTGTTATGAGGTACAACAATAGTGTGAAGTGAGGGCTAGGATTCGTCCTTTGCCAGAAAAGAGCAAGGAAAATTAAGATCTTCATGATGTTGAGCTGGATTGTCTTACCTTTGATCTGGCCAAGGTTATTCCCTTGAGGATATTGCAGATAATGCATAGCTCCAGAAGGGCCATTCCCTACCCACAGTGATACACCTGCCACCAGTGCCAGTGTGCTCAGCAAGGCTCTGGCCTTCGACCTGCCTTATGTGTCAGTCTGATTTACCTCAATGTGCATATGTTGTACTTGATGTGCTTTTTTTCCCTGTCTTATGTTTTAGACATGGTTTTCACAAAGCCGTGATCTTGTTCTTGCAACAGCTACCACATCCTTGGGAAACTTTACCTGGTAGAGGAAGAGAGAGTCCTCTCCTTAAATTGTGTAGTGATGTTCACAGTGAGAGGCGCTGCATGTGTACCCATGGCGTGACTATAGGGTTTGTGTCTTTAGGGACTGTGGTACTTGCAGTCAGCTTTGAAAAAAGTAATGCATGTGCTTATGGCTCTTCTTGTCTTGGAGTCTTACAGAAAATTTCTCCAAGGACTCCCAGCACCCATCTTTTAAAGCTTTTGGGATTCAGCTGTCAGGGGCAGCTAGCCATGGACTTCAGACAGCCTACACTTGTCTGGGATCAAATATGAGAAGTGGGTTTAGCTGGGGCCAGCATTCAGGGAATGGGAGCTGGTCGTGAAGGCTACATTTCCAGATACAGTAGGAAGAGGTGTAACTTCAGTCCTTCTCTTAGAGAATAGGAAATGAAATACATAAAGTATGACATTCAGCTGATCCTGAATTTGATTATAGAAAACCATAGGAGGACTGAACTCGTCAGGGAAGATGGTATCATAGTAAGAATATGGGAATATGAGGAAGTGTTTGCCCTCAAAGGTAATCACCATATGTGCATTTGTGTGTGAATGCGAGTGAGGTTTGCATCTAAACTTGTGTAGAAAGTATGTGCATGTATTTACACAGATATGTCATCAGCTGATGGGTCACGTAGGAATATGAAACTAGCAAGCCTAATTCATTCCACTTCTCCATGCATTCCAACCAGTTTGATACGTGGCTTTGCTAGCTAACTCACTTCTGAATTTCTTCTGTTCCAAATGCTTTTTTTTATCAACATTACCATTTTCCACAAGCCATCATATACCAAATAATTTTTAGTTTTCAATCATGGGACAACATAAACAGTAGCAGGAAGCAATGATGATGGAAGGCTCAATATTATTCTGTAAATTCTCCATCTAGTTTGCATTCATGAGAGCAATACTCTGTTTAGAGAGATTTCTAAGATACATCCAAAGAGTCTGTGATCAGTTTTCAGTGAAGCCTTTAATTGCTGTATGGTGTCCTTTGAAGCCACTTTGCAAAAAGGAGAGAAATGAAACATGTTTGTTCTGAAACCTAACAAGAAGAGAAAACATGGGATTTGCCTTATTAGCTCAGGTGTAATCTTCTTGTAAGGGTCGGTTCTTTGTGGCTACTCCGACCTGCAGTGAATCCAGCCAAGCAGTATCACTAATTGAAAAATTACCTCACCCTTTTAAAAATGTAGCCCCTCTATGTCATTAGATTTTCACGGGCTGTGGTAATGAATTCCATGGCCTACCTTTGTGCTGTGTATGAAATGTTTCTGTATATGCATATACTGCATATATGTATATATAGACAAGCAAATAATACATATATACACACTTGAATGTGTACTTTGAATATATACACATAATATATATTGCATGTAGGCTCTATATATATATATATATATATATATAGTATCTCCTGTGTGTATATACCCTGTCTGTGTATGTATGTGTGTCTGTATGTATCTCCCTCACGCAGGTTTTCTGGAAGACATCACACTGACAGCATCACCCCTTCCTTTTTTTCCAAACCTAGATTGGGAAGCTCGCATAGACAGCCACGGGAGAGTGTTCTACGTGGATCATGTCAACCGCACCACCACGTGGCAGCGCCCCACGGCCGCAGCAACGCCGGACGGGATCCACAGGTCTGGCTCCGTCCAGCAAATGGAGCAGCTGAACCGCCGGTGAGCATTTGCACCTGAATTCCCTTGACATCTATGCTCTCCTTTTTTCATACTGCTCCAGTAGCTCCCTTCCTTCTCCAGTGCACCACATTGACTCCCACCTTGTCCAAGTTCTTGTCCCTCCTGCAGCTCTCTTCCAGCCTGCTGGTGTACCTGTTGTGGGTGTCTGCTGCTCAAACCCACCCACAAGAGAAGTGCTGCTGGGTGAATGATGGTGCAAAACGTTTCTAACAGCAAGAGGAGGCTTTCAGAAAACTTTTCTGAAATAACTACGAGAAGGGAAGAGAGTGTTCTTCCAAAACAGAGTCACTTTTGCTATTTAACTGTAGGACTGGTATGGATGGGTAGGCACCTAGTGCTGTGCTCTAGAGTTTTTGGACCTGACTGCTACTGGAATTGTTGTCATATCCTTGTGGTGTTTCTACCCAAGCTAATTAGGCCTGTTGAAAGGTCTGTCTCCTTTTCCAGGGCAGAGCCCTGCTCTAATAGGACTGTGCATGTTTCTAGAGGTAGACAGGTCTGCTTAGTGTTGCATTGGGCCCTGTAAATCTATCAGTTCATTCCGGGTTGGCTGAGATACCGCTTAACGTCACTTATATTTTCACTTTGTTTGACTAGTCTACACATAGATTTATTTATCATTTTCTTCTCCTGCTTGCTTTTTAGACTGAATTTAAGAGGAAAGAAAAAAAATAAACAATTGGTCAAAAATCTTCCTCTTTTTGCTTAAAAAGAGGGTTTGGGTTTTTTTTTAATTCCCTGCCTAATGATGCCATTTCTAGAAAAGGATGACTGAAATTGTGTTTTAATTATAGCATGTAAAATGCCACAAAGGTTTTTTGCCTTTTTTCCTGTGTTAAGAGAAAGATCTGCAGCTGAGAGAGGGATGCAGAGTTTTAAAGTGCTCTTTTCAGAGTACTTTGATTCGTTTGGACCTGCTGTGCCCTGAATGAGGCAGTCTGGGAGAACTGGGCTGACTTAAACTGACACCATCAAAACGCTCTTGAAGAATAATCCTTTTTTTACCAAAATTCATTATTTTGAGTACTATTTCATAACATGTGTTATGTCTTGCAGAAGTGAGAGAACCTGCTCGGTATTTGTTTTCAATATAGCTTTGCTCATGAAGTCTCAAGCTGCCATGTTAATATAAAAAAACTAAAAAACGAACCAAAAAAACCCCTAAAGGAAGTGAATGTTTAATGTAGATTCTTTCAGGGGATTTATGTGACTTTTCTACCATTTAGCATTGGTCTTTAAGAGGGATTTTAGCCATGTCAAAGCTCAGACTATTTGGCTGCCACTTCAGCAAGTTATCTGCCACAGAAAAAACCATAAAGCTATTGTGGACATACATCAGAATTTTTTTTTCTTTTCCATTTTTTTGGAGGTTGAACCCATGTAAATGCAGCAGAACCATGAAAGGAATAAGTGCTTATAAGAGTGAGTTACCATTCTGTTGGTTAATGCAGGTTAATCATTAAACCAGCAATCGCAGCAGAAGCTGAAGGGTAGGCATTGTCTTTGTGGCCTCCTTCCCTCATGTTATTCAATGTTTTCATATAGGCTGCCTGTCTGTCTTGGTTATGACTTGCTTATCACTGGTTTGGGTTGGGAATTGAGAGTTAATAAGATTGATATTCTTTGAATCTCTCAATTTTTAGTATTCGTGTGTCCAGTTACAAAGGGAGAAGTATGGAGGGTTTTCAGCAGCGGCAGATCTCTACTTATGCAAGTTCCATTGGTGACATTGCAGTTTGTTAAACGTGAAATGTCATGGCTTCTTGGGACTAAGGAAGAAAGCTGGTGATTGTCTCCTCTCTTCCAAGGAGCTCTATTGATTCAAGAAATTGAATACAAAGGTCTCCTATTGTTACCAAGTTTGGAACATTTCCTAAGATTCTAATAAAACGGATTCATACTGAATCTCCTGAGCATTTGCCCAGTGGCAAGTAATTTCTGTAGTTTTAATCTGGCTGGTACTTTTTTTTTAAATTATTGTACTCCTGAGTCCAATTTCAGGTATTTCATGTCTCCACGTTTCAGAAATGTCAGGAAAGCCACTTTTCATTAGTTATTATCAACACTGTGGAGGATTGGACTTTGTTTTAAGGACTCATTTTAGAAATACTCTTTTGTTGTGTTTTGAAATTCATGATTTTAAATGTTTTTCAGCAAACACACCTGAGAATCATTTTAGGTGAGGCAACAGCAAACATAAACCTTGCTGATAGAATTAGCAGCAGCTTGAACTTTTGCTCTAACCTCAAACAAAATTTGGACTCAACATCACTCCGCAGTTTGAAAAAGCTTGGTGACTTTTCTTTTTAAACAAATTTACTTTTTTTTTGGCTTCCTGGTTTAATTTGTGGAAGGGAATGGAAAGACCAAAATATTACAAGGAAGCTTGGTATTTCCAGCCCAGCTAAAACCACAAAGCTTTGGAAATTCAGCTTGAAAAAAACCCTGTAGCTGTGATTAAACCTAGTCCTGCTTTCCTTCTGTGCTCCAAGCTTCCCTTTAGCTGTACGAGCCACTTGAGGATACAGGGGGTGCTAAACTGGAATCCAGGTGTTGGGCAAACACCAAAGAGACATCCATACTTTAGTTTTGAAGGCGCTTGCTCATTTTCTGCAGCACTACCTGACTTGTTTACTTGTTGGCCAAGCAGATAACAGCCCTTGTTGTTCAAGCTCTGTTGAGAGGATACTTTGCAGCATAGGTATGTCTGAATCTGTCTATGCACTAGTTTGAAAGATAACATAAGAAATTATAACCATCATAGTTAGGTCAGCCACAGCATGGTATGTCTTAACCTCCATTTCTTTGACAAATCACTTTGAATGGAGACTGAAATTTCCAGAGGCATTCCCATAACTTTTTCACTTTCAGTGTTTTCTCCAATTACTTTGGCATTTTTTGGTATTTATATAAGGTGATTTTACAGGATTGAGATGCAAAAGAAGTGCGTAGCCTTTTGTTGGCATACAGCTGGTGTTGCTCTTTGAGGTTAGCCAGTGGGGATTTTCTACCATCTAATTAAATTGAAGGTACAGGGTTTTTTCTGTGTGTGCTTATATCCCTTGATTATATGAACTTGGGGCGTTTTGTGGTTGTTTTTTTTTTTTCCTTTCTATTGCATGTGGGTGTTGTAAAACTCCTCCAGTACTGGAATGGAAAGTTCGTTCAGTTGCCTGCAGTCAAGTGAATAAAGCTGTAAAATGTAGGTCTAAAACAGAGGGTTTAAAACTTCAGTAAATTCATGCTGTTGCAAAACCTGCTATCAGAATTTCCTTGTAAAGATGGATGTTTCCTTAAACTATCAAAATATGCACTAAATGTAGCTTCAAATGACTTTGAGTACTGGAGGGGGACACATAGCATTGTGAAAGTATAGTATAAAACTATTACAACGTTAATTATTTTTCTTAATTATCTCCAGCCCTTTCGCCTAAGATTAGGTTGCAGTGAGCTGCTGGAGATGATGTCTTTTGAGACATCAAAAAGCCAAACCCTTACTATTGTCTTTGATGATCCTGTCTCACTTTGAGGAACTAACTTATGACTAACTTCTAATTTAGAATATAGTATGCATTAACAAATAGAGAGAAAGTAAGTAAAATCTGTAAGTCAGAGCTTGAGTTGAGGAAAGAAAAGCGTGTAAGTCAGAAAAATGAAAGACAAACAATGCTGGATCAGATTAAAAGCAGGCAGTAAAGCCATACTGTTTCAAGTACACACGGAAATGCTATGAAGAAATAAGGATTAAAAATACTGGGATGGAATAAAAGCTAATTAAAATAGTTAAGAGAGTCTGTTTCCTAGCTTTCCTTTGTTTTTCTTTCTCTTTCTGGCTCTTTCTTTCTCCTTATGCTTTCTTTTTCTTTTCTTTCCCTGTCTCTCTGTATAAAATGCATTTATAATACATATAGTTCGAAGTGTGCAGTAGAACCAAAGACAACATGTTCACCAATTCATCTGTCACTGTGAGTGAACAAGTTAAGGAGAATTAGATTTCCATTGTGTGAATTCAAGACACTCCATACTATTTGTTTTTCATCTGGTAAAGTATTTAGTACTGGGCTCATCCCTAAGACCATGATCAGTTCCATTGACTAATATGGCAATCATTTCCATGAGTAGGATGGAAATGGCATTAGAGGGTTTAAAGAATTCACATGGTTTTATTCAGAATTTTCTTTGTCATCCTCCTCACTGTTGTTTGTTTATCCTGTATGGTTTCCTCTTCCTGTGGTTGTTGCTGGTCACCACCAGCTGGTCACCACCCAAGCTAAATGCCCAATCCATCTGATTTCCAAAGATGGACATAACACTGTCGTCCTCACACTGTTCACTCAGCTCACGTTACAACCTATTCTACTTTTTTGTGGCTGTCAGATCAATTAGATTGTAGCTCTTTGGGGTGACCCACTTACTAGTTTACGTTCCATATTGCATACCAAAATGCATGTGTGGGCCATGCAGCATCGTAATAAACATTTTGTGAACACTCTTAGTAGCCTTTACCTTTTCAGGGCTGAGCTTGTGCATCCAGTAATTTAATAAGAAAGACTGAAGGGTGCTCAATGCATCACAGGGTTGATCCTTACTTCATTGGTTATGCTTCCATAAGGCTAAATGAGAGGAGGAACCATGATCCACCTCTAGTTTTATGTTCCAGGTGTCCAGATGTTTTAAAGGGAAGCCTGGTAGTAGCAACCCATAGCCTAAAGATGTGTCTGAAGTTTGAATGTTCCTGACTTGGCACCCTCTGTAGCTATTTGTTAGTCACTGAAAAATGCCAAGTTTGCAGAGTACTGGCTGGCCCAAGTGTGAGCAGCTGCACCAGCTGCAGGAGAAGAGTCAGCTGTGCTCTTACTCTGTTGGACACTGAAAATAGAAATATTGGAATCATTCAGAAACAGTGCTGATTGTTAAGGTAGAAAGCAACAGAAAACTCCTCTGTTAACTAAAGCTTGTTGTTGCTTTCTATGAATGCATCTAGGTACCAAAACATCCAGCGAACCATCGCAACAGAGAGGACTGAAGATGATGCTGTGGTAAACAGTAGGGTGGAGAGAGTTCCCACTGGAGGAGGAAGTGACTCTGAGGCAGAGCCTTCCCAGCCAAGCCCAGGTGAGAGGAAACAGCTTCTAAGTGGCACATTCAGTGCCATCCAGTTCTGGGGAAACCTGCATTTCCAGGGGAGACTGGAATTTTATTATACCATGTTGCAAAACTTAATTTAAAAAAAAAAGATAATTAGACTTGAAGATAGATAATTAGACTTTTAGGTGTGAAGCTACAGGTACAAAGCTGGATACAACCGTTTCAGTTTTTTTTTAACAACTACTATGACAGACAAAGCATTTTTACCTTAGTAGAGAACCACTTGAAATTAAAATGGGAAAGTCATTTTGCAGCTACTTAGGTGAGTACTGTTCGCCTAAATAGTTGCAAAAATGGTGCTGTGTTATTTTTGTTGCTGTGTGGTTTTTAGCTTGGGGCATTTGCAGTTTATTCTCTCTAGGCCTGGCTTCTGCACTGCCACATTTGCCCATGTGATTGCAGCTGCAGTAGCCCTGGCATCATGTATGAAATACTTGTGTTTTTTAAAGCTGTGGTTTTGTGATAGCTGTGAGCTGACGTAAGCGTGGACTGTGACCAAAGAAGGCACAGCTGTCTTTTTGCTCACCATTAATTTATGTGACAGGACCCCATACCAGAGTGGAGAACTGACCTGCCTGAAAAATAGCTTGGCTTCTTGTCATGGTAATTTACAGCCAGATTGGATCATTCATCTGGCTTGTTAGATGAGGAGACAAGAATGAGTGTCACTGCAAAGCAGAAGAGGAAAATGTGTACCCAAGGCTGGATGGAATGGCAGGGGTCTCTTCTACTCTTTTTGGTGGTAGTCACGCTCTTATTTTTTCAAAACATTTGGGAAACCATAGTCTTAAGTGTTTGTTTCAGGTGGGAAGTACCAGCAATCAGTCTAGTGCCCACTATGCGACTTGTGGCCATGCATAAAAAACTCCCTGCTTTGTTAGCACCAGCAAAATGATTAACCAGTTCTCTTGCTTTGGATCACTCTTACCTTCGCCTAACTTTGTGTTCTGTATTGTCTGCCATGAGCAAACCCAACTTCTTGCTATCCTTTTGCCATCCCTCTGTAAATAACGTTAGTAATGGGAAAGAACAAACACCATATCTGCTTGAATTTTCTTAGTTTTCCATGTTGAATAGGAAAAGTTACACAGAGAAATAATAAACTTTTTTTAACAAGTTTAGAAAAATATTCAATTTTGTTTGTTTTCCTGATCCATTAGGTGTTTTTAGCTTGAAAATCAGTTTTGGCCAAGGATGTTTAACATTTCATGCTCAAAGTTTCCTAGCCATCTTTTGTATTGCAATTAAAGGGAGACATTTACCTACAGTGGATAAGGAGATCCCAGTTTTCTATGTTAGAGAAGTGGAAATGAGGTATTGTATTATTAGTATTTATAAGTAATGTGGCCATTACTTGAAATATGTATAATCATTTAGTCTCTTAGACAAGATAATAAAATAGTAATTTAATAGGAGTTGCCAACACTGAGAGTTTAGTTCAGTTTATTATTTAACATGCACTCTTTTGTTTTAAGCCCGAAGAGCTAATGAGTGTGATAAATGTTATCATAAGTTATTAGGAAATGGTTTTTGCTATAGATAATTGCTTTTCTTTTAGAAGAAAACATCAATATTGTATAAAATGCCAAGGATTAGAAGGTCAATGATGGTGTAAACACATTAGGGAAAGGAAAAGCTGCAGTATTATACATTTGTTATTTGTCTTTTAATTTAAATAAAAAATGTCAGAAGGAATACAGCTTAGGCACATTAATCCAGGTTCTAAGCTACTATAAATGAATTTAGCTCCAGCAATTGATCCAGTCTGCAGTTTTAAATGGATAAAATAATACGATGTATGCAGCAGGAAGAAAAAAGGAGTTATAATTGATAAGAAAAAAATGGGAAACTGTATTTATTCTGTTGATGACATCTGCATCCAATTTTCCTGGACTGCAAATAAAATTTGGTTTTATTTGAAAATGCCAGAACCCTCAAGCCATAATTCCATGGTAGGAGGAATTTTCTGGTAGCTATAGAATATCAGGAGTTCCTACCTCTACAGCGTTACATTCTCTGTGCTCCAGATTAAAAATAATCCAATTGTGTCTAGTTTTGTTTTCTTTACCATACGAGTCCCCAAAACCTTGGACTTGTCTAAAACAATGCAAGTAAAATAAAGGGCAGCACTGGATTGGGAGATGAGATTTCTCTAAAATCAGCTGTGGGGCGAACCAGAATGGACCTGGGTGACTGAACCAAACCATCAGCTGGTGAAAACTGCTGTGGTCACATATTTAGGGACAGCAGCAGACCTGACACAAAGTTTCGTAAGTTCAGGAAGCCATCCAGCTCGTGCCCTTCTGTGGTAAACACTGCACCACTAACCATAAGGGCATCCATCAGTTTGCCAGCAGGCTTGTCTTGGGAATGCCAAGGTAGATGCATCGGGCAGATGGTGACTTTTTTATGTCATCACTTTTGCAGCTGTTTCTGAAAGGTTAAATAGTAGACTCTGCTTGCCACTACATTAATAAGATTCTGTGGGTTGTTTTTTTGTCCAGAGATTAGGAGGGAAGGTTCCCTTTCTCCTGTGAATTCCCAAAAAATCACCTTGTTACTGCAGTCTCCAGCTGTGAAGTTCATCACCAATCCTGAGTTCTTCACTGTGCTGCATGCGAACTATGTGAGTAATTATGACTTGCTCTCGCGCACTACTGATTTTTGAGTCCCAGATCTTCAGGGAGAATGCACAGTGAATCTGAGTTGAGTGACTTGGGGCTCAGTTGTCGTTTCTGAGCACCAGACCAGGTTGGGGACACTACAGCCAGGCTGCTCCAAGGAGGCTCTTACTGGGATTCTGCCTCACACAAGAGATTCCACGGTACAGAAGAGCTCTTTAATGTTATCCTCCCAGAACAAGCAGGAGCCCTTGGTTTCAGATTGGTCAATTCTATAGTCTGTTGCTGCAGGGAGTGGAGTTGTTGCCTTTTGATCCAACATCCTGAGAAATCTTACGCAGATACCACCAAGTCTCAGGGAAATAGAGGGAAAAAAATTAACTCTTGCAATTTGCATTCCCAAAAAGGGGGCAGGCATAACTGAGTGAAAGAAATACTGATTTGAGTCGCTGTACCTATTTTGGAAAAAGCACAAATAACAACAAATTTTCAAAATTCCAATAACTTTTTTTTTCCATTAGTGCAGTAAAACCACACATATTTTCTGTGCAAACTGTGCAAGCATTCTGTGTGCAAACCTGGTGTGGAGTGGAAAAAAATGTAGTATCAGGACGAAGCAGATAGGGAAGTCGCACAAGGAGATGCAGTCCTAGTTTTCCGTATCTGGAATGTAGTTCAACGAGGCATCTACACATGGCTTCGGAATGTTTGGAAAGTCGTCCATTCCAGGGTAGCAATGACCTTCCTTTACCAAAGGAAAAGAAAGTAAAACACTTTGAGAGTTGCCTCAGCACAGCCTTTTAGCTAACTGCAGACATCAGGTTTTGGCTGTGGCACTTCATGGATTGAAGCCAGCCGTCCATCTCCAAGCATCTGCCAGAGATTATCGCTCATGAAATCCTGACGAGGAAGGGAGGTATTAACTCATCTGACGTTCCCTGAACTAGGTTATGGACTGCAGATAATTTCTTCCATTGGCAGGGTGATATATGATGATTTATAGCTGGGAGCAATATAATTTTTGACCGGCACAGTTGTTGGAAAAATGAGCAACTGATTCCATAGTTGTGTAAAGAACAGCTCACAAGAGACTAAATCCCGATTTTATTACTCACTGAAATTTTTAAAAAAGCGAAAAGAGCCCTTCAGTTTTATCTTAAAAACTTGCCTCTAATGTGAGAACCAGAATAATCTCTTGAAACACCTGTCAAATGGTCATACAGATACCACTTGTACAGGAATAATGGCCCACATAACTTTTGCCTAAACACGAGTGTAATATTTTAACCACAAGCCCGTATTAAAATTTCAAGCTATTAATTATGCCAGTGAAGTTGGGATTGGAAAATGTTATCCAGCAGTTAGAATTAAAAGGGAAAGGCTCTCATTTTTCAGATATTTTATTTCCGTGAAGAGATAAAACTGCATTCAACTCCTTGTTTCCCTAATGCAGCTTAGAGATATTCAAGACAGTCATTGATCATATATTTGATCAAAATACAACTTTTGTTATATAGTAGGCTGGTATCTTAAAAATCTGTGACCATGGAGCTTTCCCGGGTTTTAAGACAGTCATATCTTCAGGGCAGAGATCATATCTCTGTGATTTCATAACGTCTACCAACCCTTGCCATAATTAGGACCCTGTGCTGCAGGGAGTGTTCTCAGTGGTGCCACCACAATAAATCCTTACATAAGAAGATAGTACTTGTAGATGTTTTATTGCATTATAGTGGTTAAAATGCTCTAAATGTACACAGAAATTGAGAATTCAGAGCTGTTGGGTCAGATTCTCTGGACATATTCCAGGTCTGCACACTGGTGCTCACTTCACTGGAGACAGTAGTCCTCCAGTGATCCTTTATTACTCTAATGAATAATTCAACCCTTTGGGCTGACCAGCAAACCAAGGCACTCGTTTTCTCTCTAGTGAAAGGCTCAGGAGTTTTTTGTGAAGTTTCCTACTCTGTGTTGAGGAGCTTGTTCCCTGAAGTGAAAGATTCCAAGGGTAGCCTGTGAATGGGCCTGCATATTGTCAGCACAAGTATTATTTTGTGGTGCTCTGTCATTGAGCACCGGTAGCAACAAATAGACTTCACTGGGCCCCTATTCTGCAATCAGATCAGTTCACTCCCTTGAACTGCATCAGGCCACGTTCCCCTCAGAGGTGTATTTAATGCCCATTGTGAGATACAACTTGTAGCCTGAGGGGTGGCATTCTTTGGACTCGTGGGAATGTCTCCATCTGACAGGCTTTGTAGTCATTGCAGAAACAAATACCCAGTTCCAGGAAACAATTCACATCTTCTAAAAATAGACAATTAAATGTGTCTGTTCCTCTCCTGTGGCTGTATAGTCACCATAAAAAAGGTAGCAAGCTCAAATGGAGACATCTGCACTGGGGTCCTCTTAAGTTCATGGCTCCTATCACATGCATCTTGATTTTAATTATAGCATAAATACATGTTCACAGCTGTCTTTGCATCTCTCTGGCACTGCCCAGGCACACAAGCAGTGTTTCTGTTGACCAGTAAAAGCAATGAAAGGGGCACAACTTCATGCACCTTGAGCGGGTGATGTTTCAGATGACCATCTTTTTGAAGTGTATTAAAAAGGCAGTTCTTGCATGAGCTAACTGTGGATGATGTGTGGGATGTTTCACTTTCCAGATTGTATTTCTTAATTCTGCATATGCATGTAAAGTAGTCATTCAAATCAAAACAATGAGATGGAAGTGTTTCTTCATTCTGACAGGATTTGTTTCAGTTCTTTGGGCATATGTCCCATGAAATAACCAAATATGTTTTGACATCAGAACTGGTTTTCTTCACTTCTGTTACCCATCTCATAGAGTGCCTATCGAGTCTTCACCAACAGTACCTGCTTGAAGCATATGATTCTGAAGATTCGTAGAGATGCTCGTAATTTTGAGCGGTATCAGCACAACAGAGACTTGGTAAATTTTATCAACATGTTTGCTGATACCCGACTGGAGCTTCCTCGTGGCTGGGAGATAAAAACTGACCAGCAGGGCAAGGTAAGAATGCGAACAAAATTAATCAATTGTTTAAGACAGCACATCAGGCTACATGATTATTAAAATTTCCTTTCTTGACTCAAAATCAGTGAATGTTTGGTTTAAACAACAAAAGCAGCAAGTAGAGTTATTTTAGAAGCAGGAAAAAAGCTTCAAAGTTCCAAAGCATTTTTAGCTTTCTGTAGAATATTGTGCCAAAGCCAAGGCAGCACTGGACTGACAACAAAGTTTGAGCCAGAGTAGGTCTGTCATGACTGAAAAATTTGACTCAGTGTCTCTTCCTCCAATGAAGCTTTGCTGACTGACTTCTGGAACCCCCAAATAGCTTAAAGCAGCATTTCCCAATAATATTATTCTCTCCTGTCTTGTTTACATCATGGCCATTGCACATGATTTTGGCTTACACAGCTTCAGGTGTTTTTCAAGAGCTGCTCTAGCTTTGAGTAGGCCAGTCCTGTGATTTGCAGGTACCTTCCATGGGCTGTACTTAGCCAAGGTATTTCCAACATACAATTGCCAGTGGTTTTCCTGCTGTGTTCCCGCAATACCATCACAGGGTTGACAGTCTTCTTATTAAAAGAAACCATTACTCATTTGTGTTTCAGTCTTTCTTCGTTGACCACAACAGCCGTGCTACCACCTTCATAGATCCCAGGATCCCGCTGCAGAACGGGCGTCTCCCAAATCACCTGACCCACCGGCAACATCTGCAGCGACTTCGCAGCTACAGCGCTGGAGAGGTAACTGTGCTCGTATCAACTCAGGAACTTTTGACAGCAGTCTTCTCTAGAATGATAAGAACTTCTTATATTTGAAAAGCGTTGAAACAGACTGCGTTGTGAATATTTATCTTCCAAAGACAATAAGGGATTTTTTTGTCTTTCTGAAAGGTTTGTTTCAGAGTTTGCTGGTTTATATTTTGATGGTTTTCAGAATAAAATGGTAAGCAAATAAAGCATAACTGAAGTGAAGTGATGACAAAATAGATTTTAAGAGAAGAATCCATATTTGACATCCTTGTTTTGCTTTACTCAAGTCATTCATTAATTTTTGTATAGCCTGATACCTCAGCCTGATATCTCATGTGTTTCTTTATTCCCTGCTGTGACACTGTGCTCTGGAAAGATAGACTCCCTAGAAGCAGTGCAGTAATATATGTTGAGGTTTGCTTTCCTAGCTTTCAGTCACATTAAATATCTTACCTATGTATCATAGGGATGACTTTTATCACTGAGGGCCGTGGAGAGGATTGAAAGAAGCATGAGTACTGTGTTTGTATTGTGGATTTAAGCAGGAAAAAGTACCAGCAATCAGATTCTTCCTATAGTAAATCCATACAGTTAAAGATTTGTAAAGATTGCTGCTGAATAGAACCAGAGATGAACTATGGTGAAAGGATCTTTCTCTTCCACAAAAATATCCAGAGAAATGCTTGTGAAATTAGCATCAAAATTTATTGCAGCAGGACCAGTCTGAATACCTCTCACTGCCTGGTGAGGTTAGGATTAGGAGCTGACCAGGGTGTGAGGTCAGTTTCTTCAGGACCAAAGGCAGACCAGGCAGAGTATCTTGGGCATGTTTTCTCCGTCTTAGGTGAATACAGCACCATATTTTCTGAAGATAGAAGTGTATCAATGGATCTGTTTCAATCATATCTTCCCACCAGCTTAGCAACTTCCCTCTGCCAGCAGCCATTAGTTTAGTGTTGCTGCTGTGATTGAATTACTGGCGTGACTGTGATAGCCACATGCACCATGATTCATGCTTGGGCCCATGCTTGCCTGAGGCTTGCTTACAAATTCACTGAGGCACAGAAACACCACTGAACAACTCAGATGACCCAGCCCCAAAAATACGCTTGGTTTTGTAAGCACTGGCAAGGAGCAATATGCAATAAACCCCCCAAAAAACAAGTAAAGGATAGAGAGTCAAAAGTATTGAATACTTTTGAGTAATAATTCTCTGGGGAAATCATAAACTGTTCTTTGAGGCCACTCATATTTTGGCATGATCAGCCAATGAAATAGTCACCTCTCAGTCTTGGTGGCCCAGGTCCCACAGTGCTTCTACACGCTTTTCATAGTCAAGTTTCTTTGTCATAGTCAAGTAGCTTCGCATTTGGAAGTGTCTGCTTCTCCACTGGAAGGACTCCCATTGATTTCCAAGGGCTTTGGATTGGTGCCTGAAAGTCCCTCATTTACAAGGAAAATATTCAACCCTTTGCAGCTCGGTCCACTTACTAAGAGCCTTGTGTTCCGTGCCATTTCCTCCAAGCACATTTGGATGTTCTTTGGCCTATAAATCATGTCTGTAGGCCCACACATGGGGCTTTGTCGTGGCCATGTGTCAGCTGTCTGCAGTCTTGCTGGTTGCTTTGCTGAGCAGATGGTGTGGCCTCTGGATGCTGTCGCCAGGACAGTGTGAAGGACCACAAAGGACGCCCCACCAGTTTTCAATGTTATGTACATATGTCAAAGGAGACTGAAGGACATCAGAATAGTGAAGTTCTTGTTGCCAGAGCAGGCATAGAAAAGAGCCAGGGTAATGAAATGAAGGACCTCAAGAAAAACTTCCATTGTTCTGTGTAGATTACTGATACTAAGTGGTATTACATATAAATTTGACAAAAATGCCACAGATTCTTTAGTAAGCACTTCTTTAAGAGTTATCAATCTTTTACAGGAAAAAGGAGGTTGTTGCTACTCTTGGTTAACTGACTTTTGGAAGAAAAGTTCACATAGCTGTAGTGGCCATCAGTAACTGAAGTATAGGTTACTAAATGATTCATTTCCTTCTGCCCCTGCTATAAACAGAACAGCTCATAAGCACTTTCCATTCCCTCTGAGGAACTTCCCATCTGCAGTGAAAATCAACATACATGATTACAGGCATTCTATTTTAAAGACAGCAAGAGGAAGGAAGCAAACATCCACAATGAAGAGGCAAGAAGAACAGAGAAGGTACTAGAATATGCCAGTATATAAATCTCCTTACCAACCTAAACCACAATAAGCAAGTAGTAGGATTCAAATGGGCCTCTGAAATCCAGCACTGATATAAAACCCAGGAAAAGGTATTACATCTTCAAAGGCTCCTCTAGTAGTTTGGACTCTCCACTCTGGTTGCAACATCCCAGTATCAATTTCAAAGCTGTTAAACCCTGACATAAATTACTCATATTACTCTGTATTACATGAATCAGGTCACTAAATCATTAGAGGGGTCACTCTTTATTTTTTATTAGAGAATAATGTGCTAATCAAAATTAAATTACTCAATTAGAAAGTCAAAGTAGACAAGACAATTGTGACTGAACACTGAATTGGAGCAATCAATTGTACTCTATTAGCTAAAAGAGTGGAATGAGAATTGTTAGCAAAATGAGAGTTAATAAGATGGCTGGGAATTTTCCTGTTGTGTTGCCAGAGAAAAATTGTTTAGAAGTGTAAATGTGCGAAGACCAAACATATCATTGTTTGCCTAGGGATGGTAATGAAGAGAAGTACATCACTGGTTTATTATATTGAGGTGTGCACAGAACTGGATTCTTACAATCTGGATGACTTTAGCTGTTAAACCAGAACTGGGAAGATGGGAAGAAGGGAGGGAAGGTTTCTTTTCATAGGCACTAGACACATTTCCTTCCAGAATTCTTGCATTGGGAGAAATATGTCCAGGCACTAGAAAACTAACCAAAAGAAATGGTGACATGAGCAAGAGGAGGATCCAGGCCCAGGCTGGGCAGAAGTACCTTGCAGTTTCCAGCCGAAGAACAAATACTACCTGGTGCTAATTTTTATGGGAGATAAATATTTAACTCCTCTGTTACTCCTACCTTTCTCCCTTACTATCTTCTGGTCAGTAAATCTAAGTGTAGCAACAAGGGCATAAGATTTGTCTTTGTCAAGGATGAGTCAGCAATCACCCTTAAAAACAGGCTCACTCACCATCCACATTCACTTGCAAGTCTGTTCTACAAGGGCCTGAGGAATAGGCACCCTCACCTGAACTCTAGGGCTCCCTGGAAGTGAAGAAGCTGAGCCCAATAATGCCTTAGCACCCTCCCACACATCATCACTAATACAGCTGCTCACAGGCCAGTGTGTGATCCTGGCTGTGCTGCCCACAGACAGCCCAAGAGATGGCTGTTCCCACAAGGGCCTCATGCCCGCTGTGGCAATGGATCATAGGGCACCTCTTGCGCCTGAGCGTCCTCCCCGTGCCGTAGCATGGAGTGAATGCTGTAAAGGCCACATGGTGCTTGCTGGGGTGGATGCCTGGGTCACAGGGGAAAAGCTGCCCACACCTGAGCTAAACTTTCATTTCATTTTGAGTTGGCCTGCGAGAGTGTGAGGAGGAGACAAAGGCAGAAGATGAGTGCAAGTGAAATCGTGACTGGATGATGGAGTGGAACATTCACCGTGCGCTTTCACAGCAGTTTCACGTTTTAAATTACAGTGTGTTTGATAGACTAGTTAAGATTTTTCATTGTTTAACCTATGTGTTGACACGTTTCAAGTGCATTGACTGGTATCTTGTTACATATAAACGTTTTAAGCTTTACAGGTTCCAAAAGGCAGCTTGCCAGTCACATTAGGCTTCCCAGTTTTTGTGTATATCCAGCTGGAAGACCTGGCGTTTGGCTGTACCACTGAAAATGAGTTGGCACCATTTGCTTGGATACAGAACTAAGCATTTAAAGTAGTGGAGTAGGGGTGATTTCCTCCTGAAGTGGTTGCCATATGCTGTAATTTGTGCAGTGAGAAAGGAGCAGCTATCAGCCCAGCAGAGTGGCAATTGGAATTCCTAATGCATCATCCTGATACAGACTGTCCTCACACTGTAGTGGCAAGACAAGGGGGAGTGCCTTTAAACAGAAAGAGAGTAAGCTGAGATCAGATATTAGAAAAAAATTCTTTACTGTGAGGGTGGTGAGGCACTGGAACAGATTGCCCAGAGAAGCTGTGGATGCTCCATCCCTGGAAGTGTTTTAAGACCAGGTTGGAGGGGGCCCTGAGCAACCTGGTCTAGCGGAAGGTGTCTCTGCCTGTAGCAGAGGTGTTGCAACTAGGTGATCTTCAAGGTTTCTTCCAACCCAAACCATTCTGTGATTCCTCTCTTGGCCTCACTGTGGCCATATTCTGGAGGAAAACATGAGAGACAGGTGGATTCTCCTCAACTTGCACAAGTCCCCGAAAAGTTACCCAGACAGTAATGCCTTAATGCAAACATTGCCAGATCTCATTGTTTGGCTTTTAATATCCTCATACTGAAGTGTTTTCCCACCTTTTAAGGTATCTGCCTTTCCGACATGATTCCCTTCGCTACATAGAGTATTTACAGCAGTGCCTTTCTTTGAGTGCCTCAGTTAAGGGGCAGCAATAAATTTCCTTCTTACTACTCCCTTTATCAGCTCTTTGGATTATGTTCTTCTTTTTAATGTATACAATTCAAGTTCTGTTTCTGGTTATGCAAGTTAGGCAACCTTCTCGGATGATACAGCCTTTTTCTGTGTTGTGATCTACACAGATATACCTTCCTTGTTATTTCCACTATTAAATTTCCCTTCAACAGTGCTGAGTGAACATGTTGCAGTGTTGTGGGTTTTTTCTCTTTTCAGAAACATTGCTGTAAAAACCTTGAAGTAATGCAGTTGTGCTAAAACAAGACACTCTGTCATACTACAGAGATTTTATTTTCATTGAACCAGAGAAGTCCATCACTGCAATACCTGTATTAACTTTTGCATTTACTTTTCGATTCCAGTGCCTTCACTGCAGCACTGAGGAGGCGTGATAGCTATGGATAATGGTGTACCTTCATTTGGAAGCACAGAATTACTTTCCTTTTTTTAGTTGACTGGAGTATAAAGCTATAATTTTCATGCGTGCTTTCTGTCCTTCAGTCAGCATCATGGACCTTCAGTCCTTTGGTCAGCATTCTGAAGGTTATAGAAGTAAAGATGACAAATCTTTCAACTGACTGATGAGCTACTGGTGGTCAGTTTTGATCATTCTTTTCCTTTTCTCTGATATTGTAGGCCTCTGAAGTCTCTCGAAACAGAGGAGTTACTCTGTTGGCCAGACCAGGCAATAGTCTCGTAACAGCTATTCGAAACCAGCACCATCACGAGGCATTACCTCTGGGTGAGCCAAGTTTTTCTTTTCTTCTCGAAACAGTGCTCACAAAGGTGGGTTTTAGGACTTCTCATCAGCTGCATGCACTGCTTTGTGTTGCCCCGTGCCTCACTGGCAGTGCGGTCAGTGTGCCCCTGCAGAGTCATGGTATCGTGGCAAATAAAGCCTCTGGTTTGTTTTTACCTTTTCCAGCTTACAATGACAAGATTGTTGCATTTCTGCGCCAACCTAACATTTTCGAGATGCTGCAGGAGCGTCAGCCCAGCTTGGCCAGAAACCACGCACTCAGGTACTGCTTTCTTCCAGATTGCCCAACCCTACTTCCAGGACGTGCTTTTTGTAGTGGAGAAAACCATATTCTAGTAACTGTAGCACAAAAGATGAACTTGGACCCCCTGTGGAACTGTTACCATTGAAGAGTAGATGAGAACCACCAGGATCCATGTGATTACTATAGTGGTTTTCCACAGACATCCAAGAAGTAAGAAGAACCAAAATAAATATGGGCAAATAGTGACATGTCTAATTTCTATTCTACATATTACTGAATAGCAGAAAGTCCATCTTCACCTGCAATTATCACTTTGCTTTTCAGAAGATAGAGTTAAAAGAGTATTTGGATGGAAATCAGTTGCAAAACCCCAATAACTCCAGCAGAAGTAGGATTTTGCTTTGTGATTTACACTCCTGTCTGGATATAGTCACCCTAGATTTTATAAAGAAATAGGAGCATTATTATGAAGTAGATTGTACTCTTGTCTTTAATCTTTCTCACTTGACTTAAAGGTAGTTGTTTCCAAAGTAGTTAAATTGTATCTTTATTTTTCTTAAGCCTGTTCCTTTCCTATTAGATTTTTTTAGAAAAAAACAGGGCCAATCACCAGTCCAACTTAAACTCATTCAAATTCTGAAGTGTGAATTAATTGTTTGTGGCCAAGAACTTAAGCTGGTGTTAATCAATGTCAGCAATGCCCATATGCACCAGCTGAGAGTTTGCCCAAGGGTTTAGGTTGTACTGTGCAGAGGTGTGGCTGTAGGACTGCTGAAGGAGGAAAGGACCTCCAGTTTCCTGCAGTGTACTTTCTGCTGGTAGCCTTACTGACTTGTCATTTACCTCTGAGGGCCAGACAAAGAATTCTTTGGGTGTAAGGATTAGACTTCCCTTCTCAAGGAATTGATACATGCAAATAAAATGAGAGAGATAGAATGAAAAATACTCTCAGTATTCATGATGTACATTTCTGTAACTGAGAATTTTTTATCTTCACCATCAAATTATTCTAGACTATATTTTTTTCCTCAGCTGTAACTTGAATTCTCATTTCCCAGAGAACAGATAATGCTTTTATCTCCTTTTGAGCTGGGAACAAAATTGACCAGTGAAAGGGACTAGACAGCTTAGCCAGTGCATAATGAGATTTGTAAAAGGATATTGAGCCTTTTGCCTCCAGGTCATTGCTGATTATACCTTGGGCCAGGAGTGATCCAAGCTACTGTCTAATGCTTATGCAGCAGGTATTAAGCAAACTCCTAGGATGCAACTGTCTATCTTTTATGGACTTTGATCGCAAGGTTCTATAGCACGTCTTTGACTTGAGGTAGAATATTTTGACTTAATACTAGAATAAAGATATTTGGACCCTGCAATGATGTAGAAACACACTGATAGGCTGGAGTGTAAATGTGTATCTTCCATGACCTAATCTGCTGATTGGATCCTATCCTATGTTTCCCAGCCCTCATTAACAAAATGTATGACTTTACACATGTAACACATATTTACACTGAATAACCTCTATGTGATTAATTCATATCAAGTATATATTGTAGTGTTATTTGCCAGATGGAACTGACAGAGGGAAAGGAAGTGATAATAATTGGAAATTCAGTTAACAAAAGGTGCTGTTAGTTGTAGACTTAAACAAAAATCTGCAGTCGGTGACCTGACGTGTACACGTGAAACTGGAGGACTAAGAATCAATCTGTTTTCTGAAATAGGGAATAAAATCTCTTCCTTTTGGATCAATAAACTGAGTGATAGAGATGCAAAAAAAAATTCTAAGTTTGTTAGGGGGATTAGGAAATGAATCAGGTCATTTTTATAAGGAGATAAACAGCAACTGGCAAAATACCGAAGAATAACAACTCTGTGCATGGTTCATGCTATGATAATGGTATTTTTCTCTGGTTTTGTCTTTTTTTTTCTTCTCTTCTTCATAATATCACTTCTCTTTCAGGGAGAAGATCCATTACATCCGGACAGAGGGTACACATGGGCTTGAAAAGTTGTCGTGTGATGCAGATTTAGTAATTCTGCTGAGGTAATAAATTTGATCAATAGCATAATGTCGTTACTTACAGTACCAGAGAAACTATCTGGCTCTTTCTCAGCATAATTGAAAAGATTTTGTTGAATCAGGTCATACTGATAGCCATCCAAAATGATTCAGCCAGAGTGTATCTGTCAGTTTGTACTTCCTGGAAGGCAGCCTCCATCAGTGCAGTAAATCCAGCCAACTCAGTCAGTATGGCTGTTACCATCAAGTAGCAGATAAGAAAGAATCAGGTCAAAACATTTCCTTTTAGTGGAAAAAAAGTCTTGTTTTATAAAGAAAGAAAAGACAAAGAAGAGAGGAAAAAATCTCTTGTCTTTCTCAGTACGATAATGTAACTGCTCATGAAATCAATAGTTTTTCTGTGGCAGTGCTGCCACACATGCATGAAACCTCAGTGTCCAGTGCAGTGACCCATTGTTTGGGTAATGAAGATAAGGCCTCAGTTTTTACTGGAACCAGGGAGCTTGGTCTTTAGGCCCTACTTCTCCTCAGCACAGGTAAGGACATATTTTATCATCTTGGTCTGAGATGGGAAATGTTGCATTACCCAGGTGGGGTTGGTGTGCTGTAATAGCACTGCCTAATGCAAGAAGTTTACAACTTATTCCCATCATTTTAATTCAAGCAGTCAAAGCACTGAACTACATGAAAATGAGCCTAGAAAAACAGCCTGGGAGACAGAGTGTGCATCTTTACTTCTCTCTGCTACTATGTTGAAGGTGTTTCTGTTTATTCACATCTTTGCTCTCCATCAGTGGGCTGAGCCATCATGTTAGCATGAAACATCTGTTGAAATTCATTTTGTTCTTCTTTACTAGTGACCAGGCTGTCTTTGGGAAACGTATGGACTTTTTGAATCCATAAGTTCAGAGATGCACCCGAATATCTGACACAGTGACCTCGCACCATACTGCATATTTACATTGCTTCATATGATGAACGTGAACTAAATCTCTCCCTATGACTTTTTCCATGCAGCCTTTTTGAAGAGGATATTATGTCCTACATACCGCTGCAGGCTGCCTTCCATCCAGGTTACAGTTTTTCTCCTCGCTGCTCACCCTGTTCATCACCCCAAAACTCTCCAGGTAAGGAGATGAGGAAATTAAGACAAAATCATGCATTTGTGGTATTTCTCCTAATATATAGAAAGGGGCAGATTCAGAGCCAGCATCAGCTGTCAGCCTGCTAATTCCAGTGCCCACTCCGAATTGATCCCAGCTGCTTTTTTTCCTGGATCAGTTTCCAGTGCTGCTGTGTATCTATTGAAGCATTAGCTGTAGCTGAAACACCGATCAGAAATTGCCCCTATGGAAGAAGGTATTTTCCTGCTTTTTATATCATTGGAAAGGATTAGAATAAGAGAATGGTGTACTCCAAGCTTAAGTCACTGACGTGGGAGCACATTCATATTATGTGACAGCAGCAAAGAGTACCTTCCAAATTGAAGGTGTATTGCAGTACTTCCAGTAACCCTGTAAAGTTCAGTCTCCTCCACTCGACGTTCCAAAAACTTCTCTTCTTCCCAAGGCACATCTATTTTAAGACCTGAGGGGATCATCTTCATCATCTAGCCTGACCTCCCATGTTGAGCCCATTAACTTAGGTTTGACAGGAAACATATTTTCCAGAAAGACATGCTGTCTGAGAAGGTTATTTCCAGCTGTGCTATGTCTCTGTAGTTATTGTTTATGCTATAGAAATTTGAGGAGCTAATGTCTCTCTTTTGCCAAGATACACAACCCCCACTGCAGTCTCACTGCGTGGCTGTGTCCAGTGGCCATTTTGAGAGAATCAACAGAAATGTGATCTGAAGAAATCCATTTTTGGTGGCACTTTTTGAAAATTCATTTAAATTATCTGATTTCAAACAAAATTAATGGACAAGAGAAATTCAAATCTGGGATGTCGCTGTGGGAAATGGAGAGGTTTTTGATATGAAGAAGTTACATGCTAAACCCTTTTCTACAGGAGGACAGTTTTGTTAGAATGTCCTATTTGCATTAATGAGTTGTAACACCATTGTTCATCCAGTTCCCGTAGTCTATGTCAGGACAGGTCATAAGCAAGTCTCTCCTACAGGACAAAAATCCAAGTATTTGGCACAAATGTGACTTAGGAGACTGTTCTTGTGAAAACACAAGCAGGGCAAACACACATTTGCAGCAATACACTGTCTTCTTGCTTATTTCTGTCTTGGTTATAGAGCCCATGAGAGCACCCCTTCTCTTATGTCCTGGGGGAAAACAAAAGGCTAACAGAAGAAAGAAGTGTTGCAAGGGATTCTCTTTGCACTGCATGTAAATATGCCTTTCTGTCTTACCAGCAGAGACAGTAATGTCCTTCCCTCATGGCAACCATGATACTTAAGGCTCCCACTAAATGTGGTGGGTTTTTTTTTCTTTCCTGTGGAGCACTTGCTGCCAGATTTCTCATAAAAGGGCTTGTTTTTATTGTCCTTTGTAATGACATAGGGAAATGGGATTTCGTCAATCCATTCTTTGGCCCTTTATGGCATGGCACTTGTTTATATAAAAAGAATAACCAGCTACTTTGAGAATGCAGCCTTCAAAAGAAAACAGGTTTCAAATTGCTAAAAAATCTCCTGTATGTGTGAGTCATAATAGAGAAATGTAGCATTTCTTGCTGACAGAAATCCTTTTTGATGCCACAAAGGGGTTTTGTGTTGATAGCTGGAAGTGTTTAATATACAGTCAGATTAACCCAGGGAAACCTGACTCCCAGTTTGGCTGGGGTGCCAGGCTCCAGTGAGAAGCATTGCTCTGAGTTTCAGAGGTTTAATCCTGCCAAGTAAGATCTCCTATACAATGCAGAGGAGAGAGATCTTGTAAAAGTGCAAAAGGGAAAGAAAACCTAAATGCCACTGACCATGAGAGGCAGATATGCATGTCAGTCTTTCTCATGCCTTTCTGATCCTTCAGTTTCCATTCAGATCAATCACAGCTAAAGGCTGAGGCAACACAAGGGCACACACAAGGTGAGCTTAACAGTACTTTTAGTGAAGAGGATACAGTCCCTGGAAGTTCATTGCAATCACTGAATTACAGGAACTTACAACTCTATTGGTGGCAGATAGAGCAAAAATAACACTGAGTGCACTGTATACCTGTGAAAAGTTCCTAAGACATTTATTAACCAGTACTGTCTGGAAACATAAGCTGCATGATTTGGAAGAATGTCAAGCTGCTTACACCTTACGATGCTGTTCATTTTCCCTCCAGGGCTGCAGCGAGCAAGTGCAAGAGCACCTTCTCCATACAGGAGGGACTTTGAAGCCAAACTGCGCAATTTCTATCGAAAACTTGAAGCCAAAGGGTATGGGCAAGGTCCAGGGAAAATAAAGTGAGTATTAGTCTCTCAATTAGTCTAACATGGCATAGCTTTGTCTTTTGTCATTCATTATCCATGAAAACTGTGATAGAGAGTACAAAACATCCTGGAGATTGCATTTTTTACATAGCCATCAGGGCAAGATAAGATCTTCATAATACCCTGCGAAAGAGTGACCTTCAAGAGGCTTTTGTGTGGAAGTTTTACTTCTTAAAGATTCATATTCTCTTACACTCCCATTTCCTACCTATTTAACAGGGATGTTCACATTCCTGCTTATAATTTGCCAGTAGGAGAATTATCCTTCCAGGTAAACATCCACCAGATATTAACAACAACTGTGTCATTGTAATGACGGGATGACTCCAAATTCTTTGGATCTACATATCAGTGTAACTCAAGACCAGAACATGATCCTATAGAAGTTAGTCTGTACATGCAGGTTTAACTTTCCACAGTTCTTTGTGTTGGTAGCCCTCCTGGATTTGAACTGGAGAGTTTTCTTCAGTGCCAGTCTTCATGTGTTGTGGGGTTCTCTCTCATTTGGTTGTGGAGTTTCTTTCCATACGTCTTGTTAGTTGGCTTTTGAATCTGTACCTACTTGTGCTCAATATAGTTATCCAACTTTGCCAAAGGGCTTTGTGTTTCCAAGGTATTTCCTGGGCATCTGGTTTAATTTATGCCTCATGTTGGCTTCCTACCAAAGGACATCTGTTGTGGAAAAAAAAGAAGTATGAAACCAAGCAATTTATTCCAGGCAAACGTCATCAGCAAAATAATCTTACAGAGCTGAGGAGTCCTAGCTGATGGTTACCCATTTTGGTGTCCTGCTATATGGGTCCAAGGCAGACATAAAATATATTTTAGAAGGTCTGTCTTAAAATGTCCGTGAACATATGAACAAGGATTTCTTGCGCAGATGGTGTGTAAAAGTACTCTTCATTAAGTTGTTTTAGAGATTAGTAAGGGAGTGAGAGATGTGTTGTATAAACAGAGGCTGATACTCCCTTTGCTTCTCCTGCTACAGAAGCAGTATTTCCATGGGCATTCACTGGATTAAATCCAGGAAGTGTTTGGGGCCAATTCCAGAAAGCTGTGACTTCATATACACAAGAAGCTCACAGCCCCCTCTACCATATAAATTTGTACATATGGTTTGTTGCAGAGAGTCTTAGTGGTAGAGCAGCACTTTGAACCTGATCATGACATTGTGAGGAAATTCACCTTCAATGCACATAGAAAAGCCTGATGGAACAGCTCCTGAAAACCCATAATGGTCGAGTAGCACGTGCTACCAGGAGATGCCAGTTTATAAAGTTCTCTGAGAACCATTGTCTCTCTTTACAGCTGTTGTTTACCTTTAGCCTCACAAGCTCACACAAGACTCAATCATCAGATCTTTATTTCTGCCGCCCTTTGCAGGTTAATTATACGGCGTGACCACTTGCTGGAAGGCACCTTCAACCAGGTAATGGCATATTCACGCAAGGAGCTCCAGCGGAACAAGCTCTACGTCACATTTGTCGGCGAGGAAGGGTAAGGAACCACAGAATGCTCTTGGTTCTGAAGTAGCTTTTGTGTTGCAAAACACCAAGTCGGCTGAGGCTGAGCCTCTCTTGTTATGTAATGTTTCTGTGGTTTTGTTTTACCTCTGAGTAAGTGATTCATCTTAATCAACTCAAACATTTGTTAAAAATAACAGCAACAATAATGCTTTATTTTCCTATAACGCCTTCCATCTAGACGTCTCAAAGTGACAATTTAAGTGGTTAAATCTAATGTCATCTTGTTTGCCATAGGTATTTTGACAGGCTGGAAGGGCAAATTCAACTGCAGGCCAGTGTTTACATACCGAATCAGTCTTAGGACTATAACCAGAGACCAAACCTTTATGCACTTTGTTACTCTGACTCTTCACAATGGATCTGGTTTTGCTTTAAAAATTTTTGCTTTGCATGCCATCTAATGATCATTCGTTACCCATGTGCAGGTTTCTCGTTTCCATCTGAAGTGAGAAACATGAATGCTGTTTAGTCCTTAGAATTTAATTCATCCAATTGGAATCTGAAAGCAAGAGAAGTCTCTTGAGAAGGTCTTTTCTCAGGAAACTTTGTACCACTCTTGCAGTCCATGAGCCATTCTTGTATGATGAAAGCCAGCCCCTGATCTTTTGTTTTTAAATGTAAACATAACCTTCCAAAGCCGCCCTGGCTCACCTCAAGAGCGTCATTATAACTGAGGCTTAATCCACAAGCTTTTATAATGGAAAGACATTATGTGCATGTTTCCAGTGTGCCATATTACTAAAGGCATGAAATTGTATTTCAGTAGCTTTGCATGAAAAGTTTCTTTTTTCCAAAAACCACATGGGTAGGATTTCAGTTCCAAAGGTACCAGACAGTACCTGAGGCAGTTCTCAGTGTGTCCAGCAACTGCTGACACTCTCAGCTCTGAGATGTCATGGCAAGTGAAGGGCTTCTGCCAAGCTGAGCTTGTGTCGAGACAGGTTACATCCAGTGGAAAACAGAAGTTGCCAGTCTCAAAGAGTCACTTGGTGACCTCAGTATCAGGGGGTTTTTCACTCTTACTTCTTATTCTGTATGGATTTAATATTGTGTAACAGAGGTCGTCTTTCACAGCTGGTTTTGCCTCTGCGCTGCAAGTAAAGCATAAACATGTAGCACGCTGCAGTTTGTGTTTTTGGAATAGCATTCTGGAATGCTAATACTGGCCAAAGTCATATTGTTTTCTGTGTGGCATGCTGTCCTCAAGAGAAATTACAAACCAATTTGATGTGCAAATTCGTTCGTTCTTCACGGATTCATTTACATCTGAAGATACATTCCTCCAGGGTTTCTCCTGCTTAATGCTAATATACATTCTGCTGGAGGGACTCCAAGATGCCAGTTCCCTAGTGAAGAGTTGATGCTGTATGGCCACATGATGCTGTATGGGCATTTCAAAGAAAAAGGACGTTGAAAATTAACTATAAGGCTTTATGATGAGTTAGTGTGTTGCCCAGAAATGCAATAGCTGGTCTCCCGTTGGAGGTTTTTGAATATAGACGTGTTGTTTGTAATTCTTTACTCCAGCCATTGTCAGGCTTAACCCAGTACTTTGATGTCCATAGAACCAGACCTGTTCCATGGCTGGCACTAGTGGGTCACGTGGGCTTGTTACCATCTTCTTTTGCAGGTGTGTCTTTAGTGTCATCACATGATCCCAGAGCTAAAGCCCCTCAAAGAGAGAAGTACTGACTCTCCAGACATAAAATGCAGGAGGATGTGCCCATCTGCCCTTTGTCATCTTTCTAGTTGCACAAATCAATCATTCAACCCCTTTCCCTTATGCTTCTGTAACTTCATCGTACAGAGCATTCTGATCCAGTTGCAGAGCTTTCCACTTACTTTACATTTTTTAAGTAGAAGGAATAGTGTCCACCTCAGAAAATCTTTTGACATACATGGTATATGGCTGCAGATCATTTCGTCATATTGCTGCATGTAGGTTTATTTTAGATTGAAAAACCTGCCTACCGTTATTAGAGAATGATCTTTTTTAAATAAATACACTACAGTTTTCATTTAATGCGTTCAGGAAAAATTTTTGGTCTTGTTTTCCTTTTTGTTTCCAAGTTGAGTTTAAAATATTGAAGGAAAAAAAGGGGCTCTCTACAGAGCAAATTCAGACAACAGCAAAGCACAGCTTAGGGTGTAACACATGAAAATACCAGAAAAGTAGAAGGACTTGGATGGAACAAGCAAGGAATCACCATTCTGTCTTAAGAGACACAGTTCTGCTGGGGCTTGGTCCTGTTCAGCATAAACCTTCAGGTTATACCTACAGCTAAGAAAGCATCCTTGGGGCTAGGTTTGGGTATATCTCCGTGTAGGAGAGTCCCAGCAATTTCTGCTTTAGGCCAGGCTGTCTGGTCTGTGAACCCAAGTGTTCACAGGCGGTTCAAACCCACTCACTAAAAAGCTACCCCTCTGCTAGCCAGCCAGCCAGCTGAGGCAAGGCTGAGCCTTGTACCTCTGGTGTGCTGCGCTTTTGGAACAAAGAAAAATAAACTCCTTAAGGGATGTGTCCCAGGTATGATTCCTCCCACGTAACCTGGATATTGGTGAAATTTTGGCATCGAACCTGTTCGGGTCTCAGATTCAAGTTTTGAGAGGAGAAATAAATCATGTTAGAAGCACTCGACTGCACAGGCCGCTGTGTTAAGACAGCAGCCAATGTAGGCAAAACCAGGAAGTCTACTCAAATGGTAAGGAGCCTCATTTTATCATTTCTACGTTTTTCTTTCCAGGTTGGACTACAGTGGCCCCTCCCGAGAATTCTTTTTCCTTCTGTCTCAGGAGCTCTTCAATCCCTACTATGGGCTGTTTGAGTATTCAGCTAACGACACTTACACTGTACAGATCAGCCCCATGTCTGCCTTTGTTGAAAATCACCTGGAATGGTAAGAACATTTTATGCAGAACTGAACAATTGTTTCAGAGCAATGAAAAAAATGGAAAAGCAAAACAAAAGCTTCCAGTTTAGACTAGAGTACGTACAAATATTTCTAGTTCTGGGAAGATGTGGGGAAGTAGGTTGTGAGAAGGAAGAGAGGAGGTAAACGTAAATACAAGAGCCAACTCTGAAAAAGCAGTTGTGATGAAGTACTACTATTAAAATGTTCTGCTGGCATTACATGGGACTTGATGTTTGTGTACTTTTGTGTGACTGTGAAAAGGACAGAGATAAGAGCTCTGCTTGATGCAGTCCTCGTCTCCTTGGTGCCTTTCTAAGAAGAGCAAGTGTGGCCTTTCTGTACGTCACACAGCATTGTGCTTGGAAGTTGTACAGTGTTCTCTGAGAGCCTCTCTGCTGCTCTGTTCCTACCACAGGCCTTAAAAAAGGCCCAGTGAAAGCAGTTGCCCTTTTCTTCCCTGACAGTGTCCCCTGCTTGTCTGGGGCAAGGCCAGCAGAGTGAGCAGATATTTTAGCTTACTAAGTATGTGTGCAAACAAATTGCTGATCTCGTTTCTTTATCAAAAATTCTGAAAGCATATTGTGATGTCCTCATTTTCTCTTTCTGCCTCTTAATCTGTCTGTCTTTGGGAGTTGTTTTCACTTTGATAGTCTCAGATGTGGTTCAGTGAGGCATGGGCTGCGAGCCCTGGGCATCGCTTGGTCCCTTGTGGGATTTCATTGTGTCAGACAAGTGCTGCCACGTGGGTTTGTTCCTATGATGGTTTTCTTTGTCAATCTCACTGGCTCCTCTCAGAGATCCTTTTTTTTTAAATCAGAGGCAGTTCAGGCCCCTTTTGAATTGCAAATAGTACACAGTTTCTCTATTCTTGTAAACAGATCCTGGTTTGCTTGGCTTACAGCAGGCAGGAGATCAGGAACAGTTGTACCGTCACCTCTGTTAAAGTTGCCAGGGAAAAAAGGGATGTTGCTTGGGGGTAGCATGGTTTCTGAATTGTTGAAATTTTTTTGTATTATCACTTCCAGCAGTGGAGCTTACGATGATCCTTGCTTTAGAGTGTTTCTCTACTGACATGAGCAGGAAGACAGCAGCTTAGTTCTTA
Organism: Oreocharis arfaki; assembly: GCA_013398015.1. NCBI lineage: Eukaryota > Metazoa > Chordata > Aves > Passeriformes > Paramythiidae > Oreocharis > Oreocharis arfaki. The sequence continues at coordinate 340,435 of VZRR01003444.1, read as the reverse complement.
CAGCTTGTGCACCTCCCACTTCAATCCTGTTCATTAGACATTATGTGGTACCTTCCTAGTTTTCAAGAAGAAATACAGTCTGTCCTATGTCCTATCTTAGCAAACAGCATCGATAAACTTCTGGTTTAGGGGGCTGTTATTTGTGGAGATGTATTTTGACTTCCGAGCAGTGGACCAACTAGGCAGGTGCAAACCCATGATCATTCTGCCCACATGGTGACAAAGCTGAACACAGACCTCTATGTCCAGAGATGGTGAAATAGGCCCTTGCTCTTATGCGTTACAAACACTGTTGTTGCAAAGAGTTGCAATTTCCTTAAGTGATAAATTCTACTTCAAAACATACATGCTGTGTTTGATCCCTTCATTTTGTCCTTCTGTGCCTTGAGAGATTTCAACATGAAGGAGGCAGGTTTTTGAAGGTATCCTGGGCACATAGAACCGCAGAAAGACACCTAATATGATTTCTGTAGCAGTTATCATTTAACTCAGAAATCAGCAGCAGTTAGACACTCAGCATATTTCTCCAACTATACATATCAATCCAGCTTCTTGCATGCAGAATGTTATTTGGCCTTTGGACATTTTTGTTTTCCTGTTTCTAGGAAAGATAAATTGGGTCTCTTGGCCTGCAGAAGGAAATAAATGTTACGAATGTAGAGGTTTGCACATGCTGTATTGTAAATAGGGCAAGATTGCAGGACCCAAGGGAAAGACAAACAATCCAGTCAGTGCTTGGAAATACTTCTTGAACCTGTTATGGAAATAACTGCCTGAGACCAGCAGTTTATAATTAGCCTGATAGGTTTCATGATCAGCTTGTAGATATGTAGACATTCTAAATGTTTTTATGCTGTCTGTGTGACTGATCTCAGCTATTCATGTGTGACCTTGGAGTCCTGTGTTCAGAAGTCTGTGCAGCCAGTGAAGATAGAATTTGGACCAACCTTCTTGTCACTCAGGGTTTGATTCTCCCGTTAAGGCTTTACAAGCCAACTTCTGCGAGGACAGTGTAGTAACTGCCTTGTCATTTTTTGTTCCTGAGGAATGGACTTTTCTGATGTTCCCAGGCTTTCTCCATTCTCCCCAAAGTCAATGCTGGAACTTCTGTTTCTCGGATTTACTTGTTGATAAGATTCCAACAGAGCCTCCTCCTTGTAACGTGCTGGAAATAAACATTACTTTCCTGTTCTCCAATCTGTTATGAAGCACCAGCTAACATAGACAGATGAATCAGTTTGAGAGTTCCAGGGTCACAGATAATTAATATTCATACTCTTTTCAAAGCTTGAAGTCTGGTGTCAGTCATGAAAACCACACAACCACAATTGGGTTAGATTTGCAGATTTCTTCAACTGTATGCTTTTTGGTGCTGTGGGGCTCGTTATTTCTGTGAAAGCTACCCTTGGCATGTTTTTCTCTATGGTACTTCTGCAAGACCTCTCCAGACACAGCTATATTAAGAAACAGGGCTCACAAAAATTGCGCTCAAAATTATTTTACGTTTTCTCTTTCTTAAGCGAACAGTGGTGAATTTGAGATAAATATAACAAAATGCAAAGATGTGAAGTTTCATTCATATTTGCAGAATTGAGAAATACACTGCTCTTTTTCCCCAGCCTAAAATTTACTGTTCTGCCCCTTTTAGTGGCTTATTTCATGCTTTGCTCTTTGTACAAACAGCATTCTGAGTCCAAAATGAGCACATCAAAGCACAGACTAGTTGTATGTATGCCAAGTTAAGAAAGAGACATAATGACTGGAAAATATTTCTCATTTATGGAGAAACTGAGATTTAACACCTTTCCTGCAAGCTTCCATTGAATAAGACTTTTTTCTTCAGTTAACATATGTGCATGCTGAACACACAAAATATAAGATATCACACATTTTTAAAGTTAAAATATTTTGAATCTCCCTATATCTGAAAGGACAGCTACAACTCTCTAGACCAAAGAAGTTTGATGACACATGTTTTTTTCTGCATGCTACAGGACGTACAGGAAGCTCACAGCCAGAAAAGCTGCTTTTAATCCATGCCAGTAATGAGCCATTCTATATGATCTAGGTAAAAGTGTCTAGCTACTTGCCTAGATAGTTGAAAACATCTTCTGAAATACGTCCCCACTTGAGGTAGTTCACCGTTTTCCACATAAGTGGGCAAAATATGGAACCAAAGAGAGAAATGTGAAAACAAGCCCGTCTCTGCATAGAAGGCCAAATGGCCTAGACAGAAGAAATCATTCACAGACATTCATTTGGAGATCTGAGGGATCTTAACTTGAAACATCTTTTTTTCTGTGTTTTCACTGTGAATTAGTGACAGCATGGGTTTTTGTAATAGTTAGGCATTTGTGGACCTTGCTGTGACATTTATGCAGCCAGGGAGCAGTCCCCCTGTGCTGCAGTTATCTTAGAGGTATTTACAGCTTGCTAATCATACTTAGTATTTGTACCCATCTCAGAGAAGCCCTGTCGTGTTTTGGTTGTTTTTCTTTATATGAAAATTAATGCATTTATTTAGCAGAACCCTGTTAGACAGTTGAGGACCTGTGAGTAAAACGTTTTTGCACAAAATCCTACTGAAGACAACAGACGTGATGATATAGTCAGACCCAATGCCCAGAAGCTGTGGATTTATTCCTGACCTCATTGTCCTAATGAACTCCACTTAAATTAATGGTTTAGAACTGCTTTGTCACAGGACTTTCTTCATTCATTTCCCATAGTTAACTTTTCTTTCTTCCCTCCAACACCCCTCCTCATATTCCAGTCTGTGCCGCTGAACAGAGTCGGACAGAAGACTTGCTTGTACTTCTGCATCTCATTCTGCAGGCAGATGGAAGCCTGGTGCACCCACTCTCCGTGCAGACAAGAACTTGCTTTCCCTGTGCTCCAAGCCAGCTGACATGGTCACTCCAACGTTGAGCTGAGCAAATACGTGCTGTCTCCCATCAGGGCTGATTGTTTCAGGCATGGCACTGCCAGGGTTGCTTTTACATGCTCTGGCAAGTGTGGCACATGGGCAGAGGCAGCTTTGCCTGCACAGTGCATAGCCCCAGCCAACCTCTGAGCAGCCCTTTTATTTATTTCGTGTAAACAAGAAACCACATAACCAGCACTATCCATCTCTAGCCTGCCAGAGAATGCAGGGTATTGTTTTTCCCTTTTTTTGTTAAAATAAACCCAAGGAGAACCAAGAATGTTGCAACCTCAGCTGTCTTTTCTCCTTAGAGAGCTTAGTTGGTTTTCTTACCCCGACTTCATTAGGAGTTGTGTCTTGTGCAATTGCCCTGCCTATCCATCAGGCAGATTCCTAATCAGTGTGAGACCTGTCTGATGGGAAGGTAAACTTCTTGAAGATACAAATTTCCTAAAAGCTTTGTGAAACTTGTGTCTGGGTAAAGGACAGATCTGCAGAAGAGTGGCTCAGTGAGGCGGTCTGGAGAGCTCAGCACGGATCTGTTCTGTCTGTCCCCTCAGCTGGCCAGGCAGCACAAGTGAGCCGACAGCTCCATCATAGGCACAGGCTGCAAACAAGCCACATCCTCTTGCTCAGTAGCTTGGGGATGTGAGGCAGAGCTGTGCAAGCTCAGGGGAGACAGAGGGGAGAAACTGGAGATGCTCCAGAGTCTGGGAAATGCTAGCAGAAATGTGTGGGAGGAACTGGGAGCTATTGCAGTGTGGTAATGTACAGCCATCAGAGGCAGATCTATAGGAATCAAAGCTCCATTAATCCTTCTACAGAGAGATTGACTTATTTCAATTAAAGTGTTTTTAAAGAAAGTGACAAATTGCCTCATGACCTAATGGGTTGTATTCAGATGCTGACCAGCTCATGGGATGGATTTAGGCACACTCCATGGCTCTTTATAGAAACAGTGGAGAAATGTAGTCACAGCATCTAAGCAGGAGGTCTGCAAACAGCCATTACTCCTCTCCACTGACTGAGAGGAGCTCTTGGGAGTATGTGGTCTGAATTATGCATGGATCTCTCTAACTTTTCAACTGTTGTGGCAGGCAACCTGCATATGGCCCAATACCTGTTTAGTCAGGGAGTCAGAAACACTGAGTTTGGTTTTGGGCTCAGAGGGGCCACTTGTGTGGGTCTTCATTTGGGGGAGGAATGAATTTAGAAGACCAATTTTGCAGTCGTCTTGAAAGGGCCTGTTTATTCTAAACACTGAAAAATCATCCTCTTAAAAATCAGATAAAGCACCCCAGAGTGAGGCATCAAGCTACATCCAGTTGTTTTTGAAATTAGATGACTGCCTCTTTGCCTCAGTTTCCATCTGAAGAGATTTCCTAGTATGTAATCAACTTGAATTCCATTTGATGTACAGTACTGCTCTGAACTGCTTTGAAATTCTCAGATGAAAGGCACTATAGAAAACCAAAGCATTTAATGTTATGTTACACTATAAATTTTAACTACTAGCAATATCTTATTTTAAATAAATTATGTTTGCATGAGAAATTTTCAAGCACTATTGTAAATCTTCTGGACAAGAATGATATTAAAATAAATGTGCAGCTGAAATAATTTATAAGACCTTTTCACTGTGTGGAAAGGGTATGTTACTGAAATGCCTTCTTGCTGCTGTACTGTGATCTCTCTCAATGCCTCCTGTACTTAAGTAAACTTTGATTTTCCTATTAAGTTTGATATATGACTATATCACATAGAGCCTACTTCAACAGCTGGTTAATTATTTATTAAGGGTCAGGAGGAATTGGAAGATTAAAGGCAAAGCAAAACTGGAGGAGAAAAAAAACATTCTTCCTAACTGAGCTTGTACAGCAACCATTTTTTCTTTCAAAAACAGTTCTGCTTTATATTTACCTTACTCTTGACTTTCTGTCTCTTACTAGAGAATTTTTTTCCAAGCTCTTTTGAGGATCTGAATGGCGTTGCTTTATGAGTTGAAAGAAGAGATATCTCTCACAGTCTCTACCCCTTTTCACTTCTCTGAATCTCATAGTCTCTCTAGCACTGCTTCCAAATTAGTTTGGTTTGAGGGAAAGGCGGGTGTCCTGTTTTGTTCTGTGTTTACAAAAGTCGTATTTATGGTTTTTACCCATGCTTAGGGCCATTTAGTCTTTTGCAACATTGCAGATTAAATTTGCTAAGGGATAGGAGGCTTTACATGAAAATCTCTGTAGTGTCTGCACCTTGCATGTGGCAGAGGAGAAAAGGGTAAAATCCATGCTGTTCCACACTGTCCCCGAGCACGTGGGCCTGCAGGGAAGCAGCAGGATGGGCAGTGATCCTGCGTGTATTGGTAGTGGCAAAAAACCCCCAAGGAGTGATGAATGTTGTCATATCTCTTGTTCCAGCCACACTGGAGTGGCAAGGTTGAGCTGTCACTATGAAGTATTGCTCAGTCATCGTTCCCCTCCTTATTTCTCACTACATTTTATTCGGACTTTGGTAAGGTAAAGAGAATTCAGCTAGAGCAGGTGTAGAATTTCCCAAGATAACCTTTTTTTTCATACATCAAAAGAAAGACTGCTTGTAGAGCAATATTGTTTTCAGTAAATCACCCAAATTCATTTTGGGTATTTTTGAGTAGCAAAGGCATTTCTCTTTCTGTAGGCCTCTCCCTGGGATGCTTTGAAAGTTAGAAGTTTCATTTGTTCATTAGAAATTATTCTTAGTTTCAGTATGTTACCATAGTGTTACATTAAATTCCAGAAAATGGGAATATTAAAGATTTAATTTGATCTGCTATGTGTTTTTAAAGGGAGAAAGGTAATATTTGTCAGTTTGCCCCAACTTGAGATAGCAATATATTTCAAAATCTTAATAAATTTATGGAGGATGAGAAAAACCCTAACCTTTCCACCCTCTATGAGAAAAAGTTCATGTAATAGCAAGAATACAGAACTGTGCATTCAGTATCTTGTGGCTTATTGAAGGAAGCTTTTTACACTGTGACTTATGACTTCTGTTGCAGAAAATGACAGAGTGGGAACTGGAATTATTTAATTGTGTTGGAAATATTTGTAAAGAAAAAGTAAAAAATTTTCTTAGACTTCAGAACACAAATGCAAAGGTTCTGCTACTCTGTGTGTTCCCAGAAGAGGATCAGAGTGGTCAGTTTGCAGTGGTATTAATAAAAGTTGGAGGTATTCAGCGATTTGCAAAACAAGACCTAAAATAGACTGCCAAGCAATTAATAGCATGTGTGTCGATTGAGGATCCTCATCCTGAGAGACAGGGATCATTAGCTGAGTTGCAGCACAATGCAAACCCAAGTGCGTGGCTTCTGGTCAGGGGTGGTAAGTCCCGAGAGCTCTGCACTGCCTGTGACCTGTTTGCAGTTAGCTCAAGGATATCTGCATCAGCCCTCATCACATGGGGTAAACATTCCTGGGTGCTTACCAGGGCTTTATGATGAGCAGTCTCTCTCGTGTTTAAATACCCCAGACAGGCTGTTTTGGATGTGCCTCCTTTGACTGAGAATAAGTCAGTTATTGTGGCTGCAGTGTTTGTAGTTAGCCACTGAAGGAAAATTTGCAGTCATTCAGCCTGTGTTTTTATGACCCTCTTGTCTGGCAGATGACTAAATCTGTGGATTTTTCCCTGTAGCTTGACTAGTTTGTTTCAACACATGGAAAAGCTATGGAAAGCAAACATGAGTCATGCAGTGTTTGAAACTTCACCAATTCGTAAGTTTGCAAGTGCCCACCAACAACTTTTCCAAAATCTTTGACTGAGAAATCAAAGTCTCTTGATGAAAATGTTCTTTTGCTTGTTTGAAATAAAACAACACATAAGCATCAGACTGCACTGATCATAAGGAATTGATGATAAACTGGAGCTTACATGATTGATGAAATTACGTATTGTTTTATAGAAGGTCAGAAAGTAAAAAAATGTCAAATAGACTAAACAACTAAAATGGAGCAGGAACTCAGATGACTGTGATTCCGTTGCTGTCTCTAGCACTTGTTTTCTGGATAACTTCAGATAAGTTATTTTACTTTTGTACTTAAGTTTTGTCAGTTTTCAAATGAAATATTAGTGCTGATCTCCTCTGTAAGCTGATCTCTCTGCTTTGAGATTTGTCAATCAGCAATAGAGTCTAGGATCTGAGAATCACAAAATGTAGAGGTTTGTTGTCTGCTAGCCAATGGTTCATACCTCAGTCTGTATCTCCTCTAGTTCCTGGGCAGAGGAGTGTTTGCCAAGAGTCTCCCAGGCCAGTATGTCTCATCCTTTGTGCGAGCAAGAGAGGCTAAAGCCTGCAGGCAGCCTGGTTTCTGATGGCAGTCAGTCATGCTTCTGCTGCCATGTTCTGGCAGGGGTTTTCCCAGAGGATGACTCTACATTATGGTCCATGAGGCTGAGAGATGGCTCTGCAAGCAGAGATGGACACTTCAGCACTTGCCACACTCCTTGTCTCCTCCTCCAAGCCCCTGCATTCATGGAACGTTACTGGTAAATGATACCTAGCATAGACTTCTTTTTACAGGAAGAGACCATGTTCATTTTTTAAACTCCTTATTAGTTTAAAGGCAGACCTGGAAGTCAGCTCTCCATTTCCAGTGCATGAAGTCTCTGGTGCTCAGACAGCCCATGACATAGAGGCTGGCATGCCTGCAATGGCCCTGTGCAGAGGAATACCCAGAGCTGGATTAGCTCCATTTGGTACCTGCAGTAAGAACTTCAGGCACATTTCATCTGGTGTGCAAGAAGCCAGTGCCAGCCACTTCAGCGTGGGGCTTCCTGACTTGGCTGCAGTGCTGAGCAAATGCAGCTGTAACCCTTTTTCTGTGTGAGCATTTGTCTGGAGCTACTGTGTGGAGGAAAGGAACCATTTGATAGATTTTGTTGAAGAGAAACTCAAGGGGATTTTATGAATTTCCCTTATATAAATTATCTTTGCCTCTCATTCTTCTGGATAAAGCAGAATAGCCTGCAGCTTTTGCCATAAATTCGTGCTTTCTTCTCTGTGACACAATTAGTCATTTAACCTTTCCTGACAGTTCTTTTGTGGTGGATATAGCCAGGATATAAGGAAAATGAAAAGACATTTTGAGTGAACACGTAGCTAGGTTAGTGACCAGGAAAAGACTTGAAGGATCTGATTAGGTTAAATAAAGAAACAGTAAGGTTTGTATTATCTCTTTGTTTTTCAGTTGCTGGTAAATTAGGGTTCAAGAATGGTTTGAGGTTTAGTTGCTAATTTGGGATGCATGAGCTCTAGAGATTTAGGACATGGATTGTTCACATTTCCATCACATGTAAGCAATAGTTCTTTTTCATGTGGTTCCTCCTTGGTACTGAGAAACAGAAATGTGTTCCACTAGCAGATAGATCCAGAAAATAAAAGTAGGACAATCACTTACTGAAGTGCCAGTATTGTACTGGCTTTTCGCAGCAGAAATGTATGCACAAATTAGCAATAAACTGAGACATTGGCTCACATAAAGTTACTCATCGTATGAAACTCTGGTGCCCAGAAAAAGTAAAAATATCTTAAGAAAGGCTTATTTTCACCTGAAGAAAACTACCTGTTCAGGATTTGAAATGTAAAGGAAATTTATTTGTATTGAATTGTTTTTCTTTCTGAAAATCAATTTTCATCCTGTTGTTTTCTTGTTTATTTCAGTTCTTGGGTGATGCATCTCTATTTCCCACCCTCTCTGAGCACTCTCTTTGTATTTTATGACAATGCACAAGCAGGCCTGCTGGACTGTTCCACTTTACAGTGGGGCTGCTGTTCCACTTTTAATTGGGGCTGCTTAAGAAAGGCTAGTGCTTTATTGAATGAGTGTAACAAATTTCCTTGAAAATATCATTAAAACTCCTAAGTTTTACAGGCAAAATAAGCAGACAGGATTATCAAAGAGAGGCTCATGGAATATGCTCCTTGATCTTTTGATGCCTGAATGAAATGCCTTGGCTCTCCTCTATTAAATCCCAGTCACATTTGCTGGGGCAGCAGGGATCAATCCCTATAGACTCTTAATTATTTAAAGTTCATCAGTTTCCAGGCTGGAAATCTGCACACACAATTGCTCCATGTCAGTACTCCTAAATGTTTTCTTTAAATTGTAATTGAAAAATGGATTGAAAATGAAGCTTACCTGACAGAATTTTCTATGGTTTCACAGTGAGGAAGTATGGGGTTTCCCCTTAAGAACTCAGTAACTGTCTGAAAACCTGGAATGAATTTTGACCATATATGAGATAAGATCCATTTCAGTATTTTGAACATGATGCACAGGAGGTAAAACCAAAACCTGGTTGGGTGAGTCATTACCATTCCTTCAAAAGAAGCGTGTAGGGATCTAGAGTAAGTTCTCACGTGGGATGCCAGTATGGTTAGATATCAGAGTCACCGCAGCATTGGAAGATGCCGTGCAGAGGTGACCCAACATTGCATCTTGGTCTCTCTAAGGTTTCTTCTTATTAGAGATGGATAAAGGAAAAGAAAATGAGCCAACAGTACTCTTGTTACTCCTTATATTGGAATTCTCCTCTGTGACTAATTTAGGAATTATTTTACCTTTTCTCTTTAATGTGCTGAGACTTCATGAACTTCTGTCTTCAGCCTTTGTAAGAGCCATTCCTTTCATATTAATGACACATGAGGTCATCAGATTCCTGAACTGAAGAGGCATGGTGCTGGAATGCCACAGCGTCCACCTCTGAGCCTGCAGATACGCAGAGCACATTTGCCACGAGGCCAAATGACATGGTGGCAAAGAGGAGTCTGCAGAGTTTGCAGATGCAAGTCAGATAAGGAGAACACATGAGCTGTCCCAGCCTGTGTGGCTCAACCTTCCTGACAAAAGGATGCCTCATGTCATCCCATTATTCCCTTCAAATGTTCTGTCATTTGAGTCAGAAGGGGTTAAATATGCACACCAAATTAAAGAAAGGCATTTGTTAATGAAGGCTGATAGATAGAGGTGTGGATTTGATCCTCTGACGAGGTTTTGTAGAGGTGACCTGATCTGCTGCTAGATCGTTTCTCTGTAGGTGTAGCTCATGTAGGACATGTTGGTTGTATCCTGCACTGAGCCAACAAAAGGATGTGTGCTACCAACATCTAGACAGAGACCTCTGGAGCGTGTGCCTGACACACTGCCAGTATTGCTTGAAATTCGTTGTGTATGAGTCCAGGCAGAGTTGGTCAACTCTTTCTGCAAAATGCATGTTTTTAGAACTTTCTTGCATTAAAAAAAGAAGTTCTTCATTTATAAAGTGCTAGTGCTTGTGATAACACCAAAATTGCGAAATCATGAACTCAGTACATTTTCCTCCGTATTGTGTCCCCCCCTCATATCAAAAGATTGCAAATCACAAAATTTTAGGCTATAATAATTGATTTTTAGTTCCTTTATTCAGCAGTTTCTGGCCTTCAGGTTGTTCACCGGTGTCTTCGTAACAATGGCAGTTTTTACTGTCCTTTAAAACAAGCTGTACCACAACCTCTTGAATCCATGATGCCTGGTTTCCTACAAATCTGTGTTTCATGACTGAATTTTCTGTTGTCTAATAAGATGCATGTTCAAAGTGAAGTTTTTCCCATGATTGTGCCTTTCTAAATATTTTCCTCTTGTTAGATTCTCTGGTATCCAGTAACGATCGAGATTAGATCCAGTCTCTCCCACTGTGAAAGGATTAATAGGGTCTTCAGCTGCATCCACCTGACGAATATCATTCGCCCTCAGAAGAGCTGCCAAGGACAGAAACCCTGGACTACAGTGTAGCCTCATTTGTTCAGCTTGTCTTTCAGGTGGCCAGAAGTTCATCTGCATGATTAAAAAGTCGAGAGCTTTAAAACTGGTGCAACAGAAATTTCCCTTACACTGGAAAGCAAGTCTTGTGAAAGGAAAGTTATGTTTTCAAATTTGATATGAACCATGCTATATTTATCTCTCTTGAGCCCTACTTTGAACATTTTTTCATAAGCTACTGCATCAAGAAGGGCACACTTAAATGCAGCTGATGTGTTTGAGTGAGATAAGGTTTGCAGGATTTTCAATCTTTTTATTCTCATCAGGTGCTTCCTCTGTTTAGGATTTGAAGTTTCTTATACCATAGCAAATTTAGCCCACAAGGCTTCGTTCCCAAAGCATTCCCAACAGAATGATAAAGACTGTTCTTTCTCTGTGCACACAGATCACAATCTTTTCAATGTACATAATTATCCATCTGAATCCAAGGAAAACCTGTCACATAAAGTAGCGCTCCATTCGTTGAACCAGTTGAGAGAGAGCCCTGTACCAGAGGGTCTTTGTGGGTCTGGCCTTGCTCTGGTGCTGTATGATAAGGACCAGAGTAAATTAAATCTCCTGTGACTCAGCTGCAGTCAGAGGAAAATTTATTGCCTAGTTTCTGCTACAGCATATGGATTTGTCTCTCCCTGAGTACACAGATGTGCAGTAAGTATGCAGAGAGTCCCATCGAGGGGAATGAGCCTGGTATTTTGCAACAGGCTGTTGTGGCTGTTTCGGGGGCACCTGAAGCCTCCAGAAGGAAAAGGAATTAGCTGGGTACAGTGGTAATTTCTGCAAATGGGTCAAAGAGTAGTGCTGTTAAAAGCCAGAAAGCAGGTGCACACAATGTCCTTTTTGAGTGGACCAACGGTGTCAATAGGCTGTCAAACCAGAGCAGCTCCACTGCTCATTAATTCTGTCTCTCATTCCACCATTTCCTGTTCATTAACTCCCTCCTGCATTTCCCCTCTCTGCCAGAGGACATTACTCAGACTCAGTGATTGTCTCCAAAAGGGAAGGGTGTTGAAAGAAAAGGCCAGAGCAAGACCCTGCATTCCCCACCTCTCCCAAACTAGCTTTTCTGCTAGAAAGAAACCAAACAAGCATTTTACACTTCCTTGGAAAGATAAATGTAATTCAGGCTTAAGGAAGGTATGTGCCCTCCAGCCAGGATTTACCTTTGTGCTGCTTATTCTGTCAAGAAAACTTGTTTTGTCCTGGAAGGACTATCTTACCCACCTCTAAATCCCACCCGTGCTCTAAATCCTTCAGGAAGAAATAAACACAGGAGTCTGGCTTTGTTTTAACTGGCTTTTGTAAGGAGGGCAATTTGTTTCTTCTCACTTTTTTGTAAGTTTTGATATATTTTGTGGGGCTGCTATGCTTGTCTGAATGTAGTGGCAGCTTGATGAACTGTATGGACCCACACACAGATATTGTATATTTGTTCTCTGAGAACAGCAGCAAATGCTTCCTGTTGATAGGTGTCCGTTGGCTCACCATGGTCCGTGTTTCTCAGTGCTGGACCAGAGAGGTGTCATCTCTATTCCCAGGCCCTGTCCAACATGGACAAGGGGCCAGAGAACCTTCTCCTACACCACTCTTCAGAGTCAAGTATAGCAAGTCTCTGCAGAGATGCCAAAGCTGTGTGCGGGGACAGAAGGGTCTGTGGGCTGGAGAGCTCACGTGCTTTGGCCACACAGTACTGTGTTTTCCAGGGTACGGAGCTGCCAGAGAATATGGTCTGCAACATAGCTTTTTTATCCATTCTATTGATAGACACCAGCAGTGGCAATGTTTTGTTAATTATTTCATCTCACTTATTCCAGTCAGTGAGTACTGGACTTTTGCTACTGAGTGCCTCTGCAAGGGCTGGAACTGTGGAACCACAGTCAGACTCCCAGTTCAAGCCAGCTCTGGTGTGTCCCTGAGGGCTGCAAGTGTGAGGCCAGGCTGATGAACCACACAGCCCAGAGCTGTTCCGCCCACATGTTCTTAGGCTGATGTGCCAGGCTTGGACATTTCACACAGAAATGCTGCCCATGGCTTTGAGATGGTTTGATATAGTTCTGCCCAAAAGGCACTGATTCAAAATAAACTCTCCATTAACAGCCCCCATAACATGTGCCCGTAGCTGTAAACACCTTGGTGTAGGTGCATGACCCTTTCATGTCAGCTTTGCAGGAATGCCCTCAAAGCCATGCAGAAGTGATACAAGCAGCAAGGAGAAAAGGGACGCTGTTCACACATTCAAGCAGTTTCTTAGGAGAAGCGGTGTTCCCAAATCTTTCCTGGCATTTCACTTTCAGCTTTATTCTGAGTGGCTCCTGCCTGCCCAGTCCCGCGCAGTTGAGTAGCTGTGGGGTCAGCACTGTGGTGAGGAACAGCCCCAACATTTTCATTCAGTGCTCGCTTTCGAAACGTACGGGGATGGATGGAGGTGAAGAACAAAACCAGAAAAGCCGACACGCGTTATTTAGGACAAACGGACTTGATTATGGATCCTGAAGGGGCTGTAAAACTGACGGATTACAGCTTCAGCATTTCTGGGATTTGAGCTGTCTGGCTTCCACTGTGGTTTCATTGTATCAGCTCCCCCTCATTTCCCTGCTTTTTGCTGGAAGCATTGCACTGGAGCACAAGTGAAGTGAAGCAGGCCCTAACTAGACCCAACAGCTGCCTTTTGTTGCTGCTGTGGAAACAGCTGTAAGGGTGTAATATAATCACTCTTCTGTGGCCGGTCAGCTGCATATCATAAGCACCTTTCTCAGATTCAGGGGACCCGGAGGCAGCTCCTGTGGTGATGTAAATGCTAATTGGGCCCACAGCAGGCTATTTTGTGCCCCATTTGACATACTAAGCACTTGTTGTTCTGTCCCATGAGCATAAAGTTGACTGAACAGATATTCTTTGCCACCTTTATTACAATCAGACTCATGTTTCTTTCATGTGCAGGAGAGGTCTTTGCACTGGCTCCTGTAAGTGGAAGGAATTGTTTCTACACTTCTTGATATGTCTCTCATCTTTTGTGCAATAAAACTTTTCTGTGTTATCAGTCAGCTCAGACTTGGAGTGCTCACATTTGGGGTGCTAGATTTTTTTTCCTTTCCTTTTTTACAAATAAGCAAGTTCTGAATGTGTTGGGGGTTGTTTTTACAAAAATCAAACTCATCTGGACTAACAACAATTTTGTGTTTTTCTGTCTGATTGATTTAAAAGCAGGTTTGATGGAAAAATGTAGAATAAGTCATAGAAGAAATCATAGGAAGAAAAAATTAACAGTTTATCATTAAAAGTCACAGATTATAATAGGCAGGGCACTATTTGAGTGTCCTTGTAGCGGGACTGGGGGTTGTTGATCTTAGAAACAAACACAGGAGTGTGTCAGTACTGAAAACAGCTGAGCAGCAGAATTAAGAAAGTGGTCTGGGAACAGTGTGCCTGAGCTTTAGATGCCGATTTTAATGTGTCCTTGGTCACAACAGTTAGCTTATTTGAACTTCAGTTTTCCCCTGTCAAGTCTACTCCCTACTCTTTTAAAGTACTTGAAAAGCCCCACCTTGGACAGGGTTGTAGCTAGTCAGAAATTGGATATAGTGAGTCTCCAAATATCCTTTGCAGCTCTTTTGAGGTAGCATGTGTTCTGCTGAGGTGAAGTATTACAGTATTTCCCTGGCCAAATACTGTGTTGCATGTAGTCAGTCTGTATCAGAACATTGAACTAGAGATCACAGAAGGCTAGTGTTCATTGGGGTGGCACAGGAGAGCACATAACATGCCAGCTGCAAGTATGGGTACAGTAGGAGGTGGATCAAGGAGATCCGTTATTGATCAGACATGGATGAATGGCATTAAGTATCTGCTCAGAAAAAAAAAAATCAGGGAATAAATGTGAAAAACTAATTCACAAAGAAACAGACAAACACCCCAGTTGCTACCTGCATAAGATTCTATACTGGAAGTCTTGAGTTACACTTCATTTACTCTGCATCTTTATTTCACAGGTTCAGGTTCAGCGGTCGTATTCTTGGCCTTGCTCTCATTCATCAGTACCTTCTCGATGCTTTCTTCACAAGGCCGTTCTACAAAGCACTACTAAGGCTGTGAGTATAACCATGCAACTGCGCAGAGACTGTGATCCCACAGTGAGTCCTACAGAGACACAGACCCTCAGGGAGCTGCTTTGAGTGCACTAACCTTCAAGTTCCTTCTGCTGTTGGTTTGTTGGTCTGCAATAGAAAATGGATACATTTTAATTTTTCTTTGCTTTCTCCAAGAATTTACCATTCATAAATACTGTGTTGACAAAAATAAATAAGTATGACATTTAGAAACACACATTAGAAAGTACTGACACGTAATTCCAGAGTTTACTACTGTTGAAAAGTTACGAAGATTCAACCAGGTGGAAGACTGAAAAACATCTCTGATGGAATGAAACAAAATAATAATGAAAGAAGGAGGGAGGTTGTATTAAGCAAAAAGTACATCATTTGTCATGCCTCACTGGTGGAGTAGGTTTTCATTGTAAAACACAACTTGTGTGTTAGTTAAGAATGTTAATGTAGGTATAACCAGTGAACGTTTTTTTTGTTTTCTCCTCTCTTTTATTTTAGTAAGCTTAAGCTACCAATAATACATTATTTTCAAGTTGAAGTTTATAACGTTAATTTGGATTGACAATCAGTCTCTCTTTAATTAATAGACTGAAGTAAGACAAGGTACATAAAATTTACGACAATAAAAAAAGCTGTAAGTATTAACTCAAGACTGCAATTAAACGCTAAAGAGCAGAATAAAGCTGAGCTGAAATAGTTCATCAATTAAAATGATTCCAAATCGGCAAAGATACCTGTCTTAACAGTCCTTTGAGTTCTTTATCATGTTGGGGGTTTTTTGACTATGATTATTGCTGGGGTGCAAACACTCATATCACTATTGTACCTGATCTAGTCTGAACACAGGCTGAAACCTAGAGTTCTCCCTGCATCCTTATTGCCCCTTTAGGGAATTTGAAACCAGTCTGCTCTTAACATCCACCTGTCCTTTCAGCAGACAAAGATGGCTGCTTACTAGCAGAAATTTAGACTGCCTGGTCTGCCCTGTGTCAATCCTGTGTGCTCACCTGGCAGATGATAGGTAATGGAAGCAGACAGGTACAGCATGGTGGGGCTGAGGGGACACGTGTGCTGTGAAGTGCAGGGCATCCTGAAAATCCACATAAAATCAAGCCCCAGGGGTGTCTTCTGACAGCAAATAGCGCAGGCAGCCAATCGATTTGGCCTTGAGCCCAGGTATGCAAAGCAAACAGTTACAGAACTGCTTCAAGAGGGTCTGTGAAACAAGCTTTGATGTTACCAAAACTAAATGAACTTCAATTTTATGTTGGATCTTCAGTAAGTTTGTTCGCATACTTAGTAGGAAATCATCCTGCCAGTTGTCACGGGGTCATTTTTTCTTGTCTCGCGATCAGGCCATGTGATTTAAGCGACTTAGAGTACCTGGATGAAGAGTTCCATCAGAGCTTGCAGTGGATGAAGGATAACAATATCACAGATATCCTGGATCTAACCTTCACAGTGAACGAGGAGGTGTTTGGACAGGTGAGCACAGCTATGCAAAACATCTGAAAAGCAAATTTGAAGCTGCCAAAGTTGAGCATGATGAACATCTTTCTGTCAGAACAGATCCTTTAGCCTTTCAATAACATTTTCTTCTCCTACCTTCTGTTTCTTTCAAGCCACCTGTTCCAAGGCAGATGTTTATTCTTAGGGTGTATAATATACAATACCAGCCCCCCTACAGGCCTACTGAGCCACACACTGATGAGCATGAGGAATTCTCTGGAGTTCAGCTCTTCTCTCCAGGGTGTAGTTCACACAGATGTGGCATTTGGGGAATGCAAGCAATGTAGCTTAAAGCTGATGTGACTGAAAGGATGGGTTGGGAGGGATGAAAAATGTTTGACAGGTGGTGGAGGACCTGGCAACCCTCACCATTATTTTGTCTAATATCTCCCTGTTAGTTTCTATGTCTCTTACTTACCTTGTGCCTACTTAACAACTTGGTATGTACGTCCATTTATTGTGCTTTCTACAGCTCAGTTCTGCCTTAGTCAATTCTCTGTAACCTGGCTGATCTGGATCACTTTAGCCTTAAATAGACTACAGCACTGGCTTAAGCACAGTCTGGCAACCAGAATAAGTGTCTGCTGTGGGACTCTTTGGGTTGCACTGAAGCCCTGGTGCTCTTTGCTGTTGCAAACCATGCTGGATTATAACTGTCTCTGGAAAGCCTTGGAGGAATTCAAAGCCATATTCAGCCCATGATTAAGGATCTCCAAGGAGATACTGAAAACTAGAGAGGCTGAAGAACCAAGCTCACCAAACACTGCAGAAGCTCAGGGGATGGAGATAACTTGTAAGGAACAGACACACAGTGTCAAAGGGAGCAGAGAGATCCGGGGGGATATACAGAGAATGGCTCTCAGCACTTGACAGTAAAGTTTCCAGGAGGGGTTTGCACAAAGCTAGGGTAGTTCTGTGAGCTAGGGAAGAGTTAGACTTGTTTCTGAGGGGAGGAATTCCAGCCCTGTGAGTTAAAGGGCTGCTCAGCTATGAGCTTGAAAGTAACAGAAAGCAAGCAAGGCTTCAGGGGGTATATTAAAAACAGTACTTAGCCTGCATATAGCAAAAAGTTACAAAGGATGAGCAGAGTTAAGGGTAGATGAAAAGGATGGGGCAGAAGAATTGAAGTAGGAAGCCTCTGTAGGAACCACAACACTGTTTTTCCACAGACTCAAATGCAGAAGTTTTTCATGGACTTGGAACTGGGAGCTTGCATGACATTGAATTGACAGTACAGTGGGTTCCCTGGAAGGTATGGCTACATAAGACTAATACACAAAGCAGACAGAAACATACAGGCATATTCACAAAGGCAGATGAGAAAGTTTGTATTTACAAGGGAAGACTACGAAGTTGAACAAGAACTGAGTTGCTCTGATGCATCTGAAGGTACCATTTGGCACACTAATTTATACTCTCCTCAAAGGAAAGAACAAAACTGTTACATAGGAGTCTGTTGTGGAAGATAAGAGTTGGCTCCAAAAAGAATAGAAAAAAATCACAATCTGTTGTAGATACTGTGGTATGAAAGCAAAAGAACACTAAAAGCCAGATTTTGAGACTCTTGTCTAGTACATTATTTCCTATGTACTGGACACTAACCTTGCTAGAGCTAATGATGGGGGGAAAAGTTGGTTCTCACTGTGAATTACAACCAAGAATCCGAGTGTCCTAAGTGAAAGTAAGATTTTCCTCCTGAAATTTGCTAAGTGCTGACAGCAAAATATTATTTTTATGCTCACAAATGGATCCTAGTTGGAAATTCTTCCATGCCAGGAGTATCTGACCGCTTAAATGCCATCTGAGCATTGCTTTGCTTGGTACACGTGCAAGTGTAGACTGTGGTGGGAGCTCTGCTAATATTTGGGAAGCTGGATTTCAGGGGGTGGGTAAGGGAAACAAGAAATACACTGACTCCATGGGAAGCTGGATAGTAGATGGTTACAGCCCTTTTGTCCTGCTTCCACAATGACTTTATTATGGACCAGTCACTGCTGCTTTCATATTTTCTTTCCTGTCTCATCTCTGATGTGTCTTGAACTTCTAAGGTTTTTAGGCCAAATCCTCTTTCTTGGTACTTTCTTAATTAGAATTTACTCCGGATCAGTTCCAGCCTTCTTGCATATTGGAACCCAGAGCACTCCTGTAACAGCAGTGACACAGTGTCAAATCGAGAATTACACATTTTTAGTGGTGGGGGCTGAATGACAATTTGAGAATTTCACTTAGAGACGTATCAGTTGCTCAAGACCCAAAGTACTTTCTCATGCTTTTACCCAATAGAAAATGTTCTTCCAGGCCTTACTCTGAGCTCTTTTTGTGGATACAGCCTGTCTCTGAGCCCTGGCAATTGTACCCATCAGGTAAAAGGAACGAGCTAGATTGGTTGAAATGTCTTCTTGCTACTCTGAAACCTGATTCTGAATTGTAGCTCACAGCTGCAGTTAATGCCTCTAAGAACAACAACCCCAAAGCAGGGACACATTGCTATTAATTGCTACCCTCCAGTTATAGATAACTAATAGTATTTGCATTTATATGGATAATGAGAAGTTGAAAAAATCAATAGTTTTCTAGGTGTTTGTGGGAAATCTTGCAGGAGACTTTGAACATCTGGACTTATGGTCATGCTTAAAGCTAGACAACATTTACCAACCAAGTCTTTGGTTTTGCAGATGTATCTTAATGCCTCACAGCCTTGAAGAATACAGCATGGCAGCTGGGCCAGAGCCTTGCTTTCTGGAAAATGCAGCATTGTTTGTATAATGGTGATGCAATGATTTATGTTTGGGAATTTAACCTGAACCAGCTAAGAATTCCTAACTTCTTCCATCCAGCTTTACTTGTTCTTGCTGTTTCTCAACAAAGCTACAGATTAGATGACTCAGTCAATGTTTCTTAATTCATAATATTGCAATAGGTCCCTCAGGTAAAGTGACCTAAATAGTGCCTATGCTGTGTGCTGTCTGTTGGGCTAATAAATAGATAATAATATAAATAATACTTGTAATGAATATGTATTCATACAGTTCATTTACTGTCAGTGTTGGACATCATTGTTATAGCAGTAGAAAACTGAAGAGGAGATCAAAATATTCTTCCTTTTAAATCCACTAAATTGAATGTGAAAATAATTGCAAGACAAATACGATTTTCTGTCACATGGGAGGAGGAGTATGTGCTTGCTGGGTAGGATCCAGACTGATTCCTTAAATCGCTTCCCAATCTCAAGCCTTAGTAACCCAAGCCAACTAAATTAACTATTAAAATGCAAAGAAATGCTGCAGCTGTTGCTTAAAATAAAGAAAAGTTATTTACAGTACAAACTGTTCTCAGGTTTGGATGGCTGATACAAAACTCTGAATCCTGCAGTGACTATTTATTATCTGTGCGAGGTTGCTGTACAGGTCTTGTTTTAGGTAGTGTATTGGGAGTATTCGTTTTATGTTACTTTCTTTAGCTGGTAGCATTTCTGAGTAAACGCTTTTACTAGCGTTTGGGGAAGGGTAACACTTGTTGCCTAAGAGACAAGTAGATATCCCTTTCCAGTTGGCAGTTCCCAAAAAGCAGTCTGCCTACTCCAGTACTGTGATTGCCTCTCCATCCTGTTGTTTCCTGTACTGTTGCTTGGATAATCTCATGTTTGAAACACGACATGTTCCATACGTTGCTACACCACTGTTTATCTTTGTTCTGTAGGTGACCGAAAGAGAGTTGAAATCTGGAGGGGCAAATACAGCAGTGACAGAAAAGAACAAAAAAGAGTACATCGAGAGAATGGTTAAGTGGCGAGTGGAACGAGGAGTGGTTCAGCAAACAGAGGCCCTGGTCCGTGGCTTCTACGAAGTGAGTAACAAAGTGATGCTTCCACTGTCATCTCTTCTTCATGTGAATGAGAGTAGCACCCTGGTTAAACTGTGCTTCATTGGTACCCTGGAGAATAGCTAAACAGACAGAAACAGCAAGGAATTGGAGTTCTTGGATCTCTAGAGACAGACCTTGGATATGACATGTTTAGGATTAAAGGAGAAAGGAAAGTAATGTGTCTTCTGAATATGATAAAGCATTATTTATGATCCAGAGTTAAGAAGGACACTGGTTTCCATTCACACAGTAAGAGAAGTAGGCATTTGCAAATTTTGTTCTACCATGTTGTGGTTTTGGGTTAGGGTTAGGGGTCCCTGATAAAGGGAGATTGTGAAGAATTGTACACTTTGATGAGAAGCTGATGAAACACGCTGTATCTTTAGGGATTTGTTCCAGTAAAGTCAGTCCTTGGGTGCAGTCCAAGTTGTTATCTTGCTGGTGGTATTCCTGGATGCTGCTCCATTGTTTTCTCTGCATTTTGCAATTTATCTTTGCTGAAGATGTGGATCTGAGAACATCTTTCTGGTAGAGCTGCCACAAGGACTGGGTGAAAACCTGTGGCTTTGCTGACCAACCCATGTAGTCACCTATTCTTGCCCCTCCTTAATCATACACAAACATGTGAATGCAAACTTTCAAACTTTGTCAGGATAAAGAGCTGGCCACCAGAACCATAGATTTATAAGACTGCTTCATTTCCAGTCTGAACTGTGCTTACAAGTGTTTTTTGTTCCAGGTTGTGGACTCCAGGCTTGTCTCTGTTTTTGATGCAAGAGAACTGGAGCTAGTTATAGCTGGCACTGCAGAAATAGATCTCAATGATTGGCGGAACAACACAGAATATCGTGGAGGTAAACTGCCTGCTCATGTTTACTACTGTCTTGACTGTTGCAGTCTAAAACATGGAAGTCTTGCTCCACCTTTTCCTTCTGTCTTTCCTAAGGGAAATGCCCTATTTTGTCCAGGAAGTTATTGTGAAGAATAACTCTTGAAATAAAAAAAGTAAGATCTCAGGTTTGGATCAACAGGTGTTGTGGTGTTATACTACTGAAATTGCTTCTGCTATTTCTATGCAGATTTTATCATTCAATTCTTGCAGACTTAGCAGGAGTTTGGACCATTAAGGACTAAAAAGGATTTGCAGAATTAGATCTGAAAGTTATAAGTCATCTAAAATGATTGTGTCTGAACTCTTGGCCTCACAGAAAGTGTTCCACAAGTTGTCCTGGCTTCAGCAGGGCGCTCAAATCGGGAGCTGAATTTCACTGTTCCCAATTACATTTCAAGAGCGTACAGATCTTGCTTAACTGTCCCCTCAGCCTAAACTATGTCAAGTTGGATTTTTTCCCTTCTCTACTGCTTGGCTTGGTTTTGCTTTAAACAGTGGTTTATCCAGGCTGTCTTGGATGATGGAAAAATGTGAAATTCACCAGTTCTGCACCACAAGTGGAAAGTCCCTGAGGTTCATATATCCTCCCCTGAAATACAAGGTTTCAGTCTTTGCTGGTCACTGCCCAGCCTTTGGGTTATGAACCTTGAAATATGCAGCTTACCACAAGCACAACTGGTCCCCAAAGTTATTCTCCTTGTACATTTTTCTGTTTAACTTTTGAAACAGATTCAGCCTGGTATATGCTGGCTTTCACTAGCACAAACCAAGGCACAGAGCCCCTCCAGTGGGAAGTTTGCCAGGGAAGGGCTTGTGGCAGTAGACTCCTCTCCATATGTCAAACACTGTTGCAATCCAAAAGAGAATTTACTTGGGAACCAGAAATTGTTAAGTTGTTAGGACTCACACTGTGTGGCATATTGCAGTTGGTCTTTAGTATCTCATGCACGTAGCCCCAGTTCTTGCAAAGAGATTTGTGTGAGAAACTCAAGTATATATTTGAGTTTCAGGGTCTGAAATGAGTTAGTGATACTACAGTATCCACAGCCAGGACAACATGGAAGCTGGGACCTACTGCTCATGAAGAACAAGATTTTTGTTAGGCCAGGATCTTTCCAGTAGGAGATCTACTGCCCCATGCTAATGGGAACATAATTCAGTGTTGCACGTCCCAGTTAGGAGGGAGTGATTTTAATTTCTCTTGCTTGGTGTAGGTTACCATGATGGACACATAGTGATACGGTGGTTCTGGGCAGCCGTGGAGAGGTTTAACAACGAGCAGAGGCTGCGGTTGTTGCAGTTCGTCACGGGGACATCGAGTGTGCCATACGAGGGTTTTGCCGCTCTCCGAGGGAGCAACGGCCTGCGGCGCTTCTGTATAGAGAAATGGGGGAAAATAACCTCCCTCCCAAGGTATGTCCCAGCCAGGACTTTGTACCGGGATTGCTGTGAAAAACATAGGCCTGGTACTTTGTTGCATCTCTCTGCCAGTTAATGAATACAGTAAGGACACCAAAAAAAAGAAAAAAACCAAAGAAACAATTATCAGTTTGTTGTTCTCTAATTACAATCAGAGAAAAGTGTTTTATTTTGCTGTCTTTTTGATTTGCAGGCTCAATTTGAACTACTTGGAATCCTTGGAAATGGTTAAGATAAGGGTTTCCATGGGTTCAAACGTAGTTCTCTTATTTTGCTTCTAGAACAGATTCAGACCAACAGGGGCCTGTCAACTGATTCTGTTCCCTTTACTGCCAAAGTGCTAATAAAAATACTTATGAATTTACAGAGACATGAAAGCTGAAATTTGTCTCTGAGTTTTGGCTAGAGACCTGAGTGTAATCCCTTCATTTAGTCTGATGGTTCCCCTTTTTTGTAATGAAGAAGCTTAGTGACGGAACTTCGGACCACATGGTGGTAATATCCAATTTGTTGCATCAAGTTCAGTCAGCCAGCGAGGAGCAAATGAGCTATAATGTCATACAGAATCAACAGACTTGGCAGCGCTTCCCAAAGGAGGGGTCATCTTCCTTTTCAGAACAAAGGGACAGGGGCACAAAGGGGTGGATTTGCCTCAGGCCACCCAAGAGAGCCATGGCACAGCCAGTGATGGATTCAGCTTTGAGTTTTGCTTTACCACTTTATGGGTGACCAGCACTCATCCTTCCTTACTGAAGTGAGTCACGTTTTCAAAGATGTCCTGACAGTTGCCTGTCCTGATCATTGGGATTTACAGAGCATTTTAGTGCCTCTGAGATACCTTTGCTGCAGTGGCCCTTTTACATCACACCTGCCCTCCAAAGAATGCTTTCTTCCTGCTCTTATCATTTGCTTTCAGCTACACTCCAAAGGAGGCCACTTTTATGGCACAGAGCAAAAATTTCATCTCATAAAGCTCGCAAATATAGTCAATCAATTAACAAAGGGTCTGATCCAGTTTTCTCATTACTTGCTCTCAATGTTGTTTACCCAGAAACATACTGTAAGACGTGGACCTGAGCAAACCTCTGGAGTCCTCTGGAGAGGGAAGGTCCAGATCTGGTCACCCTCTCAGTCCCAAGTCTGCTCAAGCCTATGCTTTTGCAGTGGGGAGATGCAGAAACTGGACCCAGGGCACTATGTCAGAAGGCATTCAGAGCTGACATCTTATGTGTACTCCCTCTAAAGTCAGGAAATGGGAGTAAGTGTTTTTAAGGAACAATTCATCTCACCTGAACATGGACTTCTGAAATAGCTCAGCTGAGTCATAGCTGGTACGTTTTGTTTCATGTCCATCTACCATAAAGACCTGTCAGCGATTATATGGAGAGCTAGAGCCTACATGAAGCTAGATGTGGGCACTGAGGTTTAAAACCAGATGAAAACATGTAAGGTCAGTGAGATGACTCATGCCCTTTGAGCTTCAGCTAGCAATGTGGTAAGAAAGCCTGAGAGCAACAGTTTGCTATCTGTAGTCCAGACCCTCCTTTTGCAGTATATATATATATATGTATATATATAGTCAGGTTCTGTGTAAGGGTTTCAGAGCTTACCGAGGACATTCCTGCCTGTAGACAGTCAGCAACCAGCAGTCACAGACTTTGCAGAATTTCTGTAGAGCTCTCTTTGCACTCCTTCTGGGGTGGAAAGGGGCGAGAGGGGAGGGTGGACCTTGGTGCATACATAGAAAATGCCCTGGGCTGACCCAACAAGTTCTGAAAAGGTAATTGGCCCCTTTCTGCTCTGCTTAACTTTCTTTGTGAACCTCGGCATTACTTCTGACCCAGATTCAGTTAGCCCCAAGATATTCACATTAAGGATTTTATGTCTGTCTGCTGATCTCTGAATGAGTTGCTTTCCCTGAAACAGGCCTCCTTTCCAGGTGAAAGTTGGTAGCACTATTTAGAAGTCTTAGAGCTCTGAATTCATTTTAGCCAGGGGAAAAAGAAACAGCACTTGCTCATGGGGAATAAACACGGCTTGATCACCATGATTTATTGCCTGCATTTTTATAAAATTATGGGGTGCTGCCAAGTATACACAGTGCTAAGAAATGCGTAAAGCACACAGGCTAAACCTGGAGGTTCCCTAAATCCTTAGTTAAGCAACTAAATGAGTATTATTTAAACCTTGTTTTTGAAATACCTGATTATAGTTTGCCCATTTTTATTTAGATTTATTTACATACTTAAGACTTACAGGCTAAAAAAAAAGTCGTATGTCATATCCTGTGAGCCCTTTAGTCCCGTGACATGAGTGTAACTAACTTTAGCTGTTTATAATAAACCACAACAAATTCCTTCTCCATTCTAATTGCTGTGCAAAGTGTTGAGAATTTTAGCTCTATCATAAGAGTCCATGACTCTTTCTCTATTCCCTTACTTCTGCTCCAGATGGCAGAAGTAGTTAGGAAAATCTCCCTTACATCCTGTCGTTACGCTTTGGCAATGGAGCATGCAACTACCCTTTGCTTATAGTGAGCAAAGATGTGCTAACACCTGAACTAGATGGTTCAGTTCTGTTTGCAATTGCAACAGCAACATGGTATGCCCAGAAAAAAGGCATGGTGTAAATTTCTGAAATGAAACACTTTACAAAGAATAACCACTGATACATGACACTTAGAGTGCTTCTTGAAAGCAGTGAGGATAAGGAAGATTTTTTCAGGAAGGTTAAACATCCAGTAACTTCATTTTAAATTGGTGAATTTGTTCATTAGTACCAGTTCCCTGCATGAACAGGGTAATTGTGGTGTAATATGTTCATCTAAGACAAAGAAGAGTAAGATTACACCAGTATTTTATTTCTGGAGTGTGCACATGTGCCAGACACATTATTCCTATCTATATTTACTTTCGAGATGACATACGTTAGAAAATTGAAGCACCATACAGCTCAGAGATGCTGCTGTAATCCCAGATTTTCAGATGACGACTCAAAAGCAGGTTCCCAAGAGACTGCCAGCTTTGCAGATCTGTCAGTGTAAATCTGCATCATGGGTTCTTCCAAACTGGTGTAGCTTGTCATACAAAATAGCAGGTTCAATCACTTGTTCATCAAGGTTGAGTTTTACTCTTCCTATATAATATGCAAAGCTTTGCCCCAAAATAAAGGCATTACACATTTAACTGGTTGCCTGAGAGAGACTGGTTGGAGACTTCTTGCAGCTATAGTCTCTTCTGAAGCAGGTAGCCTCTCTTCACCTCTTCTGGGTCATGCAGGTCTTCAAATTGAATCAGTTGTAGTAGTAGTTCATCAAGAATGGATTCTTGTTCCCCGCCAGACCCTAATGAAAAACCACTGGTTTTCTAGCTGGAATAACATAGCTTCACCTGGTACCACAGGAGCAGAACTCCTGGCCCAAAACAGACCTGTGCTAAGAACTAGCAGTGCTTTCTACTATAGCTATAGGAGGCAACAGTTCTGTCTTTTTAAATCCTCAGTTGGCAAAAGTGTTCAGTGCCTACAAATGCCACTGTCCCACCTTGTGGTTGCACTCCTCACCTGGCAAAAACTCCTGCCAGCTCTAAGATTATGTCTGCTTGAGTACCAAGTAAGTAAGGACCTCAGTATGCATCCCAGGGATTCAAATATTCACATTTGATGCAATGAGGTCACTTTTCCCAACAGTGCTGAGATGCAACTACCCTTTCATCAGAAGAGATTTTCATTCAGGAGTGTAGTGCATGTTATGTGTGATACAGATTACCAGTGCTAGTAAATATCTCATCTTTTGTAAGAGAATTCTGTTCCTCTCTATTGGATGTTCAAGTATTTAATCACCATGGAATCCCATATAATAATTTTTTTAAAGATTGTGTATGGCTACAAAGAACTTTATTCTCCTAATTTTCTTCTTTCCCAATGGACTGAGTGCATGGGCTTTGCTGTCTCTTACCTTTCCTTACGTCCCATCCCTCTTCTCCTTCCTCCTTTTTCAAATATGACAGCAATATCAGCTACAAATCTACATTCATCTGTTAAACACTGATTCCCAGACAGCATATAAGTGTTCCTTCTTACAGGCAAAAGGAACAAAAGCTGCTACCTGTGGGTTCTGAGATTGATAAAGAGGGGTTTGTGGGTTCGTTTAACAAAAGCAAGGTGAAAAGGAGAACTGCCCAGTTTCTGCCTGACAAGCATGTTTATGTTAGAATGCAAGCCTTACTTTAGTAGATAGTTTCAAACTATAATTAAGATAGGTTGGGGTTCTGTGTCCACTTTTACTGCCTTTGGACTCTCATATTTATGGGGAGTAAAGGAAGTGACAAAAGAAGAATGCAAAAATCTTAAAAGCTTATAATTTTTAGAAAGAGTTCTTAGAAGAAAAGAAATAGCATAGCACTGTGAACAATGAGCAAGATTAAAGGTTCAAGCCCACCAAAACTATATTAGGCAATAAAGACAGACTGCCAGGAAGAATGAAATTTTAAGTGGTCCATTTACTGCTTAACTTACTGGAGGATGAGGGCATAGGAGGGTCAGAGTTGGTTTACATTACTTTATCTTGCATTTTCTGCCGGAGAGCCAGAATCCTTCCCATAAAAGCTCTTACCAATGTAATTTTTATTCCCGGCCTCACATTCCCTGAACACTTTCTCAAATGTCGGCAGGCTTATATGGTAGGAGGCTTAAATCAAGGGAAGAAATATTTTCTCATTGCTGTGGCTACTTCTTGCACTACTCATATAATGTCTTCACCCCCATATTTGTGGCAAGTGTTCCCTGGATTGTGCTTACTGTACTCACTCTCACTGGGATTCAGGAAGAATTTACCCCTTTGGAGGATGGGGCACAGTTAGACAACAGTAGATATTATGGAAAGTATCACTGACTCTTAATTGCCCTGTGTACTGCAGTATCACACAATGTATGATGTAAACCAGACAGTTTTGCCCATAATTATCTTTATGTAAGATTGAATGGAGTTGCAGTAGATCCACACTAGTTTCACAAACTAGAATATGAACTCAGGTTTTGCCCTTAGCAATTGTGGTTTGCACTGTAAGTAGGTAGAAGTGTAAACCTAACCGGGATAGTGGTCCTGAAATGCAGTTTCTGTTTCAAATTTGATGACCTTTCTTTGAAGTGTGAGTATTTTTTTCTGTAAAGTTCTTGAACTGGAGAACACAGGAGTGTTGCTTGGCAAAATGTTTTGGTGTTTCTAGATGCATTAACTTTTTTCTTTTTTTTGCTCACCACAATAAATTCCTTGAGACCTTCTATAGAAGAGCCCACATCTGTAAACCTCATAGTAAGAAAAGGAATTGATCTTTTTTCTGAGTTTGACTAGGTCAAGGATGACTAAAATTCAACAGCATTGCAAAGTTGTTTCATAACCAGCGTGAAATCAGATGGATAATGATAAGTCAAGATAAATGTCTGCAAGCAAGTAAACACCAGTCAGTGGCTGTGGATACATCTGTACCTCACAATAGGATGTACCTCACAACAGCAATGTCTGAGATGCTGTTGTCTCAAACAGTTAAATGTGCCACAGATGTCTGATTCTGCAAAACTATGTAAGCAGAATCCACACCTGAGCCACCATGGCTATGCTTCTTCCAGTTCTGGAGCCCAGCAGCTGAGTTCCTCAACACTGGCTGTCTCTGCATGTGGCTGTCTTGCCTGTGATAAACATGTTCTGAATGGACTACAAGAATCCTTCTGTTAATTAACTCCTAGGGGTTGATAGATATTGCCAATGGATTGTAGAAGCAACTTATGTTGCCAAAGATTGCTGAGATAAACAATAAACAGTGCAGGGCTACTCATGGATAATACACATGAGCTGCCATGCTTAATTCAAGAGATGAATTAAATAATGGGTCTATTAATGTTCCTTTTTCACTAACTCAAGCGTTCCTAGCTCATTTCCACAAATCCTGTGTTTATTGTACTCTCTTCTGAGACTGACCATCTAACAAATCTTCATTCAGAAGGGGAAAAAGGATGGTAAAAGCTCTCCTAATTGAAATTCTGTAATGCAGTGAAGACTACGTGCCTCTGGCTATTTCAGTTGCCTGATTGCTTTTAATGATTCACCACTGGTGCTTGATAAAACTCTCCCTCTGAATCTACAAGTCTCAGGCCAGCCTATCTACTAGCATTATGTCTTTCCCACTTTGTGGGTGGCCTAAGAGATGACTAGCATGGCTTCATGTAGTCTTCTCCAAGATAACTCTGCTGCTTCCATTTAACAGAAGTAACATTGAGTTACAGTATGAGATAGAAGAGCTAGAAGTAAAACAGCTCCATGGTTTCTAGAAATACTAGGGGCCAGAAGCTTAGACATTGTTAGCCATTGAGGCTGCATTTCCTTCCGTACAGTTTTGTCAATTCACATTTATCAGAGTGAGGAAGAGGAAATAGAAATACTGCTAGCATCATGCAAAACTCTAAGCTGACTGAAAAAACCTGAAACTATTTTACTGAAAATGTGCCCCTCCCATGTCCATTTGTTGAATGAGCTGTGCAGTTTCTCAGTCAGTTGAAATGGCTCCACTGTCGGGGCAGGGACTGTTTCTCTGCTCCACATTTGTATAGCACCTCACACAGTGAAGTGCTGTCTGCCTCCGGGTGTAATTGCTGCTGCCGAAAAGCTGCAACAAGGTGAAGGCATGCATGGAACCCATTCCATGGCTTCTTTTGAAGGTGCTGCCAAAGTAAATATAATGGCAGGTAAATATAATGGTAAAACTGGGGGAAGAGATGGTCATCAAATTTGCAGTTTGCTCTGCACAGAGTATTTTGCTTTTCTCTTGGGTACTACAAATAAATAATGTTTAAAGGCCAGACTTGCAGCAGATGGCCAACAGCTGACTTGCAGGAATATTCTCAGCAGCCTTCCTTCCTCAGTTAGCAGATCCCTGAATGGTCTTTTAGCAGTCAGGCCTGCCTCACTGCAAACACATGCTGAGCCCATTCTGTCACTATAGTCCATCACATTGTGTTTGTCCACTGGTGCAAAACTTATTGGCAGTTCATGCTGGATGTACAGATGAGTGCCATTTTTAAAAAAAATCTTGAAGCAACCAAAATTATAGTAGTGAACTTCTCTATCAGGCCCTAAAACCCCAGCTCCTTGGTGACATCCAGCATTCTTCTCCCTCAAGATCCATACAAGATCCCTGCAACATCTGAAGCAGGGATATCAGATATTATGTTGATACTTAGCTTTGTGTCTTCTGTATGAAGTATTCATGTGTATGTGCACATACAGTTGAGTACCTCATATTTTGGTAGAATTCAAAAGTTTTACTTTGAGTGAACTTGAATGTCTTGAGTCTCGGAATTAGTTTTCTCAATTCTTATTTTCTCAAGTTTTTTAGATTAAGCTTGACATGTAGTATATTTTCCTTTTGCAGGGCACACACGTGTTTCAACCGTTTGGATCTTCCACCTTACCCCTCATATTCTATGCTGTATGAAAAGCTGCTGACAGCTGTTGAAGAAACTAGCACCTTCGGACTTGAATGAGGGGGTTCAGGCACTTCTGGTATTTTTATGGCTGATGATGTCACCTTTCCTGTCCACCATCATGTGATCTTGGTTTCCCATGTTTTTATTTTTGGAAACAAAACAAAAATCAAGATTAACAAAAGCTGTGCATGAAGAACTGCCACCCTCTACGATCTAACCTTCATGCTTTCATCCTGTTTCCAATGGACTGCTAGTCTGTATGCAATAGAAAAACAACTGTCTCAAGGTTTCTGTATATCTCTACATACCTCCATTAATAACAATGAAAATACAAATGCAAGTTACACTACACTTGACCAAATGTTAATAAATGTTTACTTCCACCTACGTTGATTAAAAAATAAAAAAAAAACCTCATCAAGCATTCCAAGCTTTTATATACCCCATATCTTCTAAATCAAATCACAGCCCATCTTCCTTCTTAATTGTTGAATCCAGTACTAGGAGCTGGTCAAATATATCATCATCCATCCTTATTTTCCCTGTATGTATTGTCCATCTGAAAGACACCTATGAGCAAAACTGAAATTTTTATATATGAACTCATGATCCACATCAGTTGCATCAGCTGGAACTGGCCCAGATACGTGGTGCAGATAAGACCTTCAAAAACTAAAAAAAAAAAACAAACAAACCAACCTGTAATGCAATGCAAAGCATAACGGCGATGGTTATGATTGTTGCTTGCCAGTACTGGAGAGAACTTCCACTTCAGAGCTTTTGGGAGGGGCATCTCCATTGTAATGTTTACCACACAAGAAGCACAAGGTTGTGCACACTCAAGAAGGATGTTTTATTATGTAGCAAAAAGGACAAGGCTCCCTTACCTTAGTATTGTATATGACAAGGAAAAGGGGAAGTAAGAAGAATGTTCTACTCTTATGAATACCCTTGGATTCTGTTTGCCAGATCTTTGTTTTCTGATGTTTAAAATGTTCCTTTCCGAATGACAAGTCTAGACAATCCCATCCCCTGTGTCAGAAGCCATTTATTTTCTGTTAGGTTGGGCTAATCTATGGTTGCTGGGGGCGGTTTTCAGTTCTGTTGTTTCTCTTTTCTTGTTCAGTGGAATAGTCCATATCCTCAAGAGTGGTTTGTTGTAGACAGAATGTTTTTGTCTGGGGTCTGTTAAATGAGAAGCTGCAGTGAATGAGGGTGTTTGTCAGGTACGGAGGGAACTGTAACTTTCTAAGGGTTGAAATTTTGTTGCACATCCTCTTGGAGGAAGCCCAAAGGCACCCCAGTCAAACTAGGTACCACTAAACTAAAGATCTTGCTCTTGTTACTGCAGACATAACCCTCTTCAGTTTGGTGTACTTTCCAACTCCGAATCCAGGGGCAAAAAAAAAGGAAAACAACAGTAGGCTTGTCTTCAGATGGATTTTGCTGAGGCTGTTACAGTCAGCCTCACTGCTCTGATTACATTCTAGTTATTAATCTTTGCTGCCCTTGTTTTCCAAGACTAATCTCAGATTGAAAGTGTTTGTCTTAACTGGGAAATGGAAGTACAAAGTATCTTCTGAAACTAAATATGTTAAAGGATGCAAGAAATGCGAAGTGAGATTTGTGAAGGTAAGTGAGAAGGTAACATCATAGTGTCTAGCAGCTTGCATGAAATACGACACCGCCTTGGGGGCTTGTTACTGGTAGTTTTGTGGTAGTTATGCTTCAGATCACTGTAAAATCAGGAGACCGGTTCGAGATCTAACACATCTAATTCATCTTAAGTTTTGTCTCCAGAGAAAAAAATTGGACTCTACTTTCTCACATATTTTTATGGTGGTTGTACAGAACCTCATCACACTTGAAAAACTGCATTCTGAGAGTTGTAGATCATTCTCCTGCTTTTATTCTTAGGTCAGTAGGTATTTGAAAGGTGATAGACCCAAAAATATATTTCTAAGAAAAAAAAAATTTTTTTTCTTTTTTGTTAATGGTACATAAAAATTTGAAATACTTAAATTGCCCCATTCATTCAATTTCTGTGACATTTCAGCCACTTCTATACTAATTTACCGTATGGCTTTTACTGAGAATCTGTTTTATCGTATGTTGTTGTTATATTGCAGTTGCAAACAGAGACTGCCGCTACAGGCCAGCTTCACTGTACCACGCACTGAAAATGATGTTTAGTGTTTCCATAAACGAGCTCTCAGGCATCTATTCCATGTGACCAGCCCCACTGCACAGGAGAGATGGAAAAATTAATGTTTTTCTCAGAGCATCTGTCATGTGCACATGAATTCCATCAGAACAAGTCACACCAGGAGAGACCAAAATCTTCAAGTGTATGTAATTCCTGCCTCTTCACCTCTGAGCCCCCAAATCCAGTGGTTCTTGTATGGTTCTTGGTGATGTTATAAAGTTACCTGTACTATGTCAAATGTTGGATATCTTCCAACATTAGAGGAAAAAAAAGAGAAGCATCCAGCTGGTTGGTCCATGTTTGGCCAAGGAAAATCAAGAGCTGTCTCATTAACATAGTAAAAAAGTGGGAAAAAAAATTCCAATCTTTACAATGCTGTATAGTTAAATTTTTTTAAGTATTTTAAAACTATATTTTATTACGAAAAAGTGGAACTATTTTTTGTAGCATAATAAAAGATGTTTGTATTTCAGAGACAGCATCGAGCTCCATTAAATGAAACACAGAAGGCTTTCTCCTGAAATTCTTCTTCACAACATTTTCTGGCACTCGTCACACACTGAACTAGATTATGTTTGGCAGATGCCATCTCGAGCACCTTGTGTGTTCCTCCTCTGGGAAACAGAGCATAGCCAGCTACTTCCCATCAAAATCGTTGATCCAAGTTGTGTTTCAAGCACACAGCCTAATATTTTTTAAAAGTTGCTTTCTAAGTTGACAAAGTCACGTAGATTTCCTTGCAAGTTTTTTTGGATCTAAGGCCCAGAATAGAGACAGTTGACTGTTTTCATAAAGAGAAAGAAAATGCCGTATGTGGCTTTTCTCGCACTCTGCTATTCCAGCCCTTTCCCTCTTTCTTCCCAAATGTCCCACCCCAATAGGTTTTCAAACTGCGACATCATCTTTAGGATATCCAGATCAACATTTCACAGCGTTTCTCCATTCCTTGCTTCATGTCATGGGCAGAATCCAGTCCCAGCCTGGAGTGAAGGGGAAGCCGTGCATCTGAAGTGGCATTGCAGTGTCAGAGTGAGACGGTGAATAGTGCTAACAGGAGAGAGGGAGTGACCTACCTCCCTTGGCCTGTTGTTTAACCTGCCCATTATGCAATTAATTGATTTGGTTGTTGTTGTGCATATGCAAGATATACCCTTCCTTGTTCATCTTTTGATTCAAGTGCTGTTACTCCCCAGTCTGCATCTTCATTTGTAAAACACTGACTGTTGAATACAGAAATTCTGGTGTCATTGTTTCCCCACAGGAAAGACTAGAAGATATTCCATAGGGTGGCTTTACAGTGATATAATCTTTTCAGCTCTTTCACCTCAGTTCCCTTTAAACGTGGTGGTGGCTAGATATGGTGGTGACTAGATTAAGATACGATATCAACATCTATAGATTTTTAAAATGCAAGTGAAAAATGGAAGAGGCAATCTGACGGCTTTCATGAATTCTAGTTTTCAGTTGGAGCAATGAATACTGGCAATGGTTTCAGAGGGTCCATATGTTTCTCAAAATGATTGTCATGGTGGTATTAATGGTAGAGAGAGGGAAGGGGGTATTTCTGGTTTTGAAATCCTGTTGCCCTACTAACATTAATCTGAAGATAAGAGAATGGAAATAGGTATTTTAAATCATCAGTAGGTCTTCCACCTTGAAGTAGTCTCACTGACTGTTCAACCACATCAGCTATGCAGGATTTGATCCAGTACAAACATCTGTATCTTAGTGTTAACAGCGTCAGGTCTAAACCTTACAAATGCTGTCAGTTCAGTCTGCAATAAGTTACATGAGTATTCAGTTTCAGTTTGTGCGTATTCAAAACTTGACTTTTATGTTCCAGAGAGATCCATGGCTATCACAAGGCAAGAAATGAGTGGTCCAAACTACATCTAACATCTAATGGAGAAATCATGAGTTTTGTACAGGTCTGACACAGGGGACTTTTTACACCCAGTTTGCTCAAGTGCCCATGAACTTTTGAATGAACTGTAGCTAAGGTGTGAGTTCGTAGTCTAGTCTGAGAGATGGCCTTTGGGGAGGGGAGTGTTTGTTGGGATTGTGTTTTGTTGTTCTAGTTTCAGTGTAACAGTTGACATACCTCTAGTTGGAAACAATAGGATACTGAATTTGAACATGAAAATCAGAACTGAAATAAGCTAAAATAAAAATGTACAGGGGACAAGTTAAACTCGTCCTTCACTATTAATCCTTTGACAGTATGTGGAATTTCAGAAGGACAAATTTGACTGGAGATCTGTTTAATTTCTGTTGAAATTATATTTGCCCTGTCTCTGTAGTAATATTAATAGGGCTTCCCAGTCAAGATTAAACACTTTCAGTCAAATGCAGACCAACAGATCTTTCTACAACAAATGCGGTGCTTTTTTATTATTCTTGCTGTACCTCAGTGTTCATTATTAAAAGATAAAACTACTGCAATATACTAAATCTGGGATAGGTTTTCCAGTAATCAAGGTCCAAAAGATTGGATTGTTACTTTCTCACTAGTGAGTCATGTAGTTCTTTTGTTCCAGTAGAAAAAGAGATGCCTGTAGATAGTAGATACTAGGTATAGTAAATATTGTACCATTAGCCAAATTCCCTGCAGCTTCCGATTTATCTAACGGAAATGTCTGTTATGGTTTTTGTTAAAGACTACATAAAGTCAATGGCAGGAAAGGTCCTCATTATTGGACTGATTTTGCTTATATTGACAGAAAAATGTCACATGATACTCAGGCTGTGCTTTCTATTCAACCATATCACTATAGAGGAATGTCAATAAAATCACTTTGTTATGGCATTGTGTGGACTATCTATTACAAACAAATTATTTCTTAGAGGATGTATATAAGAGTGGGTAGAAACTGGCATTGTCAAAGCCCACTAATTTCAGAAATTGCAGTTCCAGGATTGTGTCCTTTGCGACTATTGCATTCAGACCCTTCCACTGTTTTTATTCAGTTTTTTGGGGTACATGTCTAAAACTTGAGGTTCTCCATGTCGGTGTGCATGACCAGAGCCCCCATTCTCTCCTGCCTTGAGAGCATGTGAGCCTATTCCTCACTATAGGAAATGTCTGGTCAAACAGAGGGACAAAAGCAGTGTGTATGCTACTTGCGCATACCTTGCTTCTAGGTATAATTACGGCATTATAGCGATGAAATTCAACTGCAAGGACGATTTCTTAATAGCATATGCTGGGTCTGCACTGTGTTGACAGCACATACATAGCAAGATGCTCTGGCATCTCAGTATGTCACACCCATTTTTCTCCTGCTCGTCACTGTAATATCTCCGGCGTGTTTCATTAACACATTCCAGGATAGATCAACACGCCTCAGATACACCGTCAGCAGACACCTTCCTGACCATACCTGTTTTCTTACGTAAACAGCACCCCAGGAGGGATCATGGTACAATGGGAAGCATGGGAAAGTTTAAATATGAGGCACTCTTTCTATAAGGAAAAATACAAATCCATGGAAGACAGTCCAACAGAAGTGGTGAGCATATCTTTCACAAGAAAAATCAGCAACAAATGTGAACCTGTGTGACTGTGAGAACTCTTGAGAGCCCCTCTGGAGCTGGCACTGCATTTCATCCCGTGTGGAAGAGCACAGGTCCACGAGCCCCAGCGCTGGCTCTCCTTCAGCAGGGATGGTGGTGCTGGCGGCAAGAGTAGCACCCACCCATGCACATGCTCAAGAAATCCAGATCTCACAGCTCAGCCTTTATTCGTATCCTGAGTGTGTGATCGTGCATGTGTATGAGGAAGAAGTAAGCGAAGTGAGCGAGAGGGCATTTTGCCACTAAGCTGGATTTCTCTGCGTTGTTCACATATAAAGGAAGGGAAAATCTCTATTGACTAAAAAGCAGTGAGATGAGCTGCTGATCATTAGGGTGCGTCAGAGATGTCAGTTTCTGCAGCAGTGATCTGTGTATGTGGCTGAAACTACGCATTTACTAGAACCCATTTGATGATTCCATTCAAATTCTATGAACCGGTGGATTCTATGAGCCCATTCAAAGCCAAGTTGGATACCGTCTTAAGCAACCTGCTCTAGTGAGAGGTGTCCTTGCCCATGGCAGAGAGGGTTGGGGCCAGTTGGTCTTTAAGGTCCTTTCCAACCCCTTAACATTCTATGATTCTATCACAATTACTGAATTTCTGTTAAAATAGAGCAGCAGTCCATGTGAAGCCTCCATGGGTACATCAGGTGTCTTTCGTGGCATGCTAACAAAATTCCATAATTCTGTAGGATATTACAAATGAATAACAATCTCTTCCTGCTCTGTGGTAGCAGTGTCATAGTTTTTCGTACAAAGGACAATAAATCCACGTGCGGCCTGATGTTCATCCTTGTACCTTGTGGCAGACTGGACAATAGCTGTCATGTCTGGAGAACAAAGGCACAAAGGATCTGCTGTTTCTCCTCTAATCATAAATCCTCCTTGAACTGCAAAGACACACTCTTTTACTATTTTTTAATTTAATTCTGGTAAACTTGAAAATAATTTTTGACTGAAAATACCTTTCATGGATCTATCAAGATGAAGAGTGTGTGGCTATGTTTAGTTCCTACTCTCTTGGAACTAAATTTAGAGGAAAAATACCCAATATATTATTCTACCTGAAATACAAGCCCTCATTCTTATTTGTATTAGGCTTTGATGTAAAGCAGATTTATATTGCTTTAACTGTAGTGTAAATGAAGCTCATCCCCACAATACCATGTTACAGCTCTTTGAGGCTGAATAGAATAGAAGTCACTGGAACGCACAAAGAATGCAACTAATGGGGGTTTTTCTCCTGAACTTCTGGCATGTAGGATTTCATATAATTGATTAACTGCTATGGTACAAGAAGATAGTGGAGCTGCCTGGGGGAGTTTTCTGTGCCAATGATAAGCGATAGTAACACTGAGGTCACTTGCCTTTCCTTTTGTGAAGAGTAATACACTTTAGGAACATTTTACTTTTTAATGTTTTCAGTATGAAAATAGAAGACTGGTTTGGGTTATCTTTGTTTCCCACTTACAAAATAAACCAGTTGTAAGGAAAAAGTAATTCTGTGAATACTCTGCAGTGTGACATTGAAAATGTGTCCAGTTTGTTTCAAAATGGACCACAGACAGCAACTGAAAAAGTGTTGTTGGATGTGATTTTTCTGATGTTGGTTTTCCAAGATCAAAACAGCATACAAAAATAAACTGAATATGCTCCAATTTTTCTGTTTTCAGCACTTCATATGCTTCAGTCTGTGGACAAAGCACTAGAGGTTCCCAACCAGCATGCCACATGGAGTCATCATGTTTAGGTAACAGCTTTTCAGGAATGCAGCTGGGGCAGGGCAGGAATCTGCTTAGGAACTTTGTTACAAGCTGTGATTTGACTTCAGTACCTCTTAGGTATGTCTTGGTACTGGGTGCAATCAGTGACTTTTTAGGAATGCCTGAAATTAGTAATAGAGATTGCTATATAGGGTTATACTTACAGTGTGTGAGGATATGTTTACTGACAGCTTTGGCATCTTTGGCAATGGAATATAAGCTTCCCTGTTTAAGGCATGTAAATTAACAGCATTAGTGAGATGTGCATTGATTAGCAGAACTGGGACCTTAGAGTTTAACCCCTGCTTCTATTGTATGTAAAGTCCGCAACATGACTTTTGAACACCATTGTTGTGCTTCAACAATGTCCTCCAAATGTACAGACTGAAACAATTTATGCTCTGGACACAGCCATAAAATAAGTAGTGATGCATATTGGATTTTGTAAAATACAGTCTACCTACTTCATAAATGGTGAATTAGTGTTTGGGACTGCCTGGGCACTGCAGAGAAGCAGTGAAACTGATCTGAGGAGCACCCAATGTAGTGCATGGGAGCCCATATGATGTGTCTTTCAACTGGTAAGTTAATATTCTATAATATATGTAAAATTCATATTCAAATGAGAATTTCTGCAAAATATGAACCTGTGAGAGTATTTGAAAAGTTACTGGTAGATTCCCTATGCACAAGTTTATTCATTACTCATTTGACAAAATCAAACCCTATGAATAAAAAAGAGGAATAAATCTTATTGTAACATGAGCACCAGTCTATATTAAATCTCTCACAAATATAAAAATAATTCAGCAAGGTGGCTGTAATGATGCCTACGGTTGCCACTTAGGGGAGCCGTGTCTTCCTCCCTTAAACTAGAAAAGAGAAGATTAATAACACTTTTTTTTTGTTTCAGCTGGTAAGGAACATCCATTTGTATCAAAGTGTAGGAGGGGACAGTTTTTCAGTGATGCTGGCTACTTGGAGTTCTTGTGTGAGTGCTTTTACGTGATGACAAGAGTCATTCAAGGAGGACAGGAGCAAAACCCCTGAGGTGAGGAATGTGTACTCTTCCTGTCGCCTCACAGATAAAACTGCCACATCAAGAAGTAAGTAGCTTCAATGCAAAATAACTAACTTCAGAATGGAACTTCAGCAGCCTGCAGAAATTCCAGCCACAGAAGATCATGGTTCTCTACCAGTACAGAAGTTGAAAGGATGAATTTAGCAATTCAAAATGAAAAACTATCTTAAATTATATAGGCTAAGCTACAGATGGAAAGATTTCATATTTCTGTAATAAATGGACCGTGATGATGATGATGATGATTACTTCAGGTATTTCCTCAGTAATGTACAAGCTGCCTGAATACATTTGTATTGGTAATATAAACATCCTGTGATGATCAAGCTGGAGTCAGATTTATATAACTGAACGAAGTTTATGTCTCTATGCAAGACTTTTGATCCACCTCTTCAGGGCAGAATAGAAATCACACTCTGACTCCCGTGCATGCAGACATAAATTTAAAGGGACGTTGGTTTTAACAGAATACCTGTGGTGGTGTCTTTCACCTCACCTCCTGCTTCTTAGCTTGCAGGCCAAACACAGGTCATGAGAATGAATTCCTTGGATGCGACTGCCAGAAAGAAAAAAATATGTATTGAAGTTTAGAACAGTTAATGTTATCTGTACCAGCAGAAATTAGTATTTGCTATGCCATCTGAGTGCAACTGAACATACAGCAGCTAATAATATTTGAGTGATTGAAGCCAAATATCCAAACAGCAGAGAAAAAGCGTATACATTTTACCAGCAGATAACACGAGAGAAACCCGCCTAGATATGTCTGTTAGCTGATCTCTAGATAAATCAAGCATTGTTCATAGCCACACCTATTTCTCCCCGTGTAGATAGCGCATATATAAGCTTATGCCGCAGTATTTAAGACTGAGATCAGTGCTGTTTTAGTGCACAGGTGAGTCATGAAGCTTATGTTTATCCTTTCTAGAGGGACAACTGAAATTAATACAGCATGTGTCAGCTCCACAACATTCTGGTACTAGTAGGCAAAGCATAGCCTGTTCTATGGCTAATGCATAGTAAAGTGGGAAAAGATGCCAGACAGCCAACATGGCTTCACCAAGGGCAACTCCTGTCTGACCAACCCAGTGGCCTTCTATGATGGGGTGATTCCATCAGTGGACAAGGGAAGAGCTACAGATGCCTTTTATCTGGATTTCTGTAATGCCTTTGACATGGTGTCCCACGACATCCTTCTCTCCAAACTGGAAAGAGATGAATCTGATGGGATAAGGAATTGGTTGTACAGTCACATCCAGAGGGTGGTGGTCAATGACTCAGAGTCCTGGACATCAGTGACAAGTGCTGTCACTCAGGAGTCCATATTAGAACCTGTGCTCTTTCATATCTTCATTAATGACACAGACAAAGGGATCAAGTGCACCCTCAGCAAATTTGCCAATGACACCAAGCTGAGTGGTGCAGCTGCCACACCTGAAGGATGGGATGCCATCCAGAGGGACCTGGGCAGGCTCAGCAAGTGGGCCCATGGGAACCCCATGGGGTTCAACAAGACCAAGTGCAAGGTGCTGCACCTGGGTCAGGACAACCCCCAGTACCAACACAGGCTGGGGGATGAACAGATCGAGAGCGGCCCTGGGGAGAAGGACTTGGGGGTGCTGGTGAATGAGAGGCTGGACATGACCCAGCCATGTGCACTCACAGCCCAGAGAGCCAAACGTGTCCTGGGCTGCATCCAAAGCAGCGTGGCCAGCAGGGTGAGGGAGGGGATTCTGCCCCGCTGCTCTGCTCTAGTGAAACATATCTTCACCTGGAGTGCTGCATCCAGCTCTGGGGTCCCCAACATGGACCTGCTGGAGTGAGTCCAGAGGAGGCCACAAAGCTGCTCAGAGGGCTGGAGCACCTCTCCTACAAAGACAGGCCGAGAGAGTGGGGTTGTTCAGCCTGAAGAAGACCTTAGAGCAGCATCCCAGTACTTGAAGGGGGCTGCAAGAGAGATGGGAGACAATTTAGCAGGATCTGTTGTGATAGGACATGGGCTAATGGTTTTAAACTGAATGGGGGTCATTTTAGATTAAATAGAAGGAAGAAGTTTTCTACAATGAGGGTGATAAAACCCTGGCATATGCTACCCAGAGAGGTAGTAGATATCCCATCCCTGGAAACATTCAATGTCAGGTTGGACAGGTTGGTCAATTGATCCAGTTGAAGATGTCCCTGCTCATTTCAGGGTAGTAGGACTATTTGTATTCTGTGGATAATTCTTTTTAAGAATGCAACAAATCTGTCTTCCTAAGCCCAACAGAACCAACTGCTAGATTTTTTAAGGCATTTAAGAATCTAGAAGTTATTTTAAAATACAGCCAGGGAACCTTAAATATCCCAAAGTATTCTGAGGAAGGTATGTTCATATTTCAGAATCAGTAATTACACTAGTTTTCATAAATTTTTAGCAGGGTCCCCCCAGAAAAATGTGACTGGAAAAGTAAGTAAAGAAGTAGAAGTAGAAAATGTCACAAGAATTAAGTATCAGAAACCTTCATTTAGGATGAACATACTTTTAAGATCCAATGTATTTGTCAGGCAAAAACTTCTCTCTAGTAAATGCCACTGATATGTACTTTCAGATGTAACAATTATATCATCTCCGTTCAGTCCAGATTTTATTGTTCAGTAGGAATATCCTGCCTCTGCTACAACTTTCACAACTTTTTGAGTGGAAAGCACATTGGTACCAAAGTCTTCAACCCTCTCTTACTCAACATACTGGTTGTGGAATTTATTCCTAAACTATAGATGATTAGAAGGATGGACCACCTCTCTCATGAAGAAAGGCTAAGAGAATTGGGATTGTTCAAGCTGAAAAAGAACAGGCTCCAGAGTGACATCATTGCATCCTTCCAATGCCTGGAGGGACTGCACAAGAATGATGAAGAAGGAGTTTTTGCAAGGGCATGTAGTGACAGTGACAGGTCAAGGGGGAATAGTTTTAAACTGAAAAGGAGGTTTGCATAGGATATTATGAAAAAATTCTTTACTCTGAGGGTGGTGAGACACTGGAACAGGTTGCCCAGAGAAGTTGTGGATGCCCCATCCCTGACAGTGTTCAAGGCCAGGCTGGATGGGGCTTTGAGCAACGTGGACTAGTTGAAGGTATCCCTGCCCATGTCAGGGGATTGGAACTAGATGATCTTTAAGGTCCCTTCCAATCCAAACCATTCTATGATTCCATGATTCAACTTTTTTCTGCAAATCAGATTTGGCGGTAAGTGAGTGCGGGAATTTCAGCAAAATGCCTTGTCAGCAACTCTACTCCCATCCCTGATCAATGACCCAGGTTCGGGCTGAATCCTTTCCTGCATGTTGGCCTGTTTCCTCAATAGTCTTTTCTCCTCTGTGCTCTGGATGTTGGCAGGAGATTCCATGCCCTTAAAAGAGACAGATCCCACAAAACAGCCTTGATAAACAACAGCCACACAGAACAGGTCTCTTTAACATGTACGTTAAGTAAGCCAGACAGAGAAGGGCTTGGGAAGTGAGCCCATGCTTTTCTCAAACCTTTTCCAGTTAAGCTCATGCCAAATCCATGAGGCAATTCCCACCAGCCTGCACAAACAGATGACTAGGAGGCAATTCCTGCACACCTCACAGACACCTGGATCTCAGGCACGCATGGAGGAGAGGCACTACACACGCCCCGGCTGTGGGAAAGGCTTAATTGAGGCTTGTGCCTCAGACACCACAGGGACCAAGGCTTCATCAGGTGGGCCCAGGTGCATTTGCCCCATGCAGAGCTGCTGCTGCCCCTTTTCGCCTTGCCCTCTGTCAGCCTCTCTCCCCAGTGTCCCGAGCCCGCATGCCCCACACGGCTCTGCCCTCCACCTCCTGCAGGTTCACCCCAGGCTTCACGCTCACTCCCTGCTGCCCCTCAGGGCACATCTGCGTGCCCACAGAGTGAGGTCCTGGGCTAGGGGATCACAGAATCACTAAATCCTTAGGGTTGGAAGGGACCTCTGGAGATCACCAAGGCAGGGTCAGCTACAGCAGGTTACGCAGGGACACATCCAGGTTGGTATTGAATGTCTCCAGAGCAGACTCCACGACTTTCCTGGGCTGCCTGTTCCAGTTCTCTGCCACCCTCAATGTAAAGAAGGTTTTCCTCATGTTGAGATGGAACTTCTTGAGTTTTAGTTTATGGCCATTGTTCCTCATCCTGCCACTGGGGACTGCCACTGAAAAGACTTCGGCACCATCCTCTTGACACCTACCGCTGTCATATTTGTATGTATTGATTAGATCCCCCCTCTGTCTTCTCCTCTCTAGATTAAACAGGCCCAGCTCCCGGAGTCTCTCCTCATAAGAGCGATATTCTTGACTCCGATCATNCCGCCGCCAGGTGGCGCTGCCCCGCCGTCCCGCCCTCAGGCCGGCCCGCCAAGGTGAGGCGCGCGAGGGGCGGGGTCGCGCGGCTCCGCCCCGCCCCCTCGGCCGGCGCGTGCTGCCCGCAGCCTCCGCGAGCCCGCGGCAGCGGCAGCGCCCGGAGGGAGCGCGGGCCGGGACGGGCAGGGACACCGGGAGGGAGAGGGAAAGGGAAGGGGAGGAGAAGAGAAGGAGAAGGTGTCGACGTCCCCCTGCCGAGGGAGAAGCCGCGCGCCATGAGCCCCGACGAGAAGCCGCCGCCCGGTCGCTCCCGCGGTGACCGGCCGCCGCCACCTCAGCCCGCGGCCGGGCGATCCCGGCGGCGGGGAGGGCTCCTGGCGGAGATCCGGACGCCCATCCGCACGGAGCCCTTCCAGGAGCGGTACAGCCTCAGCCCCGGCCGGGAGCTCGGCAGGTGAGCGCTGCCTCCGCTGCCCCGGACGGCGGGGGAAGGAGCGGGGTTCGGGGGGTTGTGGCGTCCCGCCCTTGGGGTCCCTGCCGGGGTAGAGCCGCGTCCAGCGGCATCCAGCGGTATCCACCGGTGGGCTCTGCCCGCGCTGGGTCAGCTCCGAGGGTGTGCCCATAGCATTGGCTCGGCTGGAAGAGGGTGCTGGGAGACAGCTGTATCCCGCAGTTGTCTGTCCCTCCTTCTGCTCAAGTAGTCATCCTCGGCTCCCCAGCCTTGCGGATCTGGCTGGGAAGATGCTGTGGTGTTCCCTGGGAGCCCGTGTAGAGTAGTGGGTATTGCCTTAGATTTCCATTGGAGAAGGAAACATGCCCTTTTTTTTTTTTTTAATTTAAAAAAAAAAAGTATTTGTTATTTTCTCGAGCTTTGTAAGCTGTGACATGCAGAAAAACAACTTCAGAGTCATTTGAGATAGCATATGCTTGAGAATAATCTAATGGTGGACTCTTAGGTTTGGAAGTGATTCCACATGTAAGACTTAGTCCATGCATAATTTCAACACCTGACTGGTAGAAAGCAAGCTTTAGGGCAAAAAGTCTCATTAAAAGGTTTTTGCATCTTGGGAACTACATATATGGAATTTCACCACCACTGGACCAATATTTTTGTCTGAAATTCTGTCACTTATTGAAAGAATGATAGTATTATTAGAATAACATGTACTTCATCCAAAGAGTGTTCTGATAAAAAAGATTAGATGGAGTACCACGAGATATATGGAAAGATATCCTTCTCAATGTACTATTGCAAGTTACGTTCAGTTTATACAGCAGCAAAACCAACCCCTTCAGAGCTAAGGAGGAGTTTCAACGCAAATGTAGCTGCTCTAAGTACCTTCAACAAATACGTAGGTTGCCTAGGTGTTATCTTAATGTTCGCTTAGTAACTCTGATGTACCAGTAGAATAATACCTGTTTAAACGTCGTGGTCTAAAGCCTTCACACGGAAAGCAGGTGGGAGAAACATCCCGTGGAATGAGAAAGCTTTTTTAGCTTGTTATGACCACAATGTCCAAGGCCTGGAAACTGAACCTAACTAAATGCAGGGTACAAATCAGCCTAAATTCTAAGAAAAAGTCCAAAAGATGTAGGAGCAGTGTAGCACAGAATGTCCTGGTATCACTGCTGGTTTGTTTTGTTTTTTTTTTAAGTTCAGATGACTTCAGAAAATAATTTGCAGTTCTTCCATGGAATGGGCATTTCTCTCAGACCCAGGTTATAGTCTTTGGCCTAATCAGAATGTGGAATAGATGAAGGTTCCTTCTGGGAAAAAAGAGTACAACTGAGATGATTGGCTTTACACTAAGAACAAGAATTAAGTACTGCTGCAAGTCTTAGTCTACAGTTTAAACAAATGACTCTCAGCATGGCTTTTTATGTGGAATATTTCTTGATCAGAACT
Organism: Oreocharis arfaki; assembly: GCA_013398015.1. Lineage (NCBI taxonomy): Eukaryota > Metazoa > Chordata > Aves > Passeriformes > Paramythiidae > Oreocharis > Oreocharis arfaki. The sequence goes on along the minus strand of VZRR01003444.1, from coordinate 295,547 downwards.
ATATTTAAAGACGATCTTCACATGAAACCTGTGATTTTGCACCTGTAGGTAAAATGAGTTAAGTGGTGATTCTAAGTGTTTGTCTTGGTTTTGTGCAACAGTTGCATTTATTTTTGGTGCGGACTATCTCTCCTCAACTTCACAAGTGTTTTCACTATCTTCTCTTTTAGAATACAGAAATCTCTGCATTTGAATGCATGTATTTTGTTTTTTATTCAACAATTCTGAATGTTTTTTGTACATTTTGATTTTTAAAAAGTGGATGCTTCAGCTTAAATACTCCCATTAAAGACTATTTTTTGCTGACTCTGTGACAAAACATAGGAGAAAGTCTCTCTGCCACTTATAATTGTCATTTTATTGATAATTTATTAACACAAATTATTTCACTTTTACATGTTCATAAATTGCATAATTCTCTATTTATGGGTAGAATTTACCTTTACAAAGAGCAATTTAGCCCCTTACTATGGCAGGTTTTGTCTCCGATGAAAAGCAGTTCTTCTGCACCCAACATAATCTATCTTAGAATCAAGATTTGGTAGAAAAAAGTTTATACACTCTGTATTTGTCCATCCCATTTCCCAGAGTCAGAGAAACAATTTAAAAGCTGAACTTTAGGTAGGTTTGAGAAAAACAACATTCATATGGATTATGTTTAAAACTGAGAGTGGGGAGGAAGAAGCAAGTAGGTTTATCACCTTTGCTGAGATCAGGACTGCTGCATAAGCTCAGCAGGTTTGTGTGGTCTTTGGCCTCCCATTCTGTCGCTCAACACATCTATGTTGAACTTCCCAGCACTTGGAGCCTCTGTTTTCTGTTCTCTGGTCCCTGCGTTTGGAGGAGGTGGGAAGAAAGGGCAACATGGCAAAGCGTTAAGGCATTGTAGTTCTACTACGTGCTGGGAAGATAGGTGTGGGGGCTCTGGCCCCAGGTGGCACGTTAAGGAGCAAAAGTCCCCGGGGGAAACAGTCCTGAAAGGCATGGATGAACCTAGCAGAACTTGATCATGATGTCACCAGAGGGACTTGGGTGCAAACCCATAGGAAGTCAGGCCTCATTAGGTCTGGTCACTGGAGAAAAAACTGCTTTCAGAATGTTGAGCTTATGTGCTTCAGAAGGTGCTGCCTTGTTCAGTAGCTAAACAGGCATTTGCAAGGCTGTTGAAACGCAGCTGTTGGGAAAGCCAGGTTCACTTGGGAAAAATATCAAAAACTTCATTATAATGGCCACTTAGGAAAGGAAATTATTGCAAGTTCCTTAGGATGACATGGAAATAAAAGTTTTTAAAGTGGAATTATTTGATATATGAAATTTTGGTCCTGTATTCACAGCCTTAATAATTTTACTGTCCTCAGAGTCAGGATATTCTCACACAAATCTTCACTTGCGTGAGGTTTGAAATCAAACTTACCTCTGATGATTGTTTTAGGGGTGCCACTTCTCATCACCTCACTGAGCTTTAAATGTTTTCAGACAGTGCTAGCTTGAGTTAGGTTGGTTTGAAGAAGTGTAACCTCTGCAGAGGACAAGACACCAATTGCTTAACTCTTCCCCCTAGCATTTGTGCTTAAGCCATAATTACTGTAAAATTGGGAACAATACATTTTTTACTACCAAGAGCTTCCGTAAAGAGTCTACTATAATTATATTTTGTTGCTTTGCTCATCTTCCTCAAGAAAAAACTCCTAATTGCAGATAAAGTATTACTAGGCTATTAATTCTTCAGCTTGTTGATGGAATGTTGCACTCCTGTTTTTTACATGAAACAACTTATGCACGTGTTGGAAGTCATCATTTGTGTACAGAAAATAATACTCTTGATTCTAGAGCTGGGTTAGAGGGAGGTGTGACTGGTCTGTCTTTCTTCTGGAACGTTAACAGTCACCTTAAATGATTGATCCAAAATAAATTCTCTTCTAGTGAAATGTGTGCATGCATGTAAATATGTCCTGCACAATTCAGTTGTTTCTCCTCATTCCCAGTTTTTTTGTTAAAGCATACAAGCTCATTCTCCACCCAAAGGTAAGAATAAGAAATATTGTAATCATTCATGGAGACTGAAATATTCTTTATTCCTGCCTAGTGACGTAGCTGTAGTTTCATGTGCAGATAATGCATGTCTTAGTTTTTGGCGTTTTTTCCCCAAAAGAACAACTCTGGCATGAACTTTTATTTCTCAGATAGCTTTCAGTAATGTGTGTCTTAGCAGTACATGACACTTGTGCTATTTTGTGCCATCACACTGCTGTCCTCAGCTCCTCTCCACAGTAGCACAGCTGGAATGAAATAGCTGTGGAACTAAGCAAAAGTGGAAAAGAGGTGAAAATGAAGACTTGCAATAAATTTATGTGGGTAAATTATTCATGAACATCAGAAATTGAATCCCTGCACTTTGTTGTTTGGAAATCCAAAATTGTCAGGGGAAAAAAAAAACACACTTCAGAGAAAATGTTTTATATGAGTTACACAATAAACTGCAGACAGTATTGTGGATCTCAAAAATTTTTTTTCCGAACTTTATAAAAAGTAAGTATCTTCACAGGAAGAAGTTATTCCTGCATTTTTTACAGTGACAGTGTTTTATAGGTCACTTTAAAAATACGGTTAGCATTTTAAAATACTTAGTTTAGTTATTTTTATATATTATAAATAAATTAGTAAGGTTAGTTCTCTGTTGTTCTGAGCCTAGGACAACAAATATTAATTGGTGTGACATAAATGTTCCTGCTTATCCAATTTGACATTTGATTTGTGATTTGACAATTTTCCTTTGAGCTATAATGTGTGCCTAATGAAACAATGCAAATTCTGTTGGCAGTCTGAAAAGGTGACATTGAGCTTCTTTATAATTAGATGCGATTTATCTTAAATCATAATTTTTGAATAAGACTCTTGTGAGGACTGAGAACCACTTAGAGTTTCTTGTTCTTGTCTCCCTCCAAAGCATTTTTATTTGTGAATGGATGTCTGGTAGTCTGTTTTCAACTTAGGAAATGCACATTAAGATTTTTGTCTCAAAATTATTCTTCCTTCCATGCAATGTTCTCACTGCTAGCTCTTCTCAATACACTAAAGTAGCAATGATGTGATCTAACACTATTTTATATACTTTTTAATAATAAGTTCTGAAAAGCAGGATTTTAAGAAAAGCAAAGATGAAATGTATGCAATGTATATTTAATAAAAATGCTTGTTTTTATCTGTCTTATCTACTATTCTGTCTCAATCAAAAAGAAATTTTTTTAAATTTATCTCTTGGCTTAACCATATAGTGGATGCTGTCTTTGGATCTTAGCTCTGAAATCTTCTCAGACATGAATCTAGATCACTGCACAGTATTAGTTCTACTGGTTATAAACATGAGGTTTGTCAAGTTTGATCTTTTTGGGGATTATATTCAGAAAAGATGAGTTCTAACAGGCAGTAGTTATAATAGCTCTAATGATAGGCATAACCATAAGGAATCTGGGCAGGATTCTTGGTTTGAAACAATTTAGAACTAGTATTTGTCAGCCGGCTGAACTCCTGTGTAACCTGTCCTTTGAATTACGTCACCTATCAGGCTTCTGGCCAGCTCAGCTAAACAGGACATGCGTGGCCACACACGGTGGTGGCTCTTGCCGTTTCTTGCTGCTCCGTGAATACTATTTTATTTCTATAGTGACTAACGCACAGTGAATCGGCAACCTTGGTACTTATTAGGCTAATTAACTTGTTTCCAGATGGATTTTGTACGTAATTCGAAACAGCACAGTACTTGAAAGCTGTATTATAGAGATTTCAAACTTTTCTAAGTGGCTTTCTCTAGGTCCTTCCTGGTGCTAGAGTTAAAAGCTTGTGACTGCACTAAGGCAACATTCAAGAGGAAGTACACAGTGCATTCAGAGACTATATAAGGAAAACAGAGGAGGCTGAACCCAAGCAGGGACCTAGATTTACTGGTGTAAAGCTTAGTGTCTATCAGGTATTTAAATAACTTGCTGTTAAAGAGCATCTCAGTTTATTTTTATATGTTGTTTTTTGGGTTTTGACAACCTACTCACCAGTTGATTTTTTTCTTGAGATTTTTTTGGTGCTAAGAACTTAAACAAGTATCTTAACACTTTTGATAAGTGCATAGCTTTCTATTGTGCATGAATTCTGTGCTACAAAATTACCTTCATGCATCTACAAACCTCAATAGTTTTGTCTTCATGTATATATTAGTAATTGAGAACTTTTTCCCCAAAAAGTTAGATTCAAGACATTGAAAGCATATTCTTACTGTTTGTCTACCTTGACCAGACATCTGGACTGTGCTGTGATCTAGTCTTAATACCTACTGTGCTGTAGATAATATGTGCTTATGCAAAATATTATTCCTAGAGGAATAACTGTGGCTGTATCAGTGGTTACAAGTCCAATTATTTTATTGAGATTGCCTAGCAAATACCCACTTTGTGGGTACTTATTTGACTTGATTCATTTAGACTGTGTGATTTTGAAACAAATGCTTATTAAAAGCAAGCCGACCACAACTTTGTTTAGCAGTTATATTTCATGGATAGCAGTCTTCTGCCAATAGTCTGAGAGAGTGAAAACTTTGACATGAGCTGAGGTAGTTAATTCTGTGCACTTCAGCTTGGAGATGGGAGAGACAAAATGCATTGTAATTGTATTCCAAAATAGATGAGGACTATTGTTTTGGTTTCAGCAATGCTACAGTAAGTAAAGAACCAAAATAAAGATCTCCAAGCAATTCCTGCAGCTTTATAAGAAAATGTTTACATATAAATAAAAAAAGGTAGTTTTGATTATTATTATACCTGTATAGAAAGACCTAAAGTAAGATTACTACACTTCAAAGTGTGAGAACTCATCATTGCATTAGTGACAGGTATTAATTATAATACCTTTTCAGTCTAAAAATCAGCGCTGTGTGAAAGGAGCTGAGTAGAGCAGGTGGTGTGGGACTCTTGCAGGGAAGTTAAGAGCAGCCACTTCTGCCAAAGTGCTGTGGGGGAAGTGGTGTGACGCAAGCGCTGCAGTGTGGTTTGGGCTGGCCTGGTGCATCATCAGGTGCGTGTTCTGCTGAGGTGACGCTCATTAATGTGGCCTAAGCACCGTGCTCAGCTCTCTCTGCTCTCGGTATTCCTATTCACCTTGGCATTGCTGCAAAAATCATGCTACAAAGCTTGACGTTTGTCAGGCTGCTTCACTGCATTTAAATTATCCATGTTCCTTATTCTTAGTCTCACTATGTAAGTCAGGGAGTTTGAGAACTGTTGATCAAAAAACTCCGGCTGTTATCATTTGAGATATGCCATGGTGAAAATACAAAGTGCCATCTTGGAAAATGCAGACTCCAGATACTGCATGGCAAATGGAGCAGGATTCAATACGAGTTTTGTTACCTTGGATATGGTGGGATACTTGAGGAAGCAATAACTGGGTTACTGTGAGATAGTCAGAGAAAGCATAAATTGCTTATTTGTACATTTTGGTTTTGCCAGCTTTTTTAATTAAAGTTTTGAGGATGATGTGATCGTGGGAACTAGCACAGCTTGTTTATTCTGTATTTTTGAAAACTGGGTTGTTTGAATTGATTGGGGTTTGTTTTAATTCCTTATGTTTCATGGAGGTTATTTACATTCTGGGCTGGGGTGTTTCTAACTTTTGAACACAGGGATCATCACTCAGCAAGGCATCTTTCTAAATTCAGATTGAATCTTAACTGTACCCATTAATAGTGATTTGGTTTGAGTTTCCTGAAGCATTAATTTATAAAGGCAGTGCCAAAGCTGTCACTAGGGAATGTAAAATTTAAATCTTATTTAATTTCAGGGGAAAATTTGCAGTGGTGAAGAAGTGTATCCAGAAAGACACTGAAAAAGAGTTTGCAGCAAAATTCATGAGAAAAAGAAGAAAGGGCCAAGACTGTCGGATGGAAATAATCCACGAAATTGCAGTCCTTGAGCTGGCACAATGCAACCTTTGGGTCATTAACTTGCATGAAGTTTATGAAACTGCAACAGAGATGATTTTAGTCCTGGAATAGTAAGTATTAGTAATAATTCCTGAGTATTTGCTTAAAACTAATAATGTAAAAATACTGTGTATCAATGTGAATAATGTGAAAGTTTTTATTGGTTGCCTGTTACCCTTGCTTAACTTCAAGAAGAATTGCTAAGAAAATGACAATTACAAGAAGTTATGTGCAGTCTCGTAACTACTTCAGATTATAACAAATTTCTCTAATTATGTAGTGTCTTTCAAAGCTGAACTATAATTTATGTAGTAAAAGCCTCTTTAATGAAGTATGAATTCTGTACACTCCCTACTTGTAAAAGATGAAGAGGAAAGAAGCAATGAGTATCTGTTCAAGAACTGAAGCTTATTTCATTGACAGTGGCAGAGACAGGATAAAATCTGTTGTGGTTTTTTTACCATTTATGAAAAAGGTATTGAAAGCAACATCACTGCTCGAAATAAACAATCAAAACCCCCTACAATAGAAAGCTTGCTAAAACAGTATCTTTTTGGGGAAAGAAAGGAGGAGGATTGAGACCTAGAATAGTTTCTTTCAAAGGACACTTGACTCTGCATATGTCTGTGTGGTTTTCTCCACTTGTGTTTGTCCCGATTGGTATTCCTGCAGCTGTTGTGATTGTTCATCTCATATGCCAGTGACTTCAGATACTAAGGCATCTAGCTAGCTTCCAAGATGCACCCAAATGCTTGTTGCGACTGAACTCTATAAATTCTTAAAATCTATGGATTTTAAATAATTAAGAGAGGAACGGTGAGGCTCAATAGTTCAGAAGTGACTTGTCTGCTAAGATAAATCTAGTTTGTGCAGCTCTTCTCTTACTTGATAGCAAAAAGAAATGGTGAGAAATTTTGTGTCCCAATCACATCTTGTTTAGAAGTCAAAAGAAACTGCACCTTTAAAGTTCAGTGAAATGGAATGAGGCATTTTTCCTCCTAAGGCAAAATTCCTTCTATAATACATTTTTTAAACTTTATTGTGCCCTTAATGAAGTCATGAGGTATGAAATATTCAAGTACCTTTTATAATACATAGGTGTGACAGAGCTTCTGGGGTTTTAACTGCTGCTACTGAAGACTCATAAATACCTGCTTTAAACACTAGCAGAAATTTAAAATAAAATACAGTTTAGTTTTCTAGAGCCCATAGGATTTAGTACGAGCAGTGGAATCTAAATGAGCAATGAGTTTTGTGATAATTTCAATGCAAAATTCCTAGTTTTCTTTTAGAACTCAATTTTCTTACAGTTGCAAAACTCTTTTAATCTGAAGTATTAACTAGGTTGTTCAGTAATTAGCAAAATTATTAGGTTTATATGCATCAAACAGTCATACCTTGTTTCAGATAAACAGCTGTGTGCTGGAGTTGTAAATTACAAAAACAGTCTTTCCCTGACTTCAGCAAGTATGTCTGGATGCTTCTTTAATGTCAACGTGTTCCAGAGACATGTTGCAACAAATCAGGCATGAATGTTAGTGAATTTCTGACATTCTGTATGCAGAGGATTAAAGAACATACCTAGACTGCAAGCTTCTCTAGGGCATTTCAGTTTCTGTTAAGCTTGATGGTCTTTGTGGCAGATCTTTATCTCCTGAAGAAGTAAAACAAATACGTAATTCTTGGCCACTAACTTCATCTGCTAAGGTTTCAAAATTTCTTGTCTTGTAGAATCTGTCTCAAGGGCTGAGGGTTTTGCCTTCAGGAAGAGAAATATTAATGTTACATGGAGGCTTGTCTTTCAAGCACTATCAATTTTTGACAGAAAACGAACTTAAAATTGGCCACTGTTAATATTAAGTGTCAAGCAGTAGGAAGCAAGGAGGCATTAGAATGTTGGCTTCAGCTGTAGCAGAGCAAATTGGGGCTGTCTGCATCCACCCTCGCAACAGTCTCTGGTTTGTTGTCGGAAGACCTCAATCAGGGTATTTATGTCAGAGTTGAAGGGGTAAGTAAGGCCAAAGGGGTAACAGATAAAGCCTGGAATTAATCTGTGGGTCAGTTATGTTTCTGTATTACACCGAAAATTGAATGAATGAAAAGAACCTGGAATTTTAGTGGAAAAGATAGAGATACAGTCTGGGAAACTTGACATATCAGATATAAAAAGAAAAAAGCAAATTTGTTGACTTTTGGGCTTGATACCTGTATGCAACTTACCTGTCACCTTCCAATTTTTTTTGAAAGAAAGAGCAGTAGAGCATCTGATGCTTAAGAACTGGTGGTTTTTGTAAGTGTTCATCACCATGTTTTTACACATCTATGGAAGGGATAGATGATACTAGTGGGTCACATGTTACAGAAACCTGTAAGTGCAACTTCAGAACTCTTCGTCATTAATATTTTGTTGTGAAGAGCCTCTGAACTGAGCCAGGGCCTTGTGTAAATACAAGAAACTTTTGTTATGCTTGCTTTAAAAAAAGGAAGAAGTTGTCTTTATCATCTTGAAGACACAGTTAGTATTTATTTGATATGCTGGATGAAGTGTTTTTTTACCTGTAGGTATATGGACCTGGATAATGTTATGGACTTATATGTCTATTAATATTAATGGACTTATGTACTTGGACATGATTTATTGTCCTACTTACTGGAGGTGTGACTGGTTAAAAAAAGAGTCTGCTGGCAGGAAATGATCCATTTGGCATGGGATTCAACAGACAGAGCTTGAAGCAAACCCACTGTAATCACAAAAAACTGTGCTTCTCTGATGTTTGCATCTTGTCTATTAGAGTAGCAAGCAGAGTTGTTCTAGTTAGCAGTCTCAAATCAAGACTGGAGGTCCTAAAAAAGTTTTAGAGGAAAATTTCTTGAGTGGTCTTAATGACTTTTGCTTGTGTTTCATTCAGTTCTTGGGCTGCCTGATTGGAAAGGTGAAGGGAAAAAAATAAAAGCATTTGTCTGAGAACTGAGAACTTCTATGACAAATATCTACAACTTATGCATTTGGATGCTTCTCTTCCCATGTTCTCTCATTGGATATGGATTTACAGTTTTCTCAGGCTTGGGGGACATTGGTATGTTATGGTAGCCTTACACTGGAAAAATTGCCAGTAAGTGGACTTATTATCCAGTGGTATGCCTAGCCAAGGGGAAGAGTTATGGTTGTCAGCAGCAGTGAGCAGGAACCTTTGCTATTAGTGTTACAGCCACTGTGGTGTGAACAGCTTGTACTGTAAGCTCCATGTACAGAAAGTAGATGACTTTCCATTATCTTGCAAAGATAACCCTTTCAAGAAAGACTTTTGACAGAGTTGAAGATTCAGGAAGCAAATTTTTGTCCACTGCAGACTGTATATAACTCAGCATTGAAATCAAGTAGGAATTGGTCTACATGTCTGTACTCTGGTGATTCGTACTTCTAGGTCCTTCAGAACACTAACTTAATATCTGATCCGTTAAAGCTGGGGGAATGGTTAATTTCTTCAGGTGCCCTGAAATAGGTTTGTTCAATCTTTTTCTAATGATAAGTTAAATGGCTGTGTTAGTGTCTCGTAAGTGCACTTGAAAGGAGTTTGATGCTGAATCTCGTACAGTTCATTGTTAAGATACATTTCAAGGAAGATAAGTAGTCTCCATTTAATCTAAAGTCAACATAATTGTAACAAAGATTAGTGCTCCAGACTTCCAAATGACTTTTAGCTCATTTATGCTGCTAAGTAGTAATAGTGTTAGCATGCTTTTCATTGATGAAGAGCAGTTGGATTTCACTTGAAACCAGAGAAATTAACAGCACAACAGTACTTTCATAAATAAATTAAAATAGCTAAAGAATTATGGTTGCCATAGCTTTCAAGTTTGGAAGACTTCTTATATCTCACATTTTTTTCACACACTTAGCTAAGGGAGGGTGTACTAGAGAAATAATGCATTTTAAGTAACACTGGATTCAAAATGTTTTGCTATTAAGTATGTCCTTATCAGTTTTTTCTTCCAGATTAAGATGGCTTGTTTTCCTAAAACCTTTTTTGTCCTAAGGATAATTCTTTGCTTTTATCTCCTAAGAACATTTTCTGACTATGTGGGTGGGGGTGTCCAGTCATTTGCTAAGTTATTTCATAATCACAATTAGAAAAACTACAGTTTAATGAAAAATGGGTAAATATTATTAAACACCAGAGAACTCTTGGTCTGAACATATACAGAAATCATAATAGAGACACGTCTATGATACTTTCCCAGCAGGTATTTTGATCCCTTCTATGGTTAGATTTTTTTTTTCCCCTGAAATCTAGCTGGAAAATACCAAAGAGCTGAGTTGAAAGTATTGTTAAGGAGCTTGGCAAAACTTGGCGTAGGTGTGCAGGAGAATCTTTTTGGAGTTCATTTTGACATAGTGCATCCAACCGCTTGTGACTGGCTTGGCTCACAGCTTCCTGGCTGTTTTGCTTAAGGGAATCAATTAAGCTCACTCCATGGCAACAATACACAAAACGATCTTGCAGTATCAAATTTCCATGTGTCCTTGGGAAGGGTTGCTGGTTACTTGTTTGAATGTGGTAATTTTTGGACAGAAGGAGTTGTTCCATCAGCATCCTAAATAGCAAAGTTAAGATCAAATAACAAAACATTGCATATGAAGTCGCCTTCCCATGTGAAACTATTTTGTGAAGCCAAGTGTCTATGGTAGCTGGGAATGGCAGTGTCTCATAAGTCATGAAGTGGGTGTGCATGTGTGAGGGCTGTATTTGCATGTCTCACTCTTAAAAATGCTGATGAATCCAGGCATCTTCAGAAGTATAGGGAGGGACTTAAATACTTTTTTTTTAAATAAAGTTTCTGGATCAAGGGTTTTCTACTCTCATGTTGGTAGCACTGTGTCTTGATTTCACTGATGGGACATTGCTTCAACTTTTATTGCCTTGATTTTTAAACCTATAATTCAGAGTTCTTTAAGTGTATTAAAATTCTAGGTGGCTTACATTTTAGCATTGGTGTCTACCTCAGTTTTAATTTAGTTACACTAATAAATTGTAGCAGATGCCTACCAAGTAGACATACAGCAAACAAGCTTTATAAGTGTCGTTCCCTCCCCCCGCTTACTTCCACTGGTTTTTCAGCTGGGTCTATTAAACATAAAGTGTGATCCCACATTTTGGGTATAATTCCGATTTCACAGAATTAAATAGCAGATTTTTTTCCTTATTTGAAGTGGCAGAGCTGTAACAGCAAAATCCTGGGGTTATTGCTATAAAACACATTGTGTTAGTAATTTTGGTAGTAGGTCTTATCACTGTATGTGCATTATAATTCACTGCTACAAGGAATTAAATCACTCTTCAAGTAACATATTATGGCATTCTTAAGGCAGAAAGTTTACTTTATGGGTTGCAGTAGATATTTTTCTATTCCTATCTGGAAGATCCAATTGATGTTGCTTTTTCAAGGAATTTGGTTTAGGATATTAAAATATACTAACCGATGTTCATTTTAAAAATGTCATTAATATCGGAATCCTGTTCGAAGCTGATATATTACCATTTCCATTAATTAAGTAAAAATGGACTGGAGAAAGATGCAATAGTGTCAGGCGTATGAAATTTTTCAAAAGGACTTTAAGGATTAATATTCCTTTGAAAAACTCATTTTATTCTTGAGCTCTATAATCTTTGATACAGAATGAAGAAAAATAATTATTTAAGAGAGGGGGTTTTTTGAAAGAAAATCTTAGTTTAATCAAATTGTACTGCTGTACCAGTTAGCCAGCATTTAGAACAGAAGTGTAAAACTCTTTAGGAAAGGTTAAGATTTAACCTTCTTTTTAATTCTTTTTATTTTTGTTTGGTAAGACAATCTGCAGGGAAAATTTAAAATAATAGCAGTGAGAATACCCTGGAGGCCAAAAAACTTTTTTTAATCCATAAGGCTTTTGAAAGTACTAGGACTGTAGCAGCAAAGTTAGTATAGGCAAAATGAAAATTTGAGTATATTTAAGTGTTCTTTTTCTGGGAGTACACAGTTGAAATGCACCATTTTTGTAGAACTCTCATTTGCTATATATTATATATATTTTTTATATTCCTGTTGAATGTGCCTGGCTGTCTTCAGGATAGCCTAAGCAATACAATTAATTGGAAAAAAGTGAGCAAAGGCAGAGTAGATGGGTATGCATCAATAAAGATTAATGATTGTGCAAAGTCATTTTTTCATGACACAGTTTGGTGTAACTGGAGAGGATGCTGTTCTCGAGGGTTTCACCACCTTTCCCTAAGGGGTGATTATAGAATTTCATGCAGAACAAAGGGTGTATGTGCTGATTTCATAGTAGTAGTTCAACAATCCATATGCAAAGTGGCCCAATGCTAACGTTCTTATGCCCATTCTTGTTTTAAAATGGAGCTTCTGTTCAGTTTATTTTACTCTTGATGCTACTGGGTTGTATTGTAAAACAATTATAGTTCTCTAGAGCCACTGCTATACAGAGCTGGTACTGCATGTGGCTTCAGAGTACTTTAAAAACATTCATTAATATCTAATTATTTTTATATTTTTGTTAATTCTGTTTTTTGTTTAAACAAATAACAGAATAACATAAAGAATATATAAACAAAAGGAGAAGCAAGCTGAGAGCTAGAATTTTCAGTACTATTTTTAGATGGAAGAAACCTAATGCATCCCTGTATATCAGAGACTTCATAAACAATTCAATTGCAGACTTTACATTTATTCTTTTGAGTATGTGCAAAGTGTTTTGAGGAGGATGGGAAGTGGGGCTGCTTTGCTCTATGTTTACAAAGACTTGCCTTGGCCAAATTTCCATGTAGTTTCATAAGAATGGCAGAAGGCACATCTTTTATGAAAACAATGTCCTCAAACAAATGTGGCATTCATCTGAAAGCAAAGTCAGTAGTGTTTCAAAAGTAGTCTCCAAAATTTCTGTGCTATTCATATTCTCTAACCTAAATTACTAAAATCTTCATTTCTCTCCAAAGCTGCCGCACTGCAGAAAACACTTCCAAGGCTGTAAAAGCTTGCCAAATGTCTAATAACTGAAAATATCACAATTGGATTATACCTCCTGCTGATTTTGCCTATACAAAAAAAAAGGTGTGAGTAGGGCCAAACGGGTGCAGTAATTTAGTCTGTGAACTAACAATACTCCCACTGTTCCACAGTGCTGCTGGAGGTGAAATCTTTGACCAGTGTGTGGCTGAAAGGGAGGAGGCCTTCAAAGAAAAAGACGTTAAACGACTTATGAAGCAGATATTAGAAGGAGTTTCATTCTTGCACAGAAATAATGTTGTTCATCTTGACTTAAAGGTAAGATTGGTACTGTATTTTTCTTAGTGATTTCTGATCTGTTGACTTTTGTAATTAACACAATTTTACCTAATTATACCTTGAATGATAAAATTAAGATTTTGGGATAGAGTAGCCACCAGGTCTGCAAGCCTTTTGGGGGGTTTCTATGATTATGTTAAATATAAACTTTATTTGATTAAGTGAAATGTAATGAATTCCAAAGTCAATTTGCCTTGCACCTTAAATTGCAAATGAGTGCTTTGGGTAAGAGCTGACTCATTTCTACATTGCAGTAAAAATGTCTGGGTATTATATGGCCATTGAAAACCAGGTTTGTTTTTTGTGTTGACTTGAGTTTTAATGAAGAAGAAGGGTGGTAGTGACACTGGTGGGATAAAGTGTAATGTTTCAGAATGAAGTGTTCAAACAGGACTGGTAAATTAATGTGTTAAGTACATTTATAGCATTTTCTTCCCTTTTCTTCCCAGTTACTGTAAAACCTAGTTTAAATGTCTGTCATTTGCTGCCAAACAGTTGGCTGACACCCTTTTGGTATATAAATTATCATGATTTACTGAAGTAAGTGTTTTTTCTTATTGAAAAATAGTTTTGACCCAAATCAAGTGAAAAATACAGTTGCCATCATATGAAATCTTATGGTCAAGAAGGAAGTTGTAACAGGGATCCAGAAAACTATCCTCTTCTATTGGCAGCAAGCTCCAGTTAATTTTCTTTAGTTTCTATCCATGCACTCATATGGAAGATGCAACTGTATCTCATTATGAGGTTGAAATAGTTTATTACTAAGCAAGGCAGTATAAAAAGTAACTTGCATTACATTTTTAAAAATTCTTTTTACGTGTCCTGTTCTCATATTTACTAAACATATTGTAAGCTGCTGCATGTTTGTTCTGTTGCTGAGATCCCTACTTACACTTAGTTGTATTTTGGCACTATTACAAACCTACCAGGAGATTCCAGTATCAAGCTGTATGCTCTTAATATATAACTTAGCACGTCATGAACCATTCATAAGCTAAAGCAGAAGAGCCATATTTGCATACAAATACGTCACCTGCCCGGTTTTCCAAACATTTATTCAAATTATATGTGGAATTCTTTAAAATTTTGATTGAGTCATACACACAGAATATTAATAATTGTACTAAAATAATAAATGAAAAATTTTTAGCAAGTGATGTGAGAATAAGTGTTCAGAAAGAGTAAAAATGAGTAGTGAGAATTCCTCAAAGTTGCAGGATGCTTAAACAAGATACTCAGTGTCTCTACAATGGTCGGCCATTGAATTTCCTTGAAGCAAAGTGTGTAAAATTAAAATGTTCTTTGTGGACAGTATATATTTGTACGTTTGTAGTTAAAGTTGTGGTGTTCCTTAACTGGCAATGTGTTGTGTTTTATATGACTTCAGTACTTACCTGCAAAAGTAGATTTGGGACGCTGATTACAGCTTTTGTCCAGAAAAGAAATTCATAAAATGCTTACTTAAAAACCTTCCAACTGGTCAGAAAACTTATGCTATAACATGGAGCATGTGCAGTTCTCACTGAAAAATCCAGCATTGTTTTGCTGCCTTAAAAAAGTTCGTTAGCAGAGCAGATTGTCTAGTGATTGAGGTTAACATGTTTATACATTGCTGCAGGATGCAATATGTGTTAAAAAGTGGATCTTAACTGGAGTCCTACTTGCAGTGTGATGACTTTCATGATATATAAAACTGTCAGTCTTTTGCAAAATAAGGTTTATGGAAGTCTTCAGAATATTGGCAAATAAAATTATAGAAATGGTAGAACTAAAAACCGTGACTTGCAAAGATTAATTGATCCACATGCCTTGCAAGACTTTAAAAAAGGCCCATTTTTGACAGAACTCAAAAAGTTGGGTGCTCACTTTGGCCATGTATTTATTAACCCACTGTCCTCATCTTCTGTTGTATCATGTGTCTCATGCTGCTTTACCTTGCAGCTTAAAGCACCATGGAATTTACTAAGTACTTTGTTTGTGATGGCCTTTGGAAGACTTCTGTATGTTTGTTGATCTTGCTAAAATGTGTTTTCTTGTGCTAGTAGTTTCACCTTTATATCTCTAGAGATTTCCATTTCATTTGTCTGTTACAAATTCCTTTGGAAAGGTGCATCCAATTTTCCATATATTGCACCTTCAAAAAAGTTAAATTCTACACACAGAAGAATTTAAACCCAAGTGGTTGTCAGTATGTAATTGTCAGTCTAATATTTATATTATAAATCTTGTGAACTAGATTTATGACACTGACAGCTACCTTGCTTTAGCTTCTCTTTGCCCTCTTAAGAGATACAAGATTTTTCCTGGGACTAAACACTGCAGAAAGAAGTGAGGTTTTTTGCTGTGGCTTAGCAAGGTTGTCACTTGATCATTTCTTTCCAAAAGCATCGTTATTCTGGAAGATGGTTGAAATATGTTATGTTTTTAATAGCAAAATACAATTATGTATTGTCCAGTTTTGACTTGGATGAAGAGCAAATATAATGTTACCAAGTGCAAATTAATTAGCACTTGATAATATTGTGTTGATGCTATTTAATTTGCAGGGTGTGCATAGATTGTAGTCAGGAGTCTTTCATCTCCTTTTAATGGCGCTTAAAAGCTGCAGAGAAGGAAGTCTCCTTTCTCTGTGTTCTCATTTGCTGTTTGACTTCATCTTGAATTGGTGTTTGGTAAAAGCTTAAGGTAGTTGGGAATGGAAGAGAATTTAAGAAGGCATGGGGGCTGAGGAAGAAGATATGGGGGTCCTTTACTTTTTTTAGAATCAGCCTAGTTTATCTTTAGACATAATGCAGTTGGGGTATCTCAGCTAGTCTGTTTTTCCTGATTCTGACCATTGTGGCTTGGATAATTCCTGTCTTTTCTTCTAGGGATCTGAGGGTTGTGAGTATTATATAATTAGATAACCTGCAACATTATTGAAGTTAGGTAAGGTGAGGCATTGATTAGTTTAAAAACATGGCCTTTATCATGTGTCCTTAGTTCTTGCGTATCTATTTGACACCAACTAAAGATACAAGAAATAAGAGGATTTAAATGCAACCTTTAACTTGCTGCAGTAGAGGGGGAGGTTTTCAAACGTTGCCATTTGATGGTTTTCATCAACAATTTCGATAGTGCTTGAGAGTAAAAGCCAAAGGCCGTTTTTGGAATGGCCACCAGGAGAGCCTCCATCCGCATCTCTCCCTCCTTTGTGGGCTGACTGGCATTAGGCAAGCCTAGATGTATTCCAGCAGAGTAAAACCAAAAGAGAAACAGCGTTACAGATGTGAGGAAATCATCTTCCTTTTCTGAAAGCTTGAGAGTTACGGTGTCAAGCTAAAAACTATGGTGAGTTCAAAGCTATAGCTTCTTTTATGTTTCATGCTGGTTTTTAGGCTGGCACTTCACATGAATCCCATAATGATTCCTTAAAATAAGAAAATGACTGGTGTTTCATTAAGAATTGATTTAGAGTTATGACTCAATTCATACTGTTGACAGGGATTTTTTCTGCATAGGTGTGTTTTGCATAATAAGATTTTTTTTTAAAAAAAAGACAGTAAAAACTACTTGTGGCAACTGTTTTATCTACTAAAATATTAAAATACAGGGCTGAAGGGTTTCACAAAACTTTTCCATTAAAAACTTTTCTTCATTTAAATATAGAGAACAAATACTTTTCTCATGCTTTTAATTTGACTCTTCACAACATAACTAAATTTCTCACTGGGAAGAACATCTGAGAGGCTAATGAAGGAGGCATGGTCAGCTCTTTCGGATGTTTGCTTTTCTAATACAAATAGAGAATAACAAATCTGAACTATAAAGAATGTGGTAATGTGCAGCTCCAAAAGCCTTTCTACAGCCACCAGATCCCAGTTTGTAAAGAAAATTTAAAAAGAGCTATTCTTAATATGTAGGTTTACGAACAGAAAATAGATTGACAACATCATGGAATTAGTTTAAAATAACACAGTTTAACTCTGCAAGAATCAAAGAACTTTACTATATTCAGGTCTTGCAGTGAGGAGAACTGGCCCAAGTTTTTTCAAATGTTCTTGCCCACGTTTATTTCTGTGTTCAAAAGCAAGGCTGTTCATGTGAGAGCATGTCTTCATGAGTGATTCTGGGGATGGAGGACAGAGCAGCTCTGTGACTAGAGAAGAAGTATAAATTTTGGTGTTACTCCGGCTGGATTATCAGTCAGTAGTTGCTTTGCTGTTCTTAGTCTTTTGTCCTCCTCCCTTTTCCACCACCCTGAAAAGTGGTTGATGATACAGGTTCCCAATAAAGACTTCTGCACTTTTCATGGAACTTCTGCTCACCAGAAGCATGGATATTTGTCAATTGTCAGCACTACCATTTGCAGAAGTTAATGATAAAACCCAGTGTGATCACTGGCTTGCGGGTAGGGAAGGTCAAACCTTCTTTTTCTTTTTTTTGGCAACTATATGCTGCAGTTGCAAAAAATCTAAGACTTGTTGTCTAAAGTTAGTTTTTAGGGTTTTTTTCTTTTTTAATTGAGCTAGCATTTAAAAACGTAAGGAAATTCTTAATGACCACAAAGGTACTTTGAAGGAAGACAGCCAAGATCTAGTGACGTCAGCACAAACAAGTTTATCCAAAGGTGATGCTCTTAAAAACCTGTTTTTCAGGCTGCTGTATTTTTTTAAACTGTTCTTCAGTTAGTGTTCTGTAATACAGTTGTTTGCACTTTGAACAGGATTCAGGTTGGTTGCAACAGACCTTGAAACAGGTGCAGTCAAAATAGTTTTGTGTGTTCAGGGTTTTTTGAATGATTGGGTGTTTTTGGAAACCCTTCAATGGGAGGTATTTTACACCCTCTATTGGAAGAACCAAGGAGGGAAGAGGTGTTAAAGAGGTGATACAAAGGACTAGAGGTACAAGTGTGGAGATATTTACATGCTATTGTTAAATGACAGATATTGGCATGTATTTCCAATGTGTTCTGAGCTAACAAAGGTTGGATTCTCAGTTCTAAATTGAAAATCCTGCCACTCCTTTTAGCCTACCTGTCTCTTCAAAATCACCTTGGGGGAAATACATAAATGATCCAGGATATCATACTTGTTACAGGAGGCACTGTTGCTGCTTGTGGTCTAAAACAGTTATGCAATATGACATCATAGACATTAGTTTTGGATGATCCCAAAAGTCTCCTCCTCTTGTTTTTCAGCCCCAAAATATTCTGCTAACCAGTAAGTCTCCTCTGGGAGACATTAAGATAGTAGATTTTGGCCTTTCCAGAATAATGAAGAGCAGTGAGGAACTTAGAGAGATCATGGGAACTCCAGAATATGTAGGTAAGTTGTTACTATAGGAGTGATGAATGGTCCTGGCTTCTGGGGAGCTAAAAGAGAATTTGGAGCATGCCAGCCTGGCTGTGCAGTTACTGTGTCACAAGATCAAGTTATTACTTGGAGGTGGTACTGCTGTCAAAGGTAGAAATGGCAAGTCTTGCCAGTCTAATGAACTATGATTGTGTGCTTTTGTTGAAGATGAAGATTTTAGATTATTCTTACCAGCAGTGATAAAAAATATTATTTGGATTAAAAGTTTAAATTCACATATTCAGTCTCTGAATACAATATTTTAGCCAGTGTAGGTTTTCAATTTTTTTTTTAAAAGCCCAAACCACTCCAGGCCTTGAAAATATATTAAGTTGTGTGGTATATCTTCATAGTTATGGGTTACAGTGCTGGATTGTGCAATGTTGGATATTTCTGTTTTGTCTGCAAGAAACCTGTATACAGATTCCATAATTGGGAAGGAGGCTGGCCTGGCTTCTGAAGATGACAATAAAAGGAAATTTTTTTTTTTATGCTTAACAACAGTGAAAGATAGAAATCACTTAAATAACCTGAATAGAAATATCTTGATTTCAAAAGACTGTCATGCTTCAAATGGCTTCTCTTAAATTTTACCACATGACCATTACTGTGTTTTTTTAACTATAATATTATGTCTGCATATGACAAAAAATCCATTTTCCCCCCCCAAATAGCTCCTGAAATTCTGAGTTACGATCCAATCAGTACAGCAACTGACATGTGGTAAGTTGAACAAATTAATGGTCATCATAACTTTGCTGAAAAGGGTTTTTCTTTGGGGTTTTTTTTGTTTGTTTGCTTTTAAGAAAAAAAAGGCAAACTAAAAAACTATTTTTCTGGTTTTTAC
This sequence comes from Oreocharis arfaki, assembly GCA_013398015.1. Taxonomy (NCBI): domain Eukaryota; kingdom Metazoa; phylum Chordata; class Aves; order Passeriformes; family Paramythiidae; genus Oreocharis; species Oreocharis arfaki. The sequence continues at coordinate 276,055 of VZRR01003444.1, read as the reverse complement.
TTTAATTTAGGAGCATTGGAGTACTGGCATATGTTATGCTAACAGGAATATCGCCTTTCTTGGGGGATGATAAACAAGAAACATTCTTAAATATATCTCAGATGAACGTAAGTTACTCTGGAGAGGACTTTGACCTTGTATCAGAGTCTGCTGTGGATTTCATCAAAACTCTGCTGGTTAAGAAACCCGAGTAAGTAAAATACACAATTGTATATGCTAATATGTCAAAATGGTTTTATTTTAAATGTAGGAAGTGCTGTTGTTTTCTTTTTTAAAGTATAAGGGGACTTTGATTTCATTGTGCTGTTACTTTTTATGTATATGAAAAGAGAATTCCTCCATTTCCATCCAAGAATGTATATTCCAATTGATGTCCAGATGTTAGTAATTAAAACTCAAATTACTTTCAGAAAACTATGTATGAACTGTAGCTTGTAGCAGTGAACAGTGCACTCATTCTTCTTGCAAGTACTTTGCTGAAGTCCTTTAAATGAACTCAGCTTTGAGTCCTTAATTTTGGATGGGTTAGTAGAGAACCTTGCCTTTTCTGGTTCAATAGTACACTTTTCTCAATGGGCAGTGAACTGGAAATTCCAGGTTCCCAAATAGAACAGGTGTTTTCTGTGGAACTTCATGGGACATGTCAGCTATTGAAATGGCCTACTGCTTGTCTGTGGGAATACTTGAAAAATGTAAAGGTTGGATAATTTTTCTATATGTAAGAAGAAAATATGTATAAACTTCAATAGTTGGTTGGCAACATGGAAGTAGAAACTTCTAAACTAACATATTTAGGGATCTATGAATTCCTTTATTTTAAATGGTAGGAGTTCATCTACTTGAACTGCTGTGGTCTTTTTTGATAAATGATAGCTGTCAGTGCTTTTTTTTTTTTTTACTTCCAATTCTATCTGTCTTTAATTCAGTCATATCCTTGAAATAATTTATGGGGATCTCTTCTGCAAGGTACTGGATTTTGTATTCATTTGGACATTTATTTTAATGCTTTCCTTCCTCTGCAGGGACCGGGCAACTGCTGAAGAATGTCTTCAACATCCATGGTTGGAACAAAGTGATAATCCCACTTGCAGAGCCTGGAATAAGAGTACAGAAGGGGAGACCAGTGATGCCACCCAGAAAGATGCAGATTCTGCCTCTGAAAAATCAGTAGATGCTGAGAAAACTGGAGAGGAAGAATCAATAGTGACAGAAGAACTAATTGTAGTGGCTTCATATACACTGGGACAATGTAGGCAGTCAGAAAAAGAAAAAGTAACTGAGCAGAAAGCCATTTCCAAACGATTTAAATTTGAGGAACCATTACTGCAGGAAATACCAGGAGAATTCATTTACTGAACTGTGTGGAGCTTCATAGCTATAACTGGAAGGCAATATTTTCTACTAAACAAAAGTATTCTAGCCAAGTGAATTTCTGATATGCAATAAATGTTCTAGATAAAAGAAAGTGTTTATAAATGGCGTACAATAAAAATGTGCCAAGCTCTTATTTTCATGGTACAGATAAACAGATTTCAAGTGACAGAAATTTAACAAAGATGATAAGCTTATTTTTGTTTTTAGTTTTTATTTCTGGTTTTTGTTGTTGTTGTTATTGATTGGTAACAGAGTTTTTGTTAATTGTTCCGGTGTTCTTGAGAAGTCGACACTGGCAGTGTTTCAGTGACAGATGTCAATTAGGAGTACTTTAGGATATGTTTTGGCATTTAATGCAAATATATAATGCTGGGTTTTCCTCAAACGCCTCCTGACTTCAGTGGAACTATCTGCTGATCTAAAAGTTGTGTGAGAGGAGAATTTGATCACCTGGTATGACATACAGATTTCAAAATCATCCTCTGTGTGTTTCTTTGTTTACATCAGGTCAAAGACCCAGACTCCTCTGGCGTGTAGCTGAACAGTGAGCTGAGACAGACATGCACTTGCCTCACTGGTAAAGAAACCTGTATTGGAGATATGTTTGATTTGGGAGCACAGTAAAATCCTGCTCCTGAGGGTACTTGCTTATTTCAGTCACTTGCGAGCCAGCAGAGATTGTTCCCTTCCACTCCTGTGTTGGGTGAGATGTGCCAATATAATCCAGCTCAGTGTGGCTGCACAGTGCTGATGAGAGGAAAAATTGCAGTCTGATGTAGCTCCTCTGAAGTTATTGAAGTTCTCTCCGCTGACTTTACCATGTTAGGTTAGACAGTTTGTCCAGCTAATCAGCCCTTGATTCCACCTCCCCCAGAACCAGCTGGGGTTTTACTGGGATCATGAGGTCATTTCTGCCTTCTTTCTGATCCTCTAACTGCTGCTTTAAGGAAGAAAGGAGCATCCTTAGGCTAAATTGCATTACCTTGTTCAATATAGCTGTCAGATGAGGAAGAAGATACTGCTTCTTCTGAAACAATGAAGCACAGCTCATGCCTCCTGCTTCCTGATCACTCTCGCTTAGACACTTGGAAAAACAGCATGTTGTGTGGCTGGGCAGAGTGGGATTAGGGAGCAGTATGGATGGGTCACAGTTCTCAATGGACGCAGTCCCTCAGAGGACAAAGCTGGCACCAACTGGGCATCAAAACTGAGTGGTTTTTGCAATGTACAGATCTGAGGATCTTGGACTGAGTCCTAGTTTTCTAAGAAATCTTTCATATTGATGCTGTTCCAAAGTTTAATTTTTGTGTAATTGAAGTTTAGTACTATTATATTGCATACCGTTAACTATTCAACTATTTATTTGTTTTCCTTATGCTGTTCCTTTATAATAAACTCTGACAAAAGTTTTCTTGCTATAAAACATTGAATAGAAATTCTTAAGCTATTTTTTCCCTTTTTTTCCATGTTGGTACACACTTTCCCAATTTCAAAGGTATCAAGTGTTCTTACTCCATTTAGTGAGCAGGAGTTCAGGACTCTGTGCTAATGTTACAGTTCCTCCTTCACATGGAAGTTAAATGGCTTATTAATAAGACCAGCAGTACTGGGGTGAGCTGATCAGGATGGCTGGGAGGGCGGGGGAAAAGCACTAGTACAGAAGAAGGCTGAACCAAAAGCAGTGGGACAATGAGTGTTTTTCAATAAGGCTGGTACAGATAAGTGACAATGGCTTCACTGCCAGAGGTTGGGTTGCCTTTATTCCAGCCACATCAAGGAAATTGCACCTAAATTAAACTGTTCTATCAGGCTCCTTACCCTATGGAATTACATACTGAGAATTCATGTAGGTAGGGCAGCTTCTCATTCCTCGGAGATGTTCATGTAAGAAAACAGCCAGTAAGTGTTCAGAACTCAGTTTGGATGTGTTTTATATCGTAATGCAGAGATACCTTTCATGCTCTGGAGAAAGGAGTCAGTTGCTGGACAGCTCTGGTTGGCTCTCAGCAGGAGAATCTTTGAGCCAACAGCGTATCTGTGTTACATGGGTGTTTCTGGACACAGTGCAGATCTGTTTCGGCCTTGTTAGGCAGGACAATACCTTCATGGGCATCTTTCTTTTACTCTCCAGTCATTTGCCCAAGACAGTTTGCTTGGGTGAGGAGACATTGATTCATGAAATTCTTCTGTGCAAGATTACAATTTCTCCCATCTTCCATCATTGCCATTTTGACTTTTTTGCCCCCCTACATCTATACTTTCTGACTCTACCAAGTTGAGCAGAGCAGTGAGGTTGAAGCATGTTCACATCCTACCCTTACAAAGCAATGGTGCCACTGTTGGACACATAAATGTTTAACAACTGCTGGTTGCCCACAGCAAACTATTTGAGGGATGTATACCCATTTCACCTCCTCTCTGTAACCACAGATCATGTCTCAGATTGAGACTGGTACTAATGGAAAAGAGTAGGTTCTGAGCAGTATATGTTTTGTCCTATATACATTGTTTTTAATGTAGGACAGTGAAGCTTAACATGTATACATGAAATACATACTTATTACAAGGCCAGCTTCTTTTGAATGGGCTGCTTTGAGATGTCCAGTGGGCTGTATTTCTGCTTAACTCTTCGTGCCTTAAGGTGGTTTTATACAGTGTTTTTAACGTCATTAAGAATTTGTATAAAGCTGTGAAAGTTTAATAGTATAAGTTATAAACAAGGCATCTTAGATTCACTCTGTAACAGGGAAATTTTTCCATAATGTTTAACTGCACGACTGTCAGCCAGACCCATTGCTTGAGGCTGTGGGTGTGGGTAAAGCTACAGACAAGGTGTTTTTACCCTGAGCTGTAGGAAGGGTCAGTGTTCTTGAGGAGCTCAGTTAGGAGCAAAGTGACACACCAGTAAGACTGGGAACAAACCACAAGCTGTGAGGAACAGCTGGTTTTCTGCAGCTCCATGAATGCTGGGGACCGCGTGTACGTACACAGGTCATCTGGAACAAGCTGCTGTGTTAGTGGGGAAGGGGCTGCTTGTGGAGAAAGAATCAGCTCCTTGGACCTTGTGGGCAATGCTCTCCCAGGCCCCGCTCTCCAGACAGCACATGCTGGCTGCCTTTGTAGCACTGGGAACGTGGCTGCTGTTTGCTCACATGCAGGATTTTGAAGGAATGGAAGGGCAGATGTTCCTAGAGAGTTGTTATCTGTGGTTTTGATGGAAGAGCCATGAACTGTATCAATAGGAAGGGTAAGTCCAGGCCTAGGCCTCCTTTCAGTTGTTGGAATGAATAGCAAAGTCCCAACGAAAAGCACAGCCTTGTCTCCTCTTGTTGCCGTATCCACCTCTTTAAGGGAGATTTTATAGATTTTATAGTTGCTAAATTAAATGTTCTACAAAATAATATTTTTCTTTTTGTCCGAAGTGGCATTTGCATTGTGATTTGTCTAATTTGTCACATTTTCATGTGCAGGTCCCTAAATACAAAAGGGTTAATTCTAGTTTGTGATCTACCCCATGAATCTTGAGAGCTGTTAGGTCACAAATGCAAATAAAAGTTCACTGCCCATTCTCCACTGGTGGCACTCGCAAGGGAAGGGGAGGGAGGTGGGCCTTGCACCATGTTACTCCATGGCTTAAGATGTCTCTTGAATATTTCAGGTGTTGTTCCTGGAAGACAGTTCAACGTTTTAAAGAAATAGTGCCAGTTCATTGTACTTCTGATAAGGTGTTTACTGTTTCAGGAACCTTTCAATAAATGAAATTTTGTTTTCTGAACAGCTGATGGGTCTTTTGTTCTTTATGCTTTGTGAAACACCCATTAGCAGGATTACTGATATTTTCATTTTCTGAATCACACATTTGTTCAATTTGTGCAGCAAATATAAAATGCATCAATAGTCTTTTCAACACTAAAGCAATATGCTTCCACTATACAGTTCTTCACAGTACAGATGTTGAATTAAGCTGTCATTTGGATTAATAAATACTTTAAGGAAAAAAATAAGTACAGATGGGTGTGATGAAAATCTCTCCTAATTAAGAAAAGGTTAGGATTCGTCAAAGTGAAGCAGAGCATTAGGACTAGAGTCATTACTGCAAAATTAGGAGAGGAAAGGGAACTACTTGAAGGGATTATCTTTTTTCCTGTAAACACACAGAACTTAATTACACCGAGTCTTCTCTTGCTTGTACAAGTAGAATCACAGTTAAGCCGGTGGTGCATTGAAATCAGTGTACCCCATCTCTTCAATTAATTTGTAATGCCAGCATGCAGACTGAATTACACAGGTGTTTTTTAACTAATCCTCACAGGGAAATTGCCTGAGCTGCCAGGATATCGCTTACCATCTGCCACTTTCCAGTAGCACCTTGTGAGATCCAGCTGGTCTGGCTGCTGGATGGAAGGTATTGTAGGCCTCTTACCAAGCAAAGAGAGGCAAAGATTGTCTCTCAGAAATTATTGAATGAAGGTCCTTTTCTCCTAAATTTTCTAGGAAAACAAATTAATAGAAACTGCCTTCGACTGGTTAAGAAATTACATTATTCTAGTATTTTTATACAATTAGCGCTACTTAAAATGAACAAAAGGTGTTTGGCCAGATGTGATGTCTTCCAAAGTAACACCAAGGGCAGGCAGGTCTCCATTGTTCCTGGTGTTACAGGACTGCCCAGGCCCTGCTGCAGGAAACTTTGCAGTAAATTTTGCAGAAAACTCAGGGAAATTATATGTCCCTGTCAAGCAGGAAAGATGCAAGCACGTGGCAGGAAAGAACTGGATGTATCCTCATTTCTAAATGAGAAATCAATCCAAGTGACTTTTGTTCCCTGTGCAATGCAAGACATCTGCCCAAAATAGGAAGTGAACAGTGTGGCCCATAACTTGGACAAAATTCTGTCCCTCCTTGGAGAAACATACTCAAAAGGGAACATGTCAGCCCACTTAGCCTTTCTGAAGGCAGTGGTTTCAAAACATCTGGTTTTACACAGCCCCTGTGTGCTCATCAGCTCTAACTCAAATAGGTGAGTGTTGTAACAGTGCTGAGCAGTATCTGCTGTTCCTCAGCTGTAAATTGAGTCCTTGCCCTAAACAGTCTGCCACCTTGGTGGTTTCCTTGAGGGTGATGACTGCCTGGCAGAAACAATTAAAATCAAACTAGAGAATAAGAAACAAACATGCAATCCAGCAAAGGTCATGAAGATGATGTTTGTTTTAACCACACCAACAACTGGAAAAAGAACTGCACAAATTTTCAAGCTGATTAAAAAGAAATTATTTAACATATCGAACATGATTAAGATGGTTAAAGGATTGCAGCACCTGTTAATGAAGCTGAGAGACCAGGAATTGGAGAAGGCTCAGGGAGGGATCAGCGTGGGGGCAGAGTAAAGAGAATGGAGACAGGTTCTTCTTGGCAGTGTCTAATGTCAGGATAAGAGGCAGTAAGCACACCCCCAAAGACACCAAATTCTGCTTAAACGTAAGAAAAAGCATTTTTTACTGTGAGAATGTTTGAAGACTGGTACAGCTTGTCCAGAGACTGTGGAGTCTCCATCCTTGGTGATCTTTAAAACCTGACTGGACATGCTTTCAGGCAATCTGTTCAAGCTGACTCCAGTGGAAGTGAAGGAGTTGGCCTAGATGATCTCCCAAGGTTCCTCTCAACCTTAAATGTTTTGTGGGATTTCATAAAAAGATGAGTATTTTCTCAAAAAAAAAAAAAAAAAGTGTTGCAGTGACATTATGAAGTTGAAGAGAACCTAATCTTGTTCCAGTGCTGCTTACAGGAAAAGACTGGAAGAGGGGTGCTCAGGTGCCTTTTTGGGCTTTCAGCAGCTGCTGGTGGTTCTGGGACCTTTGCTCTCCCTGTTTTCCTGGCATGTTCCAGGTCCCTTGGCTACTCCTGCTGCACCTGTGTCCTCTGTGAAAGCAGCTGCCTTGGGCTGTGATACATTTAATGGGAGCCACATGGGCAAAAGCTGCTTGGCACTGAACGCACCAGCCTGATGCTTTTTTCTCCTTTTGAATATATGCATCCTAAAAGAGCTCAAACGCAGAGAGAAAGTGACTTCTGAGGTTTTTCAAGGTCATGGGGTAAGAAATTCTGTGTTTGCTGACTATTAGGTAGTAAAGCAAAGGCAGGGAATTAATTGTGATTTTACTCTTGACCCCCTCCACTGATTTGCTGGCTTCCAGCTCCGCCCATTGCTTTCTTCCGCCTCTGGGTTTTAAGATTTGATTAAGAGAACTGTGGGTATGATACGGTGATAATGCCGATTCTCACAGCTCTGGGGCGCCAATGGGTTGGCTGAGGTGACTGGGAGCCCTTAAAATTAAAGGGGTGCTCAGGGGAGAAAGTGAGAGATGGAGCCTCTTTGCAACCTCTGCTTCCCCCGAGCAATAATAATCTCCAGTAGTACTGGTGAGGTTTGTGTGCAGATAACTCCTCCAGGCCTGTGTCTTGGTTTGAGACAAATTTAGAGGAACCTCCGAAATGAACATCCTCTGATAGAGGACAGGTTTCGGCAGCCCCTCCCCCACCAGGTTTGGAAATAAATTCCTCGGAGGAAAGTGGAAAAAAAACCTATTTATTTCACAAGCAAAGTGCAGGTGGGCACGGGGAAAAGAATGAATAATGTTAAATAATAAAACCTCTCGCTGTGGAGAGAACCTGGGAAGATTTTCAAAGTCCTTTGTGGGTGTGGCTCTCTCCTCTCCGGAGCTCGGGTTCGGTGTGAGCCGCTCCGGGCCACGGTGTGCGGCCTCCCGGTGGGTTCTGGTGTTGCTGAACAGCCCAGAGGAGAAGAAGAAGCCAAAGTCCCAGGACACGCCATGCTTTTGCTAACGAATGAGAAGCTAGCTAAAAAGCAAAGGAACGTATCTCTCTTCCCTGCTGCAGAAGCTGAGCAGCCGGGTAGAAGAAAGCAGCGAGTTATCTCTGTTTTGAACACAAATCACCGAAAGAATTCCACCGGCTTCCCCCCCGCTCTCTTAAAGGTACAGAAAAGCAGAGGATTCATGTCTGGCACAGGGCAGACGATAGGGAATACAGTATCATACAGTCACCCCAGGACAGCCTGGAAAAGCCAGGGTTAGAGCCAGGCCAGGCAGTGGTGGTGTGGTGCAGCAGCTTGTGAAGCCAGCATGGGGACACTGTGTGTGCCAGCTCAAGGGACAGGAAGCTGGGGAGCAAGCCCTGTGCTGCAGGCTGGGGTGGCTGTGGCCAGCTTTCCTGGACACTTGTGCACCTTGCAGCCACTGCAGGTCCTCGGTTTACTGAGCACACAGAGGTGACAAAAGGCAGATGAATGGCAACGTGTGCCAGATGCTCCCAGCGCAGACACAGGAAGGGACTGAACAGGCTGGGGTTTTTCTCCACAGCCACAGTATCCTTGCAGATCAGCAACAAACCAAAGCTGCAGCCAGGGAAGTGGTAATTCATGTGTGGGAAATGGTTGATTAGGCTTTTTCTTGTCAGCTTGCTCTTGTTTGATTTCCCACCAAATTTCCTCAGTGACTAAAAGCTAGAGTTGATCAAGCTCTGAGGCACCAGGTGGCCAGCAGATCTCCAGATCTCTGAGGTGTTGTTCTTGCTAGTGGTAGTGCAAGGCTAATGTTTCATATCACATGGTTTATATTTTGTTTTGTGAAACCAGTAAACAGTGATTTCAATCAAAGCTGGGCAATGCTGGTTTTTTTGATTAATTCTCATCCTCTCCCTGGTGTGCTGGGCTTTTATGTGGGCTGGATCAGGTCTTACAAATGCCATTCATCCTGACAGCTCTTTGTGAAGTTCAAACTAAAGCACACGTGTATTGTTTCATTCTAAAATTGTTTATCCAAGATGCCTTTGCTGTGGCCCTCTAGCATCTCCTTTCTACTTAGGCATTTGCTTTTCAGGTTTGTTCAAAAGCCACCTTGCCCAGTTTGCTGGGTCATTGTTGAACAAGAAAATGCTCACTGTTCTCTAAAACTTCTTTGCTCTAACTCTCCCTTCTCTATCTAATACTCATGGCTCTTGAAAACTTTGCAGTGCCTGTGTCCTTGGTGGATTTCCTGGACCCAAATTTGGAAGAATAGATGGAGGGGTGAGGGACAGGGAATGGGGTGGTATAAGCTCTGGGCTTTCCCTAGCTGCAGCCTGATTAAGCATCTCTATTACAGTGAATTCAAAACACTCTTTAGTCTGGATGTTTTTAAAGGCTCCCGTGTTACCTCCTGGGACAGGCAGGACAGTTACTTGTATTTTTTCAATGCCTCAGACTGTGCCTTAGGCTTTGCAATTGTTTGCATGGGCAGTTTGGGGTGGGAGTGGAAATTGTGCGGGTTTGGGGGGCGGTTTTTGTTCGTTTGGGGTGTTTTGCTTATTCCTCAACTTGCTTGGCGATCGGCAATTCTCTACCTGATGGCACAATCAAAATCTCTTGCAGTAGTCAGAGCAACCCATGGCAGTGCTTCACCTGTTCTGCACCCTCCTGAGTGTTTTTCTCCCTAAATGTCCTCTCCAGAACTCATCGGGCAGTGCTGGTGTGAAGCAGTGAGTTCTTCTGAGTAACGTTCAGCGTGAGCAGCGAGAGTCTCTTCCTGGAATTCCAAGCTATGATGAGTGGCCTCAGCTATCTCATAAGCTTTGTAATGATAACTGTGAGGGTGCAAATCTACCTGATAAGTGGAGTTGAGGGTGCTGCTGCTGAGCTTCACCTTTGCTGCTTCGTCCTTCCTGATTTAGACAGGACATTGTTGAGAAATGGGGGGAAGCTGAGGCAGCAAGGGAATAGCTTTGAGAAGCTGACTTGTCGTGACTTTGGTCTGCAGCTGTAAAACAAAGCTCAGTTTCCTGGCAGTTTGTTTATTTATTTCAAATTCGTAATAGCAGCACACACAGGCATAACACATGACTTCTCTGCAACAGCAACTCTTTTGCAAGATATTTATTTTAGGCTTCTGTTAAACACGTGAATAAACCAGCAAAAGAAAGAAATTACAATTCCAACAATGAGGAGGTCAATCTTAGAGAGAAAATTGTCTTGAGAGCACCCACTTAAGTGAAACTGTCACTTGTGACAACTGTGTACATTCACAGACGCAGCAGGATGCAATCGATTAATGGCTCCTTTGGCTCAATGGGAGGCGGAGATGCAGCTGTCTCTGATTTTTAGCCTTCTTGCACAGCAACGCTTTCCACGGGAGAGTGGTAAACGGGAATATTCTGACCATCCCGCAGTTTCAAGGTGACATCCTGAAGGCACCAGCTGACACAAACCAAAGGAGATTTTTAACTTGTAGCAATCACTGTTAACATGGTACAGTCAGTGTAGAAACAGCTGGCACAGAGAAACAAATTGTTCCACACATTCATTGCTTTTAAAAATTCTCTCAAGTGTTTCAGAACTTGGTTTGTGAGCGCCAGCTTCTGAAAGCTGTTCTCCCTAACATCATAGCACAGCCCAGATTTAAAGGTCTGGTATGCATGTTCCTATTTGTTGCAATTCGAATAAAAACCTGCCAGCTCTTCTTAAGACATTCCTCCCCCGACCTGGTGCCTTTTTTTCCTCTCCATCCTGTGGGTGCATTCCTCGCTGCACTCCTCTCCAGCCTTGGAGCCAGACGGTGTTGCTAAGGAATTATTCTGGCTTGGAAGAGTTTGAACACTGTGTGATCACTCAATGTGACTGCTGAAACTCTGACAGGGTACGACAGTGGTTACTCAAAGAAGGAAAATTGCATTTGTTGGAGACTGAGGGGGAGTCTTTTCCTTCCTCTAAGCTCTGCTCCAAACCCACTTCTGAGAAACTGCTCATGCTGCTTTTCCAGCTGGAAAGGACTATTATTTTGGGGCACTAGAATAAGATTGTTTCAAAAGCTCCTGGCACTGGCCCAGCTCTGCTTTTGCTGGAGTCAGTGCTGAGTACATACAATTAGGTAATTTGGCTGCCGCACCTCTGTGCAATGGGTCTGCAGTAGGGCTCTGCTTAGCAGCCCTCTGCTCCCACCCCCAACCAAGGCCCAGAAACTGGGCTTGGACATGGAACTGCTCATTCCCCATGGTGTGGCCTGGGGGCTCAGCCCTTCCCTCGGTCACTTTGGGGCAGGCAAGAGTAATTTTGCAGTGCCTTGGCTGCCCTTGCCTTTGGGCACCCTCCCCATCCCTGTACTGCCTGCCTCTGAGTGAATGCCACTTCCTCCTGGACCAAACGAGCTCATACACTCCAAATTTTCTTTTTTACAGTTTTCTTCTCTTTTATAAATAAATAAACCACTACAGACAGACTGCACACTCAGAGTCGTGCATTTCAGTGGCTTCAGTGCCTCAACTACTCTTGCACAGGGCACTCAATTCCTGGTGTCATTTAGCTGTCTGTATCTGTGTAAGTGCCGCCCTGGTCTTCCCTGGAAAAGCACGTGCACAGCGTGCAGAATCCCACCTTGAATGCAGAATCCCAGGATGGCCTGCTTATCTGCTTCTTACTCCCAACCATTTTACTGTTAGTTCCTCAGTGGGGTGCAAGGACACCAAGTCCTGCCTCAGCCGCACGTGGAGCTGTGCACAGGACCCTGCATGTAGGTGGATTTGGTGGAGTCTGACAGCTTCATCTGCCACAAATCCTTTTATAAGATGCCTTTATTTTTCCTTTTTAAAAGTTTGCAGAAATGTACAGAGAGTTCACTTTAAAACAAAACTTCAAGAGATGTGTATGCACTGATGTAGTTCAACACTTTGCAATCTTCAGTTATCTTCACAGTAACTGTGAACCAGGAATAACAGGGAACTGTCTGTGAGGAGGGGCTAAGAAGGAGTGAGGAGATCAGAGCTCAGGCACCAGGGAAGTGAGGTGTGCAAGAAATGTGGCTGGGGACCTCTGGAGTTAGCCCTGATCATTAGGGAGGAGGCCAGATCCAGAAACTTTACTTTCTTAAGTCTCAGCCTAGTGTCTTTTCTCACATCCTTTTACACCTTCCTTCCCATACTTACTCAGAAGAGAAGTCCAGTAAGTCATGCTCATCTAATTATGAATAGAAAACATCACCATATGGCTGGTGGCAGCTGAGTAAAAGTTGTAGCTTTCGGTTTCTAAATAGAGCTAACTGGAGTACCTAACAAGAGGTTTGCATCTAGTAAAACTTTTGAGTTAATGTAGTAATTCCTTGCTCAGTTCCAGAAACCAGTCTACTGTTGACAAAGGAGGTTTTCAGGCTTCAGTACTACAAAAATGTAAAGTCACTTCTATATGATGTGGTATCAGAGCATCCTTCACCTATCATGTATCTGTTCTAGCACTTTTTTTTTAACCATAAGGACCACACTTCTTGGATAGATTAAAAAAACAAATCCTGTGGTTTTAGTTCATCTTGCAGGGCTCCAATATAATGTGTGATTCCCTTACTGCAATCCATAATACCAGACTAGAGTTAGGACTGGTGTTCAACAGCCTCTGCACCTCTGTGGGGAGGCAGGGTGGAAGGGGACAATACTTTACCTTGGCTCATAGTATTTGTGTATGTCCTGAGCTACAGTTTGCAGAACACACTTAACACAAAGGAATGGCTCGTGTTGGTCTTCTATTCACATTCAGGGAGATGAATTCAATACATTTCTCAACTAACTTACATTTTTGTCCTAATGAAAATAATAACCTTTCCCAAGACCTTCGGGCAGGAGTTTCTGCTTGTGTGCATGACGTCAGCAATACGGATGACTAAAGCAAATATCCTGCTCTACTCTTTTCTCCTACCACTTCTTTGCCATTTCCCCTGGCACCTCCCCTAGTACGCACCACTGACGGGACTGGTCCATCTCTGAGTTAATGTAGAGGTATCCTGCCGATTTTGTTCCAGAGACTGGTAACTTTATCTGCAAATGTAAAAGCACATTAAAGATTCAGCAAAGCATATTAAGAAACAGACATTCACTCCTTCTAGTCAAAGACATAACACCTTTTCAACTTTTACACTATAATTATTTTTTTAATTGTATTTCAGAGTTGGACTAAGCTATTGTAACAGCTAACACGTGTGTGGCTACACAAGTATGTTTGCTCTGCCATGCATTAATCTCTCTGCAGAAAGAATGTACTGTGTTACAGTTGCAACCCCCAGGGGAAACCACTCGCTCTCTGAAATATTTATGAGCAAACACCTTTCCTTACCAGAATGCATGGTCATCCAGAGGTGACCTGCACTGTCACAGCTTCCCATAACCATAACAAGCCTGTAGGTTGAGATCCTCTGCCTGTCAGTCCCTTAACACACACTGAAACAATAAGATGCTCAATGATTTTTTTTTTCAGCGTCACAAATTCTATCACTCATCTGTTTAACAAACAAAGCTGGAGATGCAGCTGTGACCACAGACAATTGCACTGGGTCTAATGCCTGAACAAAAGAAATGTTTCAGGTGTAGCATTTGCTGGTGGTGATGCAATCACACAGAGAAAATGCCAGGTGTTTGCCAAAAGACCCAGGAGCTGGGAATGTTGTGGAGTCAGTAAATCGACCTGTGGTATAATGATGATTAACCAGTTTATTTCATGAGAACATGAATACTTAGGAGCATGAAAACATAGAGAAGAAAGTTGGTGATTTGTGTCTTGGGTGAGGTCAGTAGAAGGCAGGGTTTGACTTCATCCTGAGTCACCCAAGCAACCAGCATTCTTAAACAGTGACATAGGAAAACACCCGTGGGAAAGGTTATCTTCTTTTCAGTCAGTATATGAGACTGTGTGGGGTTTTGCACAATTTTTTTCCTTAGATATGTTTCCTGGTGGAATCTATAAAACACGGGAAATGTTTTGGTCCAGGGTATCATGTAAGTGCAGCCTGGCTGAAGTGAAATGGAAAGTAATTTTGTGTGAGTTGGTTAAAGGTTGAGGTTTTTTTTTACCTTACCCTGATAGCCATTCTCCTTCATTGTACCATCTGCTCCATTCCTTAATGCCCTTGCTTGGTCCCTGGCATTCATAACTACTCACCAGTAAAAACAAAATTATTCCAGTGTGATGAGTTACCCCAGTGAAGGTCCTGGAGAAATTGGTAGGGACACTTGGTGTCACTAGCAAAACAAGGGAAGAGCAGCCAATCCTGGATTAAGGGATAAAAACACTGATGGAAAGTACTCTTGAGGCATCAATGCCGAGCGGAAGTGGACTGTGTTTGCAAGGTTTGCCTGGGCCCAGCCCTTGGCCGATACAAGGCAGCCTTGTGCAATACTTCAGCACCCAGCACAGCATTCTCCAGTCACTGAGTAACCCTCATGCTCAGTCTCAGGCTGGGCAGCTGTACTCCATGACACAAACTTACAGGTGCTCTTAAAAACCACACCATTTATGCTGTACCACAGCATAGGCCGTAAGAGGCTGTAAAACTGCTCTGAAAAAAGCTCTAAAAACTAACATGGGACATATCTGGGGGGGTAAAGAAAGGCAGGTGCTATTTTAAAGCTGGATCTGATACATCTCTGAAAATGATTTTGTGGCTTACAGTGTGAGGAGGGGGACTGACTGGCTTGAGAGGTCCCTCAGCATTCTATGATGGGCCCACATAGCACAACATGAAGATGCTGCTCTTGCTGTTTCTAGGCTAGTAGATTTATGGTCTGGAAATCCATTCCTCTTCCAGATCAACTGGTATCCCATCCTACTTCCTTCCAGTGCCCCCAGGTGACTCATGAGCTGCTGAAAATCCCCTGGCTGATCTCTCATCACCTGACATCTCGGGAAGCCACCCTGTGACACCGCCTGCCCAGCGTTACCCGCGCTCTTTCTGTGTCCACGCGATTGCTCCCATCTGTCAGGCGGATGTTGTGAACCTTAAGAGGGGGGGCACCCAGGGCTTCCAGGGCATCAGGATTGCTGTTCAGTTGCTCCAAAGCTTGCTGGTAGTACTGGGTCCTGGCAAAACTTTCTAGGTGAGAGAAACAGGGTAGTGAGGAGACTGGTTGCTTAAAAGCAAAACATAAGTTTAAAAAAAAAAAAAGAAAAAGACATTTTCTCCAGACTACCACACCCTCCCTGAAATACAGTCCAAAACTATTAATTAGGAGAAATTTGGCTAAAGGAGGAAACACACCCTTACATCAGAGAAGCAAATGTTATTCAGCTCATTTAAGTGAAGAGGGCTCTGAACATAGCCTGTTCTATTCTGACATACAGTTCAGCTTATGGCTGTGTCTCCCCAGTTTTCATGCATTTGTAGGTTATCTAAAAGGAAGAAAAAATAGAACAAAAAAAAGGCACAAGGATGAATATCTGAAATGTTCTGATAGTAATTCAATTTTTTTTTTCTCTATTAGAGTTACATAAAATACTTTAAAAATTGAGAATATCTTGCATGCATTGAGACAGGAACAGCTCCTGCTGTGGTCTTGGTACAGCTTTCCAAGAGGCAGCCAGGAAGCTACAACTCTACTGACAGATGCCTTAGAAGGGAGGCACAAAGAAGCATCACTCGAGTTACTGGTCAAGCAGCCACAACAGCACCGTACATGGATGCTGCGGTGTTGGCACGTGGAGGACAATTGTAGCAAACTGCTGTTATCAATGTCTGGTTGCTCTGTATGGCTGTGAAATGCTGTACTGTGATTGCCGAGGGACAGGGCAGAGCTGAGGAGCTGGAGACTTCCTGACCCTCCTTATGGAGACAGAGATTTGCTCATTAACAGTTTTAACGCTGTCTTGCTGGGGTTTCTAGATCAGCATAACTTCACTCTTTTGACATCAAGAAGGGCAGAGTTTAGCTGAGAGCATACAGTTGTGTAAATCCTACTCTGAGAACTTTGCCTTCGCCTTTCAAAGAGTTTAAAGCAAGGTGTAAGGTTTTTTTCTCGGTGTCTTGCCTGTCAGTATTAATCTTGGAGCATGAGGCAGAAGGATGCTGCCCCCTCTCCCTTATTAGAGGCATCTCCTGTGAGCAGGCAGCATCCAGTTGGCATAGAAACAGCTGTGCTAGTTTTGCTAGCATGTGACCTATGTTGGTCCTCCTGTGTTCCCCTGGCACATCCTAAGGAGCTCCAACTAAAGGGGTTGCAGCATGCTAGTCCTTTAGTACCTATAAATCATGGCAAACAGCCACCCAGATCATGTTAAAAGTATATTGTGTTCATCCTGCAGGCTGGAGGAGAAATAGATTCTAATTTCCTGGTGTTCCTTCTCAGCTGTTCCTTGTTAGCATCTCATGCATTAGACATTAAATGCCCAACTAATCCATTTGTCCACAC
Organism: Oreocharis arfaki; assembly: GCA_013398015.1. Classification (NCBI taxonomy): domain Eukaryota; kingdom Metazoa; phylum Chordata; class Aves; order Passeriformes; family Paramythiidae; genus Oreocharis; species Oreocharis arfaki. The sequence continues at coordinate 259,471 of VZRR01003444.1, read as the reverse complement.
ATCTTTTGGTAGGAGAGCTGAAAGCATGCTGGAGTTGGCTAAGCAGACTGCTTCCATGAGAAGGGTGTGGAGGTGATGAGAGTAAGGAGAAATAGGATTACCTGAGTATTTGTACAAGCTTGCACAGAGACCACGTGCATGCAAACTTCCCTTCAGCCTGAAGGAAGGGAAGGAAGGCAATCCTGTCCCACTGCTCCCACCACTATGGAGGCCACTAAAACCTCACAAGTCCAAGTATGGGCCAGTTCTGTGCACTGGGCAGAAGGAGCTGGGATAGCCCCAGGCATGAGCCAAGGGAGGAAGGTTCTCAGTGTGGCTCCTGTGTCTGTTTAGAGGATAGAGAAGGACATGCTTGGCTGCAGAAAGTGCCGTTTCAGCAGCCTGGCTGGCTTGCCACCAGGTTATCAGGCAGCTGCTCAGTGGCCACCGAAATTGCAAGAGAGCCAGAAGGAGCCATTGCAATGTGCCACTTGACTGCACAGCCAAGGGATGCAAGGAACCAGCCCTCAGGCTTGCTGTGTAGCACAGGGGGTGACTACCCCAAGAGATTTCTAGATCACAGTGCTGAACCTGAAAACTAAAAAATGCTGATGCCCTTGTTAAAGCCAGATTCAATATTTTAAAACGTAAGGATCATATTTCTGTCATGTACTCCAGAGCTTGGGGGCATGAGCTGCCTAAAATTAAAGTCTGCTTTCCAGCCTTGTCTGATTTGTTATTAATATGTGTAAAATGAAGGGGAGTTTTTAGAGCTTATCTGAGGGCTTGAGAAACAGGCTTGGCTACACTTTTTTCTGGCAGCATCCTCTGGTATCAGGGTAGGTGAAAAGCAATAGCATTTGATAGCACCAACAAGAGAGAGGCACAGGGCCAAGATGCCTGTGGCACCCCATGAGAGAGAGGCAAAGCCTATTTCTGCTCTGATGCTAAATATCTAAAAGCAGTTTTAGAAAAAATAAACGTCTATAATTTGGACTAATAATGTGGATTCTTGGCCAAAGACACATAGCAACTAGAGATGTCTATAAACATCACCTGTTGAGCTTTTCTCTTTGTCTTGGTCTTCCGAGTGCTGACTGCTCTTGTCTGTACTTCATTCATGAGAAACTCATGATTTCTTAGCATTTCACAGGTGTGCTGTATTTAAGGGCCAGCACCATACAGAGATTTACAGATAAAACTGCTAGACTTTTTAACACCTTCTCACAGATGGTCCTCTTTTACTGCCCCGTTACAAAATCTCAGTTAAGAAATGAAACCTTCATTACTGCAGGTGAAGCTTTCACTTCACCATCACCCTCAGGAAACCCCCAAAAACCAGACTTTCTTCTGACCGCAAAAGCCTGCTCCCTATGCAATATCCGTCTCTGGAAACGCATGCAGCAGCACTTGGGAGAGCAAAAGCCCTGGGGATGAAAAAAGTGGAGCCCACAGATGCAGAATCCAGAGGCTCAGCCACACTCCCCTTAACTTCATCTGCTTTTCACAACTTGCATGCTGCTATTTTCCCCCACTACACAAAAGCCAGTGAAAGGTGCAGAGGAGAAATAAGGTTGCTGACAACACCAAGACTTACTTTGCATAAGATTATACATCACGATGCATCCCCCGCCACTGAACAGTCCCATGAAAACAGCCATTTGCTGCAATTTTCTTAGAGAAGCTGGCATTTTTCCTCCCTGAAAAGAGAAGACATTTGTTGTAAAAGAAGAAAGCCAAAGGGTTACTTCCCCCCTCCTCCTCTTTCCTAAAAGCCCTTTCCAACCAGGCCTGAATGAAAGCACACTGCACAGGCATCGAGCTCTTGCTTGCTGGGGCCCCACCGTGCGCCCAGAAGGAAGAGTGGTGAGAACAGAGCAAACTGGGAGCCCAGCTGGGTTGAATGTGTTTATTCAACTTCTTTTAGTGATGCCACCACTTCGCTAATTGCCGAGAAGAAAATGACCTCCCCGGTGTGGCCAGGGGCCAGCGCCGTGGCATTGTGGCGGGGGCTCCCGGTGCCCGTGTGTTTGCTCGCACACTGCGAGCATTCAGCTCTGGGGGCCACATTTCTCTCTCGAGTAAACTCCTCTAAAGTAAACACGCTCGCGGCAGGGATGGATCTGGCCTCGAGTGGGAAGGGACAGAGCCAAGCCAGCACCATGCCAGCAAAGATAATGGAGCCAGGGTGTGTGTATTCTGTTGTGTCAATTTTTTTCCCAAGCTGTGGATAAACAGGAAGTCTCTTACAAGCTGTTTTTCTTCCTTCCTGTACCCCCCCCCCGAGCCCAAAATTGCCCTTTTAATGAGTCACAATTTTGACATTTGAATGCATGACCCAGCAGAATAAGAAACACTTCTATAGTTTGGGTAAGAGGGGGACTGAAGAGCCTGAGCTAATGCTCCTGCCCACAGCAGGTTGGTAGGAGTCAAGCTGAGTTGTCAGTGGAGGCGTAGCACTTTGCTTCAGGCTGTGGCAGGATGGGACTTGAACAAGCATCTGAGTATCGGCTTATACTCTTGGTTCTCTTGGAGCTGGGATGGGAGGAGGGAATGGTCTTGACAGCAATTTTTAAAAAACTAGCAAAAAGCTGTTCATTTTCAATGGGCACATAGGCATATGAATAATTGGGGGAGCTGTATGGGGCTTCTAATCCCAAAGGCTTCACACCCCAGTACTTGTCATACGATGGTGTGGCTTAAGTGGTACACTCAATGAGAGCTGATTAATAAACCAAGGCCCAAACCAGTTACAGAAATGTGACCTGGGCAAGGCTGTTTGAGTCCTGCTGTGGAAACCACTTCTAGCATCCCTCAGGTATGTGTTAGTCAGGTATTGTTCAGCTGACAATCACAGTTCAGTGAGGGTGGAGAGACAAGTGTCAGGACTTCTTCCGATCATGGCCAAGTCAGGGCGACATGGGCAGCCTCCCTCTGCTCACCACTCTGCTGACATGCCCTTACACTGACACTTGCATGCTCTAAACTGAAGGAAAGTCAGACTCCCCAGGGAAATGGTCACAGCACCACGCCTGTCTGAGTTCAAGAAGAGTCTGGACAATGCTCTTGGGCATCTGGTGCAATTCTTGGGGTGTTCTGTGCAGGGACAGCAGTCAGACTCTATGCTCCTTGTGGGTGCCTTTCAACTCAGCATATTCTATGATTCTACAAAACTGTGAATGCAGCTCAGGTATAAATTTCATCTCCTGCCCTGTTGGCACTAGCACTCAGTTGTAATGTGTGCTATTCCTAGGCTGAATGCTTTCCTTGTTAACTAGTTTCCTTGATTTTTAAGAACCCTTAGTATTTAAGTTTACTATTTAAATTACTTCAGATTTGTGGATGGCTAGTAGTGATAGCCACCCAGAGAGGTATGTGGATGTTATGCCTATTTTATGCCCCCAAATGCCTAAACTGTGCCATTAGTACAGTCAGCTATCTCTGAGTTAGCTCTCCTGATCTGTTTCTCTGATGATTTTTTTCTTCTTCGCTTACCCTGGGGAACTTGAATGGCATGAGAAGTTACAGCAGAGGAAATGTGCAAATGTGGTTTTACAGACAAACAGTGGTAGTCATTTCACAAGGACAGTGAGAACTTTCTGCTCACTTGTGTTTGTAACTTTCCTTAAATCCCCACAAAATCTGATTAATAGCCAAGTTTCTTGTTAGATTAATGTGGCCAGGAGGAAGCTCTGACACCAACACCACATAACAGGGATGGGGAAAAAAAATCCACGGTAAATCTGGAGGGAGGATCAGATATAACAGTTTGTGACCTTCGGCATTTGCTCTTGCCCCTTTCAAAGTTGTGGCCAGGCAAAATTTGCTTTCTGTGATTAAATTCAGGGTAATTGAATGCAAATGTCTGGGGGTGGGGGGTGCTTCTGGAAGTTTGCTGAGTAAGAGTGGGAAGACAGGGAGCTCTTGCACCAGTGAGAAGGTTTTGACTGAGGCTTGGGGGACTTGCTTAAACAGCGGAAATTAGAGGCTCTGCAACTCGCTGTCAGCGGGTTTGAGGTTTGTTAGGTCTCACAGTCTGCTCACACCCAAACCAAGGCGATAGATGGAAAGTAAGAAAAGCTGATTGCTGATCAGTCACATGTTCACACACACTCTCATCACCACCTCCGCTCCAGTGTTGCACTGTAGAGACGGTGCCATCTGGCAAGGGAGCTTGGCAGCTGAGCAGTGGTGATCCCATTAAGCACTGCTGCCCTGTGCAGCACTCCTGGCTGCTCCTGCTGTGCTGCCCCTGCCCACAGCTGTCTTCTGTTGCTGCTCCTGCTGAGCAGAGACGTGGAGAGCTGAGGTGCACCCAAGTTGTGCATCAAGGTCCTCATTACAGTAACAGGTAGAATGCCTCCACTGCTTGTTTTCAGGCACAGTTGGAAGCCCATGGGCTGGACCACCCCATCCCTGTTTAGCCCTTGATGCTCTGGTCCCACTTGTTTCTCAGCTGTTTTCCCAAGCCAGTCCTGTGACAGCACACTGTGGGAAAACGTTCAGAGCTACACATTTTAACAAGCCTCTCAAGACTGCAAACCTTCTCATCGATCCCACAATTCCTTGCCAGTCTCCAGAACCAAGGACAGAAGTGTCTTTGGAGCCCAGAGCATCCCTCAGAGGGGGGCTGCTGCTTCCCTTCCCTGCCATCCTGATCCATTGTGAAATGGATGCCTGAATATTGCAGCCTTGAGCATCTTTTGGCACACAGCTGCTGCTGACTTCTGAATGGTGACAGCTTGTGGAAGACCAAAACGTTGTAAGGATCTGTTGTCTGCAAGGGCTTGTCAGTAGGATTTCTGTCCTACGGCCAACTGTGTCTGCTGCTCCATCAGCTGCTCTGCTGAAGTGCTGTGGGAGTGGCTTACTAAGGAAGGGAAGCAGAGGTGTGTCTCCTGTCCTGAGCCTTTTGGAACATGACTTACAGCTTGCAAACTGTAGAGGCTCTCACAGGGAAGGACCAAACCCCCTCCACTTCATTTGCCACAAAGCGAGGAACTGTAAGTATTTGAGAGAATTTTATAGATACAACAGGCAGTTGCCTCCTAAGGAGGAAGTTCGTGCTGCTCTCTGTGGTGATGTCCCCTGAGAACCTGCTATACCACTAAAAGAGTATGCAAGTCAATTGGTGGAAAAACAGACTTTTTCACAGCCGGTAATTTAAAAAGCACAATTTCCAAGCTACGCTGTTCTGCAAAGACACCTTTTCCTCCATGTTATTTGCAGTGGTAAGAAAGATTAAGTGGAGATTAGCATGCACAAAATGACTGAACCTACAGTTACCAAAAGAAGAGACCTTAAATAAGGTCTCTATAAATTATAATAACACTATATGTAGTGTTCTCAAAAAAACCCCCAAACTATTAAAGAGCAGAACACTGTAATTCTCATTCTCTTTGTGCCTTGAAAATAGCAGGATATTGAGGAGAAGCCTTGACTTTAAAGCTAAGTGGGACTCAGGCTGTTAACAAGATTTAACAAACTCCCAGGGTCACATGTGAAATGGTGGGTTACTGCAACAGTAAAGGCTGTTTTTAATTAGACTTTGTTTTCTCCACAGAGGATCTTCTAAAAATAGGCTGGCTTAAGAGAGTCTCCCTTATTTGGCAAACTTGGGTTTTCTGTTGGTCTCTGAAATTTGTGTTGGCAGAGGTTGGTCTCGGGCACCTCCACCAAAGGCAGGTAGTGGAGAAGAAGGGCATTTTCACCAAGCGCAAACGTTAATTTTATTTTCCCTGGAATTGAGCAAGGGAGCTGGGGCTGCAGGTTCTTTGGGGAAGGCATTTCCTCCTCCTTCTCTTTGTCCTTCTCCTGGTGTCACCAAATTCCACCAGCATCTCCAGCCTGGGTGCTACTACAGACCAAACAGCAAACAATAATATTGTTCTGAAACAAGTGAGAAGCAACTTGATCCATGCAAACTCAGTGTGATCACTGCTGCCTATCTCGATCTGGGCCACTGCATATCCACCTGGCCAGGACAATATGGTGCCTGGCCACCGATGCAAGCTGCTGGGAGCCTTTAAACCACCTTGAACCACTGTAGTCCTGAGGTGTTGGAATGGCACACTATATAGGTGCCGCAAAAGACTAGTATTAAATTAAATTAAAATTTATCAACAGACCTGAACACAGACCTGAGCATCTAACTTCAAGGCTGGAATTGTTGCTGACCCTTCTGCAGTGGAACTCTCTTTTGGGCTGGTGGGTTTTTAATTGGCCCTAGGCACAGCTTTTCAGCAAACCACCCAGGAAGTCACAGGAGATGAGGGGAATCTCAGGCAAACCACACACGAGCACACACTTGTATTTCACATTCTTGCTTTCTTGCCCATCCATTGATCTTCTAAGATCCATAAGGCAGGCATCTGGGTGTAAGCCAATTTCTATACTAATAACATGCTAGGACAACATTTTAGAGACATCTTTTTGACACTCACTGTCTACAACATACCTTCATCATTAGTACTCTCACCAAAAACAGGACACTACAGCAGAAGTGTTCTGACAGGATTTCAGCATATTATTTTCCCCTTTTTTTCATGGAAATAGCCTCAACATATTTACCTCATTTATGAGAGGCAACAGCACAAATTTTGCCCTCTGCCAGCATGTCAAGAAATATAAAAAACTTTGCATGTATAGAGTGCCATCACCAAAACCTCAGAAACTTGTAGTAAAGTTCGCTTAATTCACAGTCAAACCAAAAGTAGGATTAATAAATTTTTTCTTTTTTTTTCCCCTCAGTTGTTCTTCAGATGCACTGAAAACACATATTTTGGCATTTAGGGAGGTAAACCACCTTTTTAGACAGCCTTGAAATAGTCCCTTCCAGGATCTCCTTGTGGATCAGTTCCTAGATATGTGTAGCGGGCCCTGGTGAGAATGCTTTAAGGGGCCCACTCTACATATGAGAAAGACTACTGGCAAGAAAGCCAAGAAACAGTAATAAGTTTATTTTCTGCCTTTGCTACTAGCTAATTGACATGGAAAGGGAAAGTAGTCAATAAAGTGACCAAGGACTCTAAACAGCCACCTCATTCTTGTATCACTTCTCCTGCGGCACACAGTACAAAGCAGTTGACCTGCTCAGTTAGCACAAAACTTGCACGGTGCCTTCAGATATCTTAGTTTAATTTCATTTTTCTCCTCTCTTGGGCATTCTTATTTTCATGTTCCTATTCTATTTACAGAATAGAATTTCTGTTCCGCTGTCGCAGACAACTTCCCTTTGTACTCTTCAGCTGCACCATCTCATCTGGTGGGCTCACCTGCACTGCATTTCTCTTCCTCCTGCCTGCCCACCTTCACCCCTCTATGTGCCCTCTTCCCAGCCAGCACCATTGTGCTGAGCAGACAGAAGTAGTGGGGCCACCATTCTTATTGTCCAAGGAGTCCTATTGTGCCTGCTGTCCCTCCATTTATCCCTCTGTGAAGAGAGCCCGTCTTCCTAACTGCAGGTAACCAAGGCAGGTGCCAAAATCCTTTATTGGTTTTCTTTAAGTCGGAAAGATGCTACAGCCTAGTTTGTTCAGTCTCTTTGAAGGCCAGGCCCATGTGCCAGCAATTCAACAACAGCCTGCTCCAGATCACACTCCAACACAACTAGAGCTGCCCGTACTTTGTACTGAAATACAAAGGATACATCACAGAAACAAGGCACAACCAGAGCATACTATTAGAGAGCCAGGATAATTATACCTACAGTGTGACCCATTTTTGTGGCTATTGGAGGATGGCATTATAGGTTAATGCCTAATAATCTGTCATTAACATCCCTAATTGTATGTTTCTGTAATTGGACACCATGGAGGGGGGAAGAAGGTGTGAATGTTCACCTTTTGCATTTTAGAGGTGAATTGCAAAGGATTTAAGAGTAGGAATTCGTAAGTAGGGTAAGTGAAAAAGTTGCATCCAAGGTGCAAGATCAGTGGTGTTTATGGGTTTAACAGCGAGTGGTTTACCTGAGAAAGCTGTGGGACAGCTTCTTGGCTTCCTTGCTGCTGGGAGTGAGGTCATGAGTGCTGCAATCCAGGGTTCAAAAGAATTGCTCTATGCTGTCCCTGCGCCTCCTTGCAGCCTGCATCACAGCCCATCTTCCAAATGGGCATGTTAAAACAAAAGAATCATATTAAAAAATAGCAAATCAAGTGCTTTGACTGTCTCATGCTGTCACGATGAGAGGGAACAGCACTCTGTGCTTAGCAGAGACTGTCAAGCCAGTGAGGTTTTCATAGTGTGATGTGTATTTCCTGTATATAATTTCCTAGAATAGGTTTGCTGAACCTGCAAGGTAAGGGAGCAGGGAAGAGTACAAAATAATTTCTCATGGAAAGATCAAAGAGTTTGCAATTCTTTCTATGCAATGGTAACTACTTATCTTTCTTGGTAGTTTGTGGGCATTTATCTATGTCCAACACACTCATTATTTTCAAGACACTGACAAAATCTCAAAGCCAAAACCAATGACCAATCTAGCTTTAAGTCAACTTACTAAATCCTGAGATGTGGGAAAAAATCAAAAACCACCATGAATCTGCAATAACCTTACTGGCTAACAGGTTACATTTTACCTTGTAAAAAGAAAAGAAAATGGTCTCAGAAGTTCACAAAAGTACTGCAGATGTCATTGGGCTAGGAACTCCATGTGGCTACGTTAGAAGTTAGTACCGACCTGGAAGTTTACAGTCTCTAACTCCAATCCTGATAAGGCTTATGCTTGTCTGTAGTCTTACTAACTTCAGTAATATCATCCACATGCATGCATTAAACAGGCATGCAGTAGACACTGACCCAAAGGAACTGAATGCCAGGGGAGGCAGTCACAGGGAAAAAATGTTTCAAGCAGGAACATAGTGTAAATCATATGATGCTTGCTCCCTTGTCTGCATCCGGAAATGAGGGTGTAAAAGACATGGTCTGCTCTGCTGTGATCAGCACAGAGCCTGATTTACAAAGCTTTTAAAAATACCAGTGGAGCTGGGAAGGTTTGGAGTCCTGTGCCCAAACACCTTGCTAATCTACTGCTTTTTATTATATAGTATTACAGCAGTACATACTTTTGGCACTTCACAAACAAGCTGCTCTTATTCTTACTTCCTACTGAAAACCACAACTAAAAAAAATGCTACCCTAATTCTCCCCAGATCCTCAGATGGGGTAAGTTTATTCCAAGTGCCCATCTTTATACCCTCCCAGAAAGGCCCCTCCTTCAGAAAAGAAGGACCCTACCCTTCTGAAAGTCAAGTCTCTTTTAAAATGTATCAGATGAACACTTACAGCCCAAGGCTTTAAAAAAAACTAATTACTTTCAAACATCTTGGACACCTGGATTGGTTCCAAACGTTGGTCCTTGCCCATATGAGCAGAACTGGTTCAGTATCAGCTAAATCTGTTAACGCAAATTAGGATCTGGGGAAAAGCTAACCTCAAAGACTCGTGACTTTTTAATAAGCATTGGGGACCAAAACCAGCACAAGACCAACAGGGATTCTGACCTAGAAACATTCTATTATCAGAAAGACAAAAAAGGGAAAAAATAATTATGATGGGAACCATTAAAAATAAAAGAAAGAAAAGAAGTTCCCATCGTACTTGAGGGTTTCTGTTCAGACAGATCCAGCTTGTTAACTTGTGCACAGAGCTGTGCAAGATGGAGAGTGCAAAAGGGCAGAGGAAATGATGGAACCTGCCACACTGCACGTGCAGCATCTGGAGTCAGACCTTTGACTTCATCTGGGGAGTAGCTACCGATTTATTCATCCACCCTTGGAAAAAGGAAAAGATAAACTGGATGCTCACAAGATAGTTGGACATGAATCAGAGTGCCTTCCAAAAATGAGTCAGGACAAGAGGAATTTCAGAGAACAGCTGACTGCAATCCATATTTTCCTCCTCAGAATATGTGTGGGAAAGATTTTAAGGAATAAATCTCTCTCTGTTTAATAATTTGAATGTGATTCACTAAATCTTCGGTGCTTCAATAGCTCCTGTTAGGGAAGGCAGGGATTTTTTTTTTTTTTTTCATTTTGCAGAGCTGTGGCAGAAAAACACAGAACAACTTCACAGGAAGCTGGTGCCAGGTCAGGCACTTAATTCCCAGAGACCTGGACTGTTCCCTGTTCCCTGCCCATTCCCTCTCTTAGGTTAAAACATGCCAGACTAAACAGATTCAGCACAATTCCAGGACTGTTTCCTACAGCGAACCTACCTTTAGAGACAGGGGGACAAGCTTCCCCTATGGAGCTGCAGCAGAAGGCTATGTCCAGCAAGGAGGTGTGACAGTCCAAGAGATGGACAAAGAAAAGCACAGACCACACCTTTATGTACTGTTGATGGGTGAGATTTGTCAAAATGTTGTGTGCTTTGTGTGTGCTCAACAGGTGATACCTTTACAGGATCACTGTCTTCTAAAACATCTTTGAAAATTCAGCATCTGCTTTATGGCATTCTCAAGACATCCTCACTAGCAGCTTTCAGACAGGGCTGCAAACAACATACACTATTTCCTCAGAAAACAGTAATCTTCAAATATTTGTTTGTGGGGTTTGTTGATTAAGTGCCAGATTACCAAGGGCTCAACACAATGAAATTTGACAAACGTGGCATATGTGAGACACGTAGGTGGGCTGTGATCCATGCCTGTTTGTTTATGCTTTGTTTCCCCATCACATGCTACTCAGCTCTGTGGTGCTGGGAATTAGGAAGAATGATGGATACCATCACTTCCATATAATGTTACTCCTAGGGACCTCTGCTTACGTAGAAAAAGCCCCTGCTTAGTGTTACATCCAACCCATCCATGACTTTCACAGTTCAGATGATACCAGCACAAACAAAGCAGAAGACAGTGCTTCCAGGTTTCACAAGCAGCTCAGGGACCGACTCACTGTATCACTGTGGCTAAAACTATACACTTCGGGTGTCTCAATTCACACATGCAAAAATAAGTGACTTAACACTTCCTGGCCCTTACTTTGCTGGAAGACATCAATATTTAATGGCTGCAAAGTGCTCTGACAGCCTAAGATGTAATTTTACTTAGGCATGGAATTGCCCACGTGCAGTACACACATGTTAAGAGCACAACAGTGTGTTCCAAACAAAAAAAAATAGTTTTTAGTCTGGCACAGGACATGTTGTAGGACCAGCAGAATAATTACAGCAGCTGCAGCTGGCATTTATTAGAAAATTAAAGAAGCTGTTAACAGGTCATTAATAATCTATGACTACCTGCCTTAATAGTATTCTTCAGTCAACAGGCATGAAGGTGAGGGGGTGGAGGAAACAGTCACACCTTCTTCTAAGCCACTGTAGAAGACCGATACCTTCATTTTTCATCACTTTGTAATCTGCTTGTTTACTTCCCTCCTGGTGTCTCTTCCCACTGGCTCTTCTCTCGCTGCTGACTCTCACACCAAAGGACTGAAAGGCTCATGGCCAGGGAAGCCACCTGCAACAGCCAGTCTCAGGGGAAAACCAGCCCTCTCTGCAGTGTCCCAGCCTGGTAGCTGTCTCCCTGCTGTTCAGAGCTGCCTGTAAACACCTTCCCTGAGTGTGTGCTCCTACTTTTAAATACTATTTTGTATGTAAGGTATCCCTGTCCATTTACAGCATACTAGGATTTGTTCTCTTGTGTCCTGGTCCTTGCCTCCCTCGTGTAGGCAGATGGCTGGAGGAGGAGGGAAAAGCAACTTGTTTCCCTCCTTCTTCAGACAAACACATGCTCTCCAGAGCAGACAGATGCCCTAAAGTCAGATCCAGGGCATCAATTCATCTTTTGGGTTCAGCTGTAGAGTATAAAGCATGTGCTGGCTCTGGTCTAATGCTTTTTGACATTGTCAGGCCCCCTTCAGTGAACTACTGCCTTGTAACCAACTTGACAGCAAGTATTGTTCTACATTTATTAATACTGTAGTGTTATCTTCAAACTGACAGGTTCCAAGTCCAGGCATCAGCTGTGCTCAGCTCTGACTCAAAAAAAATGCAGACAATAGCACAGACTGCCTGCTGCTAGTAAGTAAATAAATAAATAAAAACATGCCTTCACCGTGCTGCTACCACATGGTTTTATCCTTTCAATCTCAATTTTGCAGTAATTTTTTCTTATACTTGAGGTCTTAAAATCTGAAGTACCTGCTTCCCTGAAGTATCCGCTTCCCTGCACCCTCCTCTTTTTGGCTTTTTTTAGGAAAGAGCTTTTGGGCTTTTTTATCCTTGAGTCTTCTTTCAATTATTCCTTGCTCTCTCATTTGGATGCAAATTTATATTGCAGAAACTTGAATCTACATAAAAGTTAATTAACTTCAGGAACTGTTTTCTGTCTCCTTTCTATATTTTATTTACTAAAGCCACTATATTTTTCTATTATTTTTAAAATGTTCAGCTTAATGGGTTATGTTTACTTAGTCAATAAGCTGATGATGCCCATGACAGGACCAGAAGTGTTCTGTTAGCAGCAGGGAGGGAAAAAAAAATCAGTAACTCCAAGCACTTGGCAGCTTTGTGGGCAGGAAATAATTTGTATTCTCTGGTTTAAATCAATGACCTTCTCTTCTTTGCTGTTCCAACAGGAAATTATAAACTTTGTGAACACTATTTGCATAGTGCCTTCTGCAATACACTTGTATATGCCTGGGAAAAACAGTATGTTAACCCCAGCAGCGCTCCTCTGAGGTCTCCGTGAAAGAAACCAAGGCACTTTAGCACAGAGCTTATCAGCAGACACTTGTATTTATTAGAAGCAGAAATAGCCTAGAAAAAGATGTGAAAAGAGCTCCTTCTCCACTTCCAACAGCACCACCGCATTTGATAACAGGATTGTCTACTGCAGAGTATGAAAAAATGCCTTCTTTGTAACTTGGCAAGATGTTGTATTTTCAGACAGAAACTTGCTACTTCTACATCAAAGCTGCATTTGCACTTCTGTGTCTTGCTTGTCAGGGTTACCTTAATGTGCCAGGCATGATTTTAAAGTGCTGCATTTTTGTTTGAACTCAGCGTTACAAAGTTCATGTTTTTGAAAGTTTCATCCTCCTTGGTGCTGTCCTTTTGCAATATTCACTTAAGGAAGAAAAAGAAATAGCTACCTCATCTTGCCATGCTCACAGGAAGCTGTACCAGGAAGGATATGACCCAAGAAAAGGATCCAATGTTTAACCTGGCACTGAACTTGCCTTTTAACTTCTTCAGCTGCCCTACACTGCACTAAGTACAATTCAGATATTTTTTAACATGTAGGAGAGCTGGCATTCAAGAAGACAAGCTAGTCACAGGAGATGAAGGAGGTGTGTGACCCTTTTTACTATGTTTCTTCCAGTGTAAACACAGTACAGCCCCAAAGTCTGGGATTCTTGTCTATGGCCAGAGCTAGGTGTTGCAGCACCAGCAACTGAGACTATAAAGCTCTGGGACCTAAACACCCTTTGATGTGCTTAGCTTCATCTTGTGCAGGAGAATGATATGGTAAATCAGCCTGGAAAACTTTATTATAGTCCCAGAAACTACCAAGGTCTCAGTTGTCTGCACTGAAATTAAACATCATAAAATTCAGGTATCCAGATTTCTCTGCTTTGCTTTTGTACATGTCAAGTCCTTTCACAGTAGTTCTCAGCATTCCTCCTGTGCTCCCAAAGCCACTGGCACAAAGCTGTAGTCATCAGGTGACACTTGATGTATATTTATTAGTTACATCCCAGTTCTCTCTCTGAAACAAAAAGGATGGGAATTTTTCTCAGAGTGACTGAAGTGGAAGTAATACGTAATTCTTACTCTCCTGCTTTGTTTCTATTAATTTTCCAGATTAAAGTTGCCTATCCTGACCCTACAAGCATTCCACTCCTTCCCACTGCAAACTCTACATGCTTATTGGGGTCTCTTCCAGAGCTCCTGGCTGTGGAGCACCTTTTGCATTTCTGAAATTTGCTGCTCCTAATTGAAGGGAGCCAACCAAGAGAATGAGCTGCCTCCCTTTCACATGGACAAGAGACCAAAGCAGCATCACAGTATCACAGAAGGGCTGAGATCAGAAGGGGTCTCTGGAAGTCACTTTGTCCAGCATCCCCGCTCAAACGTAGTTGCCTACAGATGGTTGTCTAGGATGATGTCCAGACAGCTTTTGAGTATCTCCAAGGATAGAGAGATACTCTCTCTGGGCAACCTGTGCCAGCTCTTTGTCAACCTCACAGTGAAAAAATGTTTCCTGATGTTCAGACTGCATCTCCTGTGTTTCAGCTTGTGCCCATCACCTCTAGTCCCATCCCTAGGCACTGCTGGACAGAGCCTGGCTCCGTCTTCTTCACACTCTCCCTTCGTGTATTTACATACACTGACGAGATCCTGCTTGCACCTCCTCTACTCTGAATAGTTCCAGTAAGCAGAGGGATAAATCAAAGGATGAATTGGGTAGGTATTGCTCAATTCACTTTCTTCTACTGAGATGGTCAAAAGCAAATGTTCCTTTCTTTTCCTGTTGTTTTCCCCACTTTCCTTTCTTCCTTATGCATACATCTTCTAAATGTCATGCTGTCACCTTTTTCTATAGAATACCATGTACCTGGAATCTTTTTATATCACAACAAGAAATGTTTAATCTGGAAAGGCATGCAAATAGAATAGCTCATGTGAGAAATATGAACTGGTTTGGTTAGTTTTAGGCTTTGGACTGATTTATGACTGATTTATGCTTCCATGTGAATAAAACATAATCAGAAACTGTGGAGTGATACTGCTGTATATACAAAGAGGAGAGCTGCTCCTGTTACTCATGGGAATGTATAGGCCATAATCTCATTTTTAAAGGTTGTGAAAGGTGTGCTAAGTGACTAATTCATTTCACTAATATCTGACAAGCCACTTTCATAATGGGAAAAATTACCTTCCTAGATAATTTGGTTTTAACAATTTATCATAATTGTTATTCTCCTAAGGGTGTATATTTTCCACTACGTGAAAAACTGGCATGGAATAAAAATGCTGATAGACTAAAAATCTTCTTTTAGCTTTAAAACAGAAGTTTGTGGCTTGCTGGTTTTTTAACATGTATAAGCTATAGTCTTTGAGATTTTTGCTCAGAAGATAACCACGTGTTTCATGTGGCCTCTGTTTACAAATAGGAAAACATATTCTCTGGGGAAAATAAACTAGATTACACTGCAGGAAAAGGAGGTTTGATGTTGCAGTGTTCAAAAGTGCTCAGATGGAAATTCAGCTCCAGAACCCTGTACTGAATTTAGGACATGAATTTTCCAATTGTCTCTGTTCTTGCATTGCACTTAAACATATTGCTGTATTCATACTGAATTGAATGGGATTTGCTGTAGAAGTAAAAAGAAAGATTTTCTCTCTTTTGAGCTTAAAACAAGATAATGACTTTGCTGACTTCGGTAGAACAATTCTTGATTTCTACCACTATAAGCAGGGGCAAAGTCAGATTAGGAATGTATCTCAAAGTGACAGCATTCAGATGCATATTTAATCATTGTTAAATGAAGCATTTGCAATAAAATGCACTATTCAGTGCTCTTACTGTTCTCTCGGTAAAGGCATTGTGAAACTGTTTGCGGTAGCTTTTTAAAATCTTTTTAAATTTAGTAATGAGGATCCACAGTATCCAAAATGTTACTCTCCTCTTGTGATGCCTCTTCAGTGTAAACCCAGTGCCATCTCCAAAATGGCAAAATTTGCTGTCAAGAGCTAAAATTTACCAGTTTGGCTCCTCTGCCAGAGTCTGGCATAGAGGAGGAGCAATACTTCTTTGCTGTCCTGGATATGTGGATCCATTAGACACACCCTCAAGTGTCTTATTTGTTCTTTTCCATTTGTATTAGCCATTCCTTTCTAACAAGCCATTCTCCTCCACCCAAGACAAGCAGCTAGGGAAGCAAATGGTTGCAAAGGCTTGGAAGCTCCTATAAGCATGGGATTTTCCCCTGGGCATGTTTTGTCTGGGCTGTTTTATGATGCAGAGGTCTTACTGGAAGAAAGAACTGGCCCTACTAGGTCTGGATACTTTGCTGAGAGGTGAATACTAGTTAGCATACATAATACTCAGTACTGGTGGGGAAAGTAAGAAGAAATCAGCCAGTCATTTTGAGCTTATGCAACAAGCCGCATTCTTCTGACTGTGTTTTTTTTTCCAAAATCTGCTTGTTAACTATGATGCAGTATGTGCCATTTGTGCTTTAGGGGACTAAGAGTCTAAGCCAGTTTATTGGTGAAAGCAACAACTTTCCCATTAAACGTTAATGGCCATGTTTTGATTAGTCCCAGGGTTCTGGTAGGGAGTTAAGTCCTTCCTTCAATAACCTGCAGTTATAGATGCAGCAAGTGTTAATAACCTCATAGGAAGCAAACTAGGCAGGCATGCATTCCATCACCCAGAAAATGGATCTCATGTAGCTTTTTGAGGGACTGTTCCCACTTTAAACCAAAAAAGTGTTTAATTTTTAATACGGAGCTTTGGACTGTTTGCAGCACCCAAAGTTGCAGTCCCATCATGTTGTTTCCCATGTCTCTCAGACCTGATGTTTAATGTGCTCCCCGCTATTCAGTTTAAAGCTTAAAATGTCATCTGGTTGAGGAGTGGAGAGGTGAAGAAATTCAAACAGGAGCAGCAACCATTCTAACACTTTTAGCAACTGTGCTCAAATATCAAAAAAATAAACATAAGAAATCATGAAAGATTTAAATAGCTTCGTATCTAACATGAGCTTTTCAAGACACAAATGGACTCTTACAGCGAAACCAGAATATGCACGTGGGTTATGTGGGAATGGAAAAGGGCTTCATATGCGAGTGTGACATGAGACTTTTATCAAATGTTGGCCTAAAGGCTAGCTGGAGCCTAGATTTCATCTCTATGCCAAATGAGAGCAGCCAGCTGCTCTGCTCCTCCTACCCCATCACTGTTGCCATCAAGTCTTAGCTGGGGGAAACTTTCTGTTAAATGGAGCCCAGCAAATGACACGGAAAACCCAAACTGAGGCTTTTGAATGGTTTATCTTTAGCGATACATGGACCTTAAGAGATACTTTAGAAAGGTCTCTGTAAGTATACAGTAACCTTCCTGGTGTCTTTAGGAATAGCGAGTTGTTCCTTTGATCGGTAAGAAGTCTGATCCTTGGGGTTTTTACCCCACTTAAAAAAAGGTAGACTGCCATTTACTTTCTAAATAAGCAGTCAGTTTAGATGTCTGCTGCACTTTGCATTTTAGGAAGTAAATTGAAGCTGCACAAAGAAATCTTGAACCTTTGTCATGGCCAAGAAGCATGTCTGTTTTGCAGTGGGCAGGGCTTTTCCAGTGGATCTACTGCAGTTTTCCAGCCTCAGCACTGCTCTTAGGAAGCTCTTGAAATGAAGCCCAACTTCAGCACAGCACTAGGGTGTACTAACAAGACATCATTTACTGTAGTTTCAGCCCAATGGGGAGAGATCTGGCAATATTAGTGTCCTCTACACAGCATTGTGCTCTAGTGATTTTTTCCCCTGGCTTCATTTCAAACAGTTGTATGATAGGCTGATAACTATATTTTAAACTCAGTCATGCTTGATGCAGGCTTGACTTACCTTATGTGGATGGAAGGTCAGTATCTATGGCTTGATTTTCAGGCAGCTGAGGAAGCAGGGAGTGTTACTTGTCCTGTAAAGCACTCAGCATTAACAACAGGCTTTTTGATGCCACTCCTCTAAAACTGTGGTTCAAGATTGCTATCACTCAGCCTCAAACTGGCTAAAAAGCCCTCCTGACAGCTCTTATCCAGACTCCACCTAAAACAAAAGAGAAAATGCAGGAGTGGGTATGTATCAGAGACAGGGGAAGAATATTCAAACATTCCTAAGGATCCAACATGGTCACTCAACCTCCCATTCAAAGACATCTAGCACTGTCAGTCCTACTGCCTTAGTTTTCCTTATAACCAATTTATAGTAAAAAGAGAAGTTGGTACATGATATTTTGACATGACCGCAGTACCGTCAAAACCATTAAGGATCTCCTGCAGCCTTCTCCAGCCTTATTCATAAAAACCTTGTGAAAATGACCACACACTCTTTTGCATGAAACCATGCCTGCTGGCTGCCTGAATGGTGCTGACAGTATTTGTAAAAAGGAGGTAACAGACCATGTATGTCAGCCCTATAACTAAATATAATTTTCATAATAGACATTCCTCCTGTACAGTTCTTCCTCTGTAAGGATGAATAAATCCACAACAGTCCATGAGCTGAGATTTCTTGTTTGGCAGTTTATCCAACTTTTATGAACTAACCAACCTCAAAATGGCACTTCTAATTGCACTTTGCGTGTATCAGTCTCTGCACACGCATTATTTCGCTCTATAATTACCAGGAGGAAAAGTAGAGGAACCAGTGATTTTTAAGATGAAACATTTCAGTCTGCAACCAAGACCTTTAAATTTGTAAGCTGTGTGAGAAGTGGAATAAGAACACCTGATATACTCCAGATCTGGGCCTTTTGGAGTCTCCAAGGCCGACAGAGAGCATAGTTCCCTGCAGCCTTTTCTCTGAAGAAAAGATCCAGATGTTCTCCATATTCAGCCATGTGCTGCCACAAAATTCTAATATTTTCATTATATCAAAGACCCCGTGTGTCTTTGTCAGGTCTGTTGTAACAAAGAGGGAGGTTCCCAAATTTTATATATACAGATGTAAACACGCGCAGAACACACGTGTTGAGAACAGTCATTTATGTGGGAAACCAGGCTGAAATATGAACAAGTTAGTCAATAAAAAGTTGGGCAATTCTCAAGACAGCTGTAAAAAGGCTTGATAAATATCAGCAAAAGTCCATGAATGGGACTGAGCGCTTGCTACAGAACTGTGTACCATGGCATCCCAACAGCAGCCTCTTGAGCACTGCCAGCCTGCAGGAGTTAATCTTACAGTATCACCAAGAACAGCCTCAACAAAAAAGAGTTTCATTCAGTGGTCACTCAGCCTTAATTAAAAGGACACTTTTCAATTAAACTTCAATGACATCTTCTGAAAAGAAGTTTTACACCTACTATATTTCTTTTGGACAAAACAGTCTGCTCAGCTGTATTCCCAGCTGTATAATCCGTTTCTCCCAGCTTGCTGGCATCCACAGCTATTTAGAAAGAAACTTAGTTATGTCAACTGCTAGGATTTTCCACAGTACATATTACATCACCTTTCCTGAGAAACTTGTCTGAGCAGATCCCTTTTCTTACTTTCTTGTTTCATAATGTCCTTCACATTCCTCTTTCAATATTTGTTGTTCTCTCTGTGGAAGCTCAGCTGCTAGCATTTTAAGGAAAGGTTACATAGCAAAAGGGTCACTAATAGTGGTTTTTTCTCCCTACCCCATACTCCTGGAGAGAAACTCTCTGTGTGTGGCACCTCTAGAGAAAGGTTTAGAGAAAGGTTCTCCTTAAGAAAAACCTACAGCATTCACTGCCAGTTTCGGAACAAGAAAATAAATTTGGAGCATAAATTACCTTGCCCATTTTAATTCTAAAGGTGAAGAAGTAAGGAGGAGAAAGAGCAAGAGACAAAACAAAACAAGGACACCAAATTATGCTGTGGTGCAAGTAAAAAGTCAGATCCATAAATTTTATCCTCATCTCTGATACTTGGGTGACTGTGCCTCTGACCAGTTTGCTCTTGTGCCTCTCCTTACTTCTTGTTGAGTCTTGGTCCTTATGAAACAGCCTTGGAAGTCAACAGTCACAGATC
Organism: Oreocharis arfaki; assembly: GCA_013398015.1. Taxonomy (NCBI): domain Eukaryota; kingdom Metazoa; phylum Chordata; class Aves; order Passeriformes; family Paramythiidae; genus Oreocharis; species Oreocharis arfaki. Next base: position 239,776 of record VZRR01003444.1, on the reverse strand, counting down.
TTTCAAAACGCCCTCTACATACAGATGTACCAATTGAAGTGTGGTCCGGAGACACCTGAAGGTGTTAGGAACCTGCTCAATTCAGGTCCAAAGCCTTCAAAGTAGGCAAGGTAAGAATGCAGCATGTTAAGTCTGGGGACAAGATTTAGAATAACGTGGGAATGAAACATTGGAAAAAAGAAAAGACAGACATTTCCAACCTTAGGTGTATAAACTTGGGTGGTTTAATGCACATGCTCACTAGTGGGAAAACAGGCACACACACGTGTGAGCTGGCTGCTTGCTGCTCATTGATGCAGGCTCTTGTACCGTCCCTCCTTGCAGCACGGGGTGTGTGCACTGTACACATACAACTTGTTGCAGGGCATCAGCTCAAAAACATGGCAAGGATGCTTATTTTGGCTACTGCTAAGTGACCGAACATGAAGTTGAGCGGTATCTTTTACTCAAATGCAGCTCTTTCCTCTAAAAACATTGGCTCGCACATGATCTTATTGAATAGTTTGAGTTTTTCTATATAAACAATGGAGAAAGAAATCTAATTTCCAGTCTAGGAAACGAAACACAGCTAAGTGAACATTGTTAGCAAGGGCAAGCATATTATCTCTGCCTGTTTGAGAACCCACTGAGTTGAAAAAAATCTTTTCATTAGCTGCAGTAGTCTTTATTACGCTCCATTTGAATGATCTGTTTAGGATTAAACATTTCTTGAAATACACACTGCTTTTAATACCAAAGCATTTTCCTTTCCATTTGCTTCATTTTAGTAAAATGCTGAATGATCTGAATGATCTGTGTCATGTTTAACATGAAGTGTAACTGAAGCACCCTGCATCCTGCAGAAGTGCTTTCTGGACTTGTGTTTTTTAAGAAATGTCTGAAAAACCAACATTAAAAAAACACAAGCAAGCGATTTTGAGCAAGCAGGCATAAATTTAGTACAAACAGGCCCTCATCTTTACTGGAAAACCTTTAAAGAGGTCATGAAAACAAACAAACAGAACAATTCAAAACCACTATGCTTCAACAGCAAAATCATCTAAAAATTAGCTTAATCCTTTTAGGATCAGGAGTCTGGACAGATAAATAAAGCAATGGATAATAAAACAGCCAAGCACTAGTACCCAGTTAATGCATCAGCATGCTGATGATGGTATATAAACAATGGTAACAGAAGACGAAAATTATTAAAACAGAAGAAAATACTTCATTTACTGTTCTGCTGGAATTACTGCTTAGGAAGTCACTAATACACATTCATAATGAATAGTAGAAGTGAGTACAGGCAGAAACTTGCCTGTTACCCAAATGAGTATGACTAGTGCTGAATGAGTCTCTTACTAATCTTTCTTAGAACCTGAACTTCACTTCCAAAAAGGCAAGATTATTTGGGAGGTCCCATTTTTCCACTTAAATGCAGAATCAGACACATGGAGTTCTTCCAAGACCTCTCTGGGTTTTGATTTCTTCTGAGCAAAAAGAATATCAAAGAATAACAAAGCCCAAAGCACCTGCTTCAAACCTTGTTAGCCAACCTCCCAGTTGTATGTTGGATTGGGAATTATATTCTCTTTTCTGGAAGAAAGAAAAGAAGAAGGAAAAAAAATACAGAAAACTAGTCCAAAGCATTATTCTGTTCTTGTTCCAGCTGATCTGTTTAGGATTTTGTCACTGGCGTTCACTAGACCAGGAAAGACTTCTGTGTATGAAAAACAGAACCCCTCCCATGGTACAGGGAGACCCCCCTGCCCCTTTTTACAGAAACCACTCATGAGACTGTTAGTTCTTTCCCACTTTTCCTGTCTTAAGAGTCTCAGGTGAAGAGTTAGCTCCATCATGCCAACCTATTGGGAAACATTAGACATGAGGTGTGTCTTCCAAAAGGTCTGAATCAGGACTGCAGTGACTGACTCAGATGCCTAAAGTAGGGAGGCAGTCTCAATCCAGACTACCCTTTCCCCTGCCTGAAATGCTGAAGTTGCTGATTTTCCCAACTTGCTTTTCAGTTGCTAAGGATTTCTGTTAGAAAGGGGTGATACAGCAACTTAATTTTTAAAGCACCAAAAAATGCTGCAATGGGAGATGCAGCTAATGCTACTGAGGAGCACTTCTGTCACATACAGAGGCCTGTGTAGGATGGGCTGCTGTCACAGGTAAATCCAGCTGGGTTAGCAACAGACTGGAAGCTGTGGCTTCTACACAGAAAAGGCAAACTCATGACAAATGAAGGGACGTGACATAGGAAGGGAACATGTGACTACAATTTGCCCTCTCCCTTTCCATTTTTACCCCTTCCTCCCTTCATATTTTATTCCTTGTCCTCTCACTCTTTTGCAAAAATCCAAAATGGTCATGTTATAGCTACAGACCATGTCAAAGATTTGTCTCCTCTCTCTCTCTGTATGAGTTGATCATTCCCAGCAAGCTTTCGGGGGTGATGAGTCAGTAGCACAAAGAAATGACAGATTAGATGTGATATTTATTTTCCTCTGCTTTTTTTAAAGTATGGCTGTCTCCCCCATCTGAAGGAATGGAGGAAAGGGTAATCAAATGCACTGTAGCTGGGAGCTCTAAGGATAACATCTCCAAACTCTGCAGCTTCCAGTAAAAGCCTTGTAGTTTTTGTATTCTTTTTGCTGTATGTTTACTCAGCAACACTGTTTTAGAAGTTGCAACATTCATCTTTAAACATTAATTACCAAGGCATGATTTCTCCAAAAATGCACTGCCTGAGGCCAGGGCCTAGGAAGTGGAAAATGTAATTTCAGAAAATGATGAGAACAAATGCTGAGCCTTTTAATTGCAGGTTGGTACAAATGACTAACAGTAAAGCAAAGCTCATTTTGGATGAATTTGTTGTTCTGCATGTCAAATTCAAAACTAAGCAGTGAGTTGCCTGGGGTTTGTTCTTTCCCCCTACTCGCTTTGTAAAAGTCAGAGAAATGGATGATTTTTTGACAGATACAGGAGGTACGTTTCTAAAAATTTGGTTAAAATTATTTACAAGAGAGAAAGAGAGAGAGAAGAAAGGAAGGAAGAAAGAAAGAAAGAAAAGAAAGACTAAATGATGCAGGCAGTCAGGCAATAGTTGGACAATTGCTGTGTTCTTTTGGAGCTTCATTTCAGGGTGAAGGCTGCAGTGATTCTCAGCATCTATCTCCATCTCCCTCAGTTCTGCTGAAATTTACCTGGAATCCCCAACAGTGTAACAATGGATTGAGCCTGCTTCATCATGTGTAGCAACACAAGATTAAATGCTGCTGTGACTCAACATTGCCACATCAGATGTCCCAGCCTGATGTCAACAGAACCACTGCAATAGCAATGGCATCTTCATCTCCACCCTTCTGGCCTTGCTGCTGGCAGAACGGGGACAGCCCTTTGTGAGCACCTTTGCAGGGCATCAGAGGCACTTCTTTTCACACAAAGGTAGAGAACTTGTTCATTCTAGCCCCACATTGCCACACCTGGGAAAACACACCTGATGGGAGATGTGACTCAGGGCCTGATGGGTCTGAGGCTGGTTTCCTGTGTGACCATAGGACAGACCATACAAGCAGGCTCTGTGATGGTCCTAAAGTGGCATTTATGCACCGAAGTCTGGAGGCCAAAGAGACTAAAAATTTTGATACTCATCTTTTCTAATGCTCATGTTCACCAAAAAACTCCAGTTCTGCTTCTGGTGTTCTCAAAAGCACTTCTGGCCTCCTAGCACTGCACAGCTTGTGCCTGCCTCCCTGGGATTGAGAGATGTCATGCCACTTCACTACCACAAGGGCCTGAACCACTAGGTACACCAAAAATCTGCCTAACCCCTCGTGTTTCAACCAGAGCAGTGGAAAGGTGTTCGCGATGATAGCCCATGTGGCACACCTCCTCACCTTGCTCTTAACAGTTCTGTACTGAAAGCTTTTCCCCTGCGACCTGGGATATCTGGTTTCAACACACTCTGAGTACATTCTCTTCCTGATTCAGCATGCAGTCTTCTGTCCAATGAGGAATAAAAGACCTCATTTACCTCATGGCTATTCTCACCAGGCCTGTACTGCAGACCCTTGCTCACAGGCCAGGTTTTGCAGGATGGCTCATGACCACACTTTTAAGAGTTTAGTCCCTACTGAGGGGCTGGCTGCAGCCACGCTGCACAGTGCTCAGCTCACATCTCTTCTCATGACCCTACAGTTAACTATTTAGTTAACTAACTAGTTAACTAACGAAATATTTTCTGTTCATGGACTTGGTGGGTTTTTTGGTTCAAAGCATGAAGAGTACTAACAGGTGTATGCTGCAGGCCATCAGAGCAGTGCTGTGTCAAGTAACTAAAATGCCAGAAAAAAACCCTGTGTGCTCTAGGAAAAGGATGGGTAAGGGCACAAATTATGCTATTGCCTAACCTTGAATAATAATGAAGCACGGTTCTTGCTGAAGGAAACACATTTGGTGTTCTTCCACATCCATCCTATCTGTTTGAAGCAAACCTTGGGGTGCTCTACACAGCTGACAACACTCACATTTCCCATTGGGGATATCAATGGATTTGTTCCAGAAGAGTGCTCTGACACTGATGGGTGTCTGGCATACTGACCATGGGTGGTACGAATGACCTGGAAACCCATGGCTGGAGAAGAATAGAAGTGTGCCAAGTTCAGCCTACAGCATTTTAAAGCAATAGCTGTTCTACTTTGACGGAGTCCATGAAGTTCAGGAGAGGTCTCTCACTCTACTCAGACAGAGCACCAAGCAGAACATCAAAACCAAGTGAAACACAGTGCTGTACAGCAGCCCTCAACTGGTGTGTAAATTGGTGAGTAAGTAAGGATGACATACATTTTCTACTGCTCTCACACTTTCAGATGATCCAGGTGAGTCCTGCATTTGTAGGGTGATGTCTGGAAGTGTGCAGAACACCAGGGTTGCATTATCTCCCATCCTCTCCTCCTTTCCCAGAAATCCAGTGGCCAGTTTCAGCTCTGTTTTATCACAGGTATGACCAGGAGACTGAGATGTGTCTCCTGTGACTCCGCCCTTTTGAATGTCACTGCTCCTCGATGGAAACCCAGCTGCCACTATGTTTTCCTGACTGCCTCTAAAATGATTGTCAAGGACAGAAAATATTAATTAAAATTTAATTAATAAATTGAATACTGTGGGGTTAATTATAGCTATTTTCAGGGAGTGTATGGGATTTGGAGGGCCTACCTTCTGGTATTTTCGCACGAAGTGTTGCCTCTTCCTCTAAGCTCTAATTAGCTGGCTTTTTTCTTTTTAATAGCCAGCCTTCAAGTGACTGCTCAGTAGCTCCCATTTTGTTCCTCATCAGCAGTCCTCCAGCACAGCTGCTACAAAAGGGAAGCAGCTCTGCAGTTTGCCTTGAAGGGAGCAGGTGATAAAGAATCTATCAGAAGTGGTGTAAACCAACAATATGAATTTTAAAAAAAGGGAAAATTTTTTTAAAAAAAATTTTAAAAGAAAGAAAATAAACAACCAAGAGGTCCAACCCCTAAACTATGTCAAACAAGGAAACTATACAAGAAACAAAGGACATAGGAAGAAATAAGAAGGAACTGCAACATCTGAAGCTGCTGCAAGGTCAAAAAATATTCTCTCTGTATGCAGCCATCTTGTCCAGCTGCATATTCTGCCTTCCTGCACATGCACAATGCCAAAAGCCAGCAATAGCAGATAAGCACCTGGGAAAAAGCAAGCTGTTCCACGACAAAGTCAACTGTGAAACTTGAAATAATTTCTCTTCTGCTCCTTATTTTCAACCTACACATTTCCTCCCTAGTAAAACCTTTTTAAAATTTAGATGGACCTAATTACTTGTACTTCTAGTTACTCAGTGTATACCTATAAAGAAAAAGGGTCCTTTCAGGACACTGTTAAATTGAAGGGACACAGTAATACACTGTGCCCAGATATGAAGAGTTTATTCCAGACAGCTTTTCAATCTCATGCCACTAGATGAAAACTAATAGTGCCTAAGAACCAGCACAGAAGAGAGCTTTGGAAGTTTGGGAATATTTTGGACATTGTTTTGTTGGGTTTTTTTGCAAAAGTGACCAACATGATCAGTAGACTGACCACTGCTTTCCCCCAAGTATCTGCTCCTGCCTGCTAAGTGTTCACGACTGAACAGCTGCCACGGAGGGAGCAGAGGGCAGTGGCTGGATGATGAGGGCTGGCACAGGCACTGCAACTGGTAGCTGGCCTGGTGCCTGCCTTCTTCCTACCACAGCAGTTGGCTCCAAGTGGTAGGCACAGGAGACTGGTTTGGGCTCCTGCTGAGGTGAGACATGGCAAAGGAAAATGGGAAGAAAATATGTTGGGTTTTTTTTCTATTTATAACCAATAGCAATAATGCTAGTAAGGGAAAGTAGGCATAGATTGGCCAATATGGAGAGCAGGAAATCTCCAGAATTTTACATGGAACCCTGTGGTTTCTGAGGTTGGAAAACCATTGCCTAAATTAAGAAAGCTATCTTCCATCTCAAGAAAGGAAACATAATAGCCAGAATCACTCTTGCAGAAAAGCCTAACTCGTCTGACTCCTCAAGTGTGCTCGAAAATTTATCGACTCTCATTTGCAGCAAAACAGTTTCATGGCCAAGGGATGCTGAGCTGAGAGCCAGCCAGCACCAAAAGTGCCACATCACAGTGCAAAACAGGAGTTTTGCTCCAGGTCTACCTTTCACATTCACAGAGATTTCTCCAAAACAGAAAATAAAGTACCATCACTTCTTCTAGTATCTGGAGTTGTAACGCCTGAGAAACGCTTGCCAGCATGTGTAATAACATATCTGTTGCAAGACATCGTTTTTTAAAGAAAGCAACCCTGCATTGGTTTCTTCAGACAGGCTTTTCTCTACTTCAACAGCAAAACTAATTTTGTAATGAGGAAGTAATGATCCTGCAGCTTAGAGCTTCTGCTCCCGCCAGGACTTAGCTCCTTATTCAAAGTCCCAAGATCCCAGTCACACCGATGACTGGTCACCCTCTAAGCCTGTCACCCGTGGGCTCAGAGACCTGGAGCCAGGCGATGAGAGCACCGGCTTAGTTACAAGCTTAAAGGGCTGAGAGCCTTTAAGGAGGCTGAGACCCCGGATTAGCGAGGGTGTTTCCAAGCGGGGCGGCAGTGCCCGCCTGGCTGGGCTGGACAAGCAAGAGCTGCCCGCAAATTCGGGCTGCCGGTGCCACCTTCTGGACACACGAGCAAGCGTTATTCACCTTTCCCCTTCAGATGGAAGAACACTAAGGAAAGTGGCTCCATTTCACTCCCTAGTCCTGCTTTTTTGGGTTCCTCCCTGCCTTCCTTTTAATCCATCATCATGTAGCACATAAATGAGGGGGGAGCAGCCCCAGCAGGGTGGCAGCAGCAGAATCCAAGACGGCTGCTCAGTGCATCCCTCCAGTGGAAAGTACGTACCCTAAGCTCACAAAAATGTTCCCCGCCTTTAGCATTTCATCTTCTTCAAGCATTTCTGTGAAACAGCCAAGCCTGGCAGAAGTAGCTACAAGACTCGTTTAAGAAACATCTGTGCATTTTAGGGATGAAAAGCAGAAGTATGCAAGGGCACCCTGGTTAATGCTGGAAGCACCATCTCAGGGGCTCACAGAGTATTTATTTGAGCAAGGACCAGCCTGTGGAGAGGGGTCTGACTTGCCTTGGTGGCCGATTAGCTTTAGTGGCCACGTAAGAGTGTAGATATCATGAAATCTTGCCATTTATGCCAACAGCAGTTGTGTTCTCACAGAGAATTGTGCTCTCTAACATCCAAAACACAAACTGTTGCATGTGGTTACACCACAGGCATTTCTGAGAGCAAGCCTAAGGTTAGAGAGGCCACCTCATTCTGAAACAATCCAAAATTATATTTCCCATGTACAGCAGCTGCAGTTCTTTCTATTTCTTACAGCTGCAGAGTGGGACTTGACCACTGTCTTCCAAGGGGCAAATGGGGTAACATACACCCAACACAATCCTCAAAACTGGCTTGCAGAATAAGCTTGGGAACAACTTTTAGTGCAGAGAAGATGTCTCCAAGGAATGGTTTAAAGAGCACAATTAGGAGTGACAGGCCAGAAAAAAGCTCTGAGGTTGAAAAAAAATGTCTGAACCAGTAGAAAGCAAAGAGGAGCCAAAAGGAAGAGCTCTGGGGACAGTCAGGAAGCAGGCAGCAATGAAAAGCTGCAGAGTGCAGTGCTGCAGGCCTCTACACTGAAGACTTGTTCTTTTTCCTCAAACTAAGATGGAACTCAAGAAATATGGACTTTGAAGCTGTCAAATGCTTGCAGCAGCTGCAAGCATGCAGCATGTAAAACAAAGGGCCTCAATTTAGTGGCAGCTTTTTTAGGGATTGCCATAACCTGAGACAGCGGCAGTAGAGGCAACGGGCCTTATGAAATGTACACGTAATAAATGTGGTCTGCAATGGGAACTTGAATGATCTAAGTATTATACAAATGCTGCTGTACTTCTGTACTGCAAATGAAGCTTGTTTCCATCTCAGAGGACAGAGCTCAGCAGTGATGTGGAGCCACGCTGAAGGACCCATAAAGCAAATGTGCAGCAATAGTAAGGTAATACATTTATTTCAAAATGAAATATATTTTTAATTGCATTTATTCTTAAATATGCACATAGCTATATGATAAATACTAGCTGTGTGGCAATTAAAGCCAAACTGCAGCATTGATATTGCCTTGTTGCTGCTATGCAACCCAGTTTCAGATGCTGACCCATCCAAGTTGCCAGTTTTTACAGATGGACTCTACCTGAGTTTAGCTGCTGCACAGCAGCCCCAAATTTATATACTGTTACTGCTTGTTTGCGCAATGGCTTCATTCAATTTCTTTTAATGTAGATTTATTAAATGTAACAATAAGCTATCTTCCACAACTGTGTAATCAGAGTAAGTGATGATAACAGCAGTTTACTCATGTCAAGGCATCTAATTCCTACTGCTGTTAAGTCTTAGTTCCCATAGCCCTCCAGGACATGGAAGGATATGGACAAATCCTGCCTGAAGTAAGTTGCAGCGATCCAGGATTCCAAGCCCTGCAGAAAGGGATTTATAGATGCACTTCTCTCTAGGACTGCTATATACTGCTGAATGATTTATAACAAAAGGGGTCACTGAAGTACTTCTCCTCTCACTGTGTACCATCTCTATTTACAAATTTTATCATTTCCTGTCTGTATTGATTTTAAAAGCATCTTTAGCATGCAAGCAGCTATTTAATGCATTTTGACCACAAATCAGGGAATTTGCACTAGTATTCCCATTAGAATGGTTGTCCTGTCATGTCCATGCATTAGAGCTCTGTTTAAAATCTGTCCATGTCCCTAATCTCCCTGGGGAGATTTCAGATTCAGGGAGCTTTCCCTGAATATTCAATGCTAGTGCACAGCCTGTAACAAAAGAGGGAGGGAAAAAAAAAATAGAGAGACAGAGAACAGTGTTTATGCAAAAAGTTCAAGAGCCTTTTCACATAAAAAACATATGCACACACAAAAGCACCTCAACTACAGAGCCTGGCATTTTCACTGCAAAGATCTGACACTGCGTGCAGTTTTTCAAGTTAACTTATTTACAATAAGGGCATCAGACATCTGAGCTCCAGATGCACTCATTCAGGCAGCCAAGGCCATAAATAAAACAGAAAAGAATACTCTTACCCTAACATAGGTTTTATAGAGATGTGTTGAAGGCTTAGCAGATGGGTTTTGCTGTCTCAGCTTTTACCTGCGTAACAAAGTAAATGCATAAAGCTGCTTACTGGCTTCTTCAATTCAAGACCTTTGCATTTGCTCCCATATGCTCCCATGAAGATATGGCTAATTTAAACAACAAGCAAAATCCTGCTTCTCAGGTAAGCTGATGGCAAAACCCCCCCTGGCTCCAGCAGGCTCTGGGTGTTGCTCCACATAAATGCAATTGGCTGAACTTGGCCAATAGCATAACCAATACTATAACTGAATTTGTATTCTTCAGTCTACAGATTTGCCACCCTAACGCCACCCCTGGTCTGCTTTCATCCCATGGTTCTATGGAAAAACAAAACCAATGACACAGCTACTGTCACCAAAAGTGGGGTTGCTGCAGCCTCAGCCCAGGCTGACAACCAGTTCTCTCCCATGGAGGTGAGAAACCCCCTCTTGAATTAGGACAAGATATCAAAACATTTTGTCATATCACTAACTTTGTTTTGCTCAACCTACGTGCTGTTCTAACAGAGCAGAAAACTGGAATCACAAATGTGAAAGATGGCATATCAGATAGCAACATCTCTGAGTTTCAAAAAAGTTTGCCACTTGAGAAATGAGTGTTTTCCCCCACATAGAGATGACATTATCATCATCATCATCATCATCATCATCATCATCATCATCATCATCATCATCATCATTCAGTCTAGCTTTCATAAACATCTGAGCATTCTTTTTGAAGCCAATGAGCTGTTTGGGCAGATGACATAGAAATTTTACAGTCCGTTTCATTGCAGATGCCTACACTTAATGTTCACTCTTAATAATGGGATATACACACAGACACGCAGACGAACGTACATGTGTATACAGACATGCTAAGAGAAGAAAATATTTCTGACATGTTCTTATACGGGAATTAAATTGGCAAAGGCAGATTTCTGAGTTCGGCACATGCTAGAAGTGCATGCTCAAAACTGTATATTTGGCTGACTTTAGGAAAAAATGTGCACTGTGAGCAACTGTGAACATCTGAGGATGGGGCAATGACAGGGAGAGGAATACCCAGTCTGGGACCAAAGCCTGCATCAGGAGGAAGCAACAGGGGCAGCTCCAGGGATGGGAGGTGGAACAGGCAGTACAGGGAACAGGCACCAAGGAAGTTGCTGGACTAATGCATGGCTTATCCATGGCTGGATACATCCTTCCAGAGCTCTCCTTAAGAGGCAGCACTTGACTCAAGCAGCTCTTACAAACTGGGCTCTGCTTGTCTTTCCGTGCCTTGGGTTCTACCCATCCCTGCCTGCTTTCAGGACCACTCCCACACAGTGCACCCTGATTGCAGTCACAGCACTGCCTTAAAACACAGCTCAGGGAAAGACAGAGGAAGAAGAGAACAAAAATAATTGATGACTGATGACTCAGACTAACTAGAGAATGTGCTTAAAGCAAGTTTGTTTCACCACTGGCAGTGCTTTGCTGTTTGCTTTACCCCCTCCAGACTAGGTCATCCCAATTCCTTTTCTCCATTTAATGGTGACATAACTAAGTGGCCAGGAAGAAGCTGTCTCGCCTATCATAAAAACATAGTACGCAGTAATCATAGGAGGCTACTGTTCAAGACAAAGCCACGAGCTCCGCATTTAAGAATCTGCTGGTCTGTAATTCTGAAGAACACATTTATTAGCAAAATCCTGTTTTTATAAGCTGCAAATCAAGACACAGCTTCCTTCAGCACCAGATTTATGAATCATGAGCCCTGTAGTGCACGAGATTTTGCTTTAGAAATAAAATTGCTTGCTCAACTGCAGAACACTTCAGTTCAGTCTTCTTTTTCTATAACTACTGCTTAGTCTCAAACCAGAACAAAACAGCTCTGGAATTACACATACACCTCAAGTCCTCTTAGTTTCTACTAGATTCAGTATAAAGGCATAATGATGAGTTTCCAAGTCTGACATTTTCTTGATTAGCAGCATTTTCAATATCTGGATACTTCGCAATACTTGGCAGCTAAGTAAAGCAGGTCTAGCATACAGTCAGAAGTGGATTTTTTTGGTTTTGGGGGAGGCGGAGCTAGAGGTTTCCCAGATATCCCTTATTTCAAAGCAGGAAAAAAACAACAATGGCCAGCTCTGTACCAAACCACAGGTCAACAGATTTCAATGGTCCAAGGTTAAAATTGGCCTCCAGCTAGCTGCACAGACTTATCCCACAGGTATTAAACAGGAAACTTTTAAAGCTTAAAAATAGTTACAGTTATGTGACTTGTCCTTGTAAAAGGATTTTTATCATGTACATGAAGACTAGAAGCTTTCCTCCTTTGAAATGTTTGTGTTTGACACTTTCTCTAAAGCACAGCAAGTCTGTGTTTTTCTCTCTCACACAGGCTGTGGGTTGAGTTTTGTTTTGCTATTCTTTTTTCTTTCACAAATCAAGCTGTCAGCAGCACGGGAAGTAATTCTGTAACTGGGACACGTAAGAGCTCTGTTCTGAGACTGCATCGCTGCCCCCAGTAAAGTCACCCTTGGAAACAAGAGCACTTGAGAATATCTTAGCACACAGTGAAAGGCTTTTTGCTATGGTTTATTTAGCTGAAAAGGAAAAACACAATTCAAGGGAAAAACACCAGAACTTAGAGATACTAAAAGTATGCTGTCTCTGCTGAGCTTTCTGCTACTGCAGACCACAACCTCTAAAGAACACTGTGTTTGAATATCCACTTCTATGAGGACAGTGCTTTTGGGCTGGGAGATAAACCTAGTTTTCTTGGACTGATATGAAAACTAAACAATAATATATGCTCTTCTCCTACTACACAAACACTCCCAAAACTAAGGGAGTGTAGCCCAATACCAAAGGCCCATGCTATGCACAGCTGATTGCTACATTAATTGCTTTAGCCTGCTATTAACTTCTTCCTCTGCTCCTCACTCACTGCCCCTATCATGGCTCCTAGGTGTTCCCTCCACATGTCCAGACTTCATCCCCAGCAGATCCATCCCATTTGTCCCCAGATGCCACATCTAGCCACCACATCCCAGGTGGCCCAGTTTGCCTAACCTTGCTCTCCTTCAGGGCCCTGGCGCCTATCTCCACCATCAGATGCACTGTGCTTAACCAGCCCAGCCATGTAATTAGCAGTGCAGCTGCACAGCCACCAACCTGCCAGCACACATGTGGCAGATGACTTCTTGGCAACTATTAATCACATATTGCATAAGAAACAGTCCCTTAATGCAGGCAAGTCTTTCCACTCCTGAATCATGTAAAAGACATAAAAGCTTTTGGCCATGCAGAAAAGTGAACAAAATGAGTGGTAATTAACTCTCATGACTACAAAGGCTAACAACTTCGGCACTTGCAAAGGGGATCAGAGGCAGCTGAGCTGAGAAAGAACTGTAGCAGAACAAGTATTTGCCTGGGAGCAAACACTGCCTGAGTGCTTATTTTAGAATGAATAGTCATGTTAGTTAACTAGAGCTAACTACTGAACAAATAGCTCACGTTACAGCATACCGAGGTACACTAGATGCATCCTTTGATGTACTAACTGACAATCTACTGCAGAGTTCTTTTTTTTCAGAAGTTAAAAAAACCCCCCACAATTTATCCTTCATAGCTGATTCTGGGTTTTGGCACAGTCTTTTCACAGATTAATGGAAACGAAACTAAAATTGACTTAATCATTGCAGCATAAGATACTTAACATTCAGCAAGAGCATGTGGTTTGCAAAGAAAAAAAGGAGGAACCAAAATAAGTTTTTCTGTAAATCAACACGTGTGACTGTTCCTGACTGTCTCAGGATAGGTGAGTTTTGGTGCACTACATGTCCTTGGTGTTTCTGACCTTTTAGCACAACTGCAGCCTCTAAGCAGCAGGATTTGGTCTGCTGTTCAGCAGCATACTATGCAGCCTGACACACCCTTCATGCCACTTACTTAAAATACCAGTGTGGGCAACGAATATGACTCCCATGGTTTTCAAGAAGTAGGAGAAGAGAGCTCGGATTTGGGGAGTGATTTTCAGGGCAGCCAAAATTCATCCTGAAAATTTTAAGTAAAATGTGTTCTGATTATTACCATGAAAATAAACACATCTCATCTAGAAACACATGAAGTCAAGAGTAGAAGTTTCTTTTCTATATGAACGACTTCACACTGGTCATAAATTTAAGGGATTTGACAGGGATTAAAGATTCACTTGTCAGCTGCTATGTCCTTTAATTAGCTTTCTAACATCCATACTGACTGAAGCAGCATGTTCCAAATTTAGCAAATCAGGCTGTCTCCATCCAGGTTTCACTGTAGCTCTGAAGCCCTGAAAAAGTATTAAACGCAGTGATTCTTCCGCCCCCTAGTAGACATAATCTACTATATAAAATTTCTTCTGTCCCAGCTTTTGTGGAATGGACAACAGAAGTATTAACCTAATTTCCAGAAGCTGCATAAAGTGTGTGTGGCTCTTAATGATCTTTTGAGGAGAAATTCACACTCCAAAACCTCACGTTGTGCTCTGCTACGACCTGTTCTTGTATCTCCTATTTTACTTGAGGTCCACAGCAAACTTCACCATGTACATTCATTCACAGCTTCACATCCATACCACAGTTAGCTATGGATGGCCTTGTTTGCAGAGCACTTGACAGGACTTAGGGCTTCTCTGCCACAGACAACTCAGACCCCGACTGTTTAACCCAGACAAAACTTCACCCCCATTTTGCACTCCCACCTGTAATGTGGAGACGATAAAATTCTTCAACCTTTCCAGCTAAATATTCTTCTACTTTTTAAATAGTACACTCCTTAGGACAGAGGGTCAACCACATACCTACCCAGAACCAAGCACAAATCACTCTTTAATTTAACTCTTTGGCATGTCTGGGTAAGAAGCAGCCCCTAAGATGTTAACCAACTTTTGTTTAACAGTATTTTTAAAGTTCAAACCAACTGTAAATCAGACCAGGCAGATTCTCACTTTGGGCCATTAGGTTTACCTCATTTCCATCCTCCTGTCTTTTTATGCTCTGGGTGATTCCAGGCAAGTTTCTTGCTGGTCTCTTACACTTGTTTTGTGCCATCTTACACCACTGGAGCCATGCAAGAAACTGTAATAACAATATTAACTGCTCAGCTTTGACAGGACATAGTTATTTTTACTGGATTACTTTTCTGGCACAGCATTTAAAGCACCAAATTATTTGACACCTGTAATTTTACACTTGGAATAACACAAGGTATTCATACTTCTTTTGTAATGTAAGATAAAAGCAAACACTACATATGTTCCCATTCCAGTGCTGCTGTCTGACAGCTATTTGCCCAAGGAGAAAAAAGTACTGTTACATTACAGAATATGTGGAAAAGTAAAAGCTATGGAAAAGAAATCATTAAATAGTTAACTTATTCCCCTGCTAGCACTAGACTGTTCCCTGCAGCATGTTTCGGAGTGTTTTGTCCAGTCTGGTTTTACAAGTTTCACATTACTTTCATTTATATATTTAATACAGCGCCGAGTCCAATGTGGTTTGGTGCTGCTTATTTTCCTTGTCTTTCAACTAGAAGACTCAGCGCTACACCAGCTGTTCATATAGAGTCAGCTCCAAAACTACTGAAAAAAATATCTGGACTCTTTCCACTGACTTCAACAGGCTTTGGACCAGGCTCAGGAAAAGACAACGAATACATTTCATGTAAGACTAAGCAGGTTACAGTCAGCAAAGTATAAAGAGGATTAGCTGTGTAAGATCCAAAGGCACGTTACCCTGCGTGCTGAAACGCCTGCCTAACACACTTTCACTTCCACAGAGAGAAAGGGCCAGATTCATTTCTGGTGCTCTGCCACTAAGAAAATGCTACCATGCAAGGAATGAGTGTGATCTGGAATCTGCCCAGTTAACCTCATTACAACTGGGATTTTCCTAAACTGGAGGTGACAAAATGTATTTTCTAAAACTGCAAAACCAATAGGTAAATCATAGAATCATAGAATGGTTTGCGTTGGAAGGGACCTTAAAGGTTGTCTAGTTCCAAGCCTCCCCACCATGGGCTTTTTGCCTTTCAGTTAAGTTTAGGTCTTTAGACTACAGACCCTATGGAGTAAGAATCAGGAAAAACACAATGGGTTTTGTTTCTTTCCTCTGTCAGAGAAGGATGAACTCTCTTTTACTTCAGAACCTAAAATAGGTCATATTTGGTTTAAAACACACATACCTAGACCTTCACTTTCTGTCACCAAAACAGATGGGCAACCCCAAAGCAATTTGTGCATATTTTATGGAGCACTGATACTATAACATCCCCCCACTGTGTATGCTTTGAGTGCATGGCTTCTGAAAGCTAGAATGCCTTTTATCAGAGATTATTCTACCAGTGGGGAATTCATTCTGAACAATACCATCAAATGAAGATGGTGGTGTGCAGTTATTCTTCCCACACTTTCAAAGTTCACAGTACAACGTGTCAGTGTTAGGGATGTTCTCAGCTGCTGAGAATGCTTTAATCAACCAGACTTTTTTTTCTGCTCCTTCTGTTCCCTGGGGACAGGGGACTTCATGGCACTGCTTTGTTGTACGATGTGTACAGTTATAACCTACGCTAAAAGTATGCCATTAATGAACGAACACTGGGTGTGTGTGTGTCAAGCAGATGAGAATGTTCTTTTGATCTTCTGAGCTCCACCACTGTGGCAGACGGGTGTCTAAACTGCTTTATTAATGCACTGAAGTCTTCCCTCATTTCTCAAACAATACCGAAAGAAAAATCAGAATTTCATCACGGTGTGATTTTCTGCTCTTCCAGTTCAAATCTAGCTGGAAGGTAGGGAGTAGGGGGAAAAAAAAGATTATTTCTTTAATAATTTCTTAATTTTCCAGGGGAGTGGGAGGAATATTTCATGTGCTTGACACTCTCTGAGGGAGCCAACAGAAGCTTCTCAAATTTCTGTTTAATTTCAAAGCAGTTTCCACACAACATGGGAGGTGTATTTAGCTTTAGGTACAATACTGAAAGTAATTCAACAGAGTAAGAGAATGGATTCAAAGTTTTTTTTGAGGATAACACAGAATCAGAATAAGCATGTTTAAACAACAGGTTTACGAACGTGATTATAGCAATGGTTTTAGCCTCCAACATATGAATGGCAGTGAAAAACAAATAACCCAACTGGTGTGAGGCCACAGAAACATATGAAAGAAAGTTTACATGCAAATGCCTGTAGGGAAACAATGTAGAAAATCCTTGAAAACCCTTCCAAATATATGATTTTAATGAGGCGTTGTGATGGAAAACTGTGAATGTACCCAAATTTTCCAAGATTGAATGACATCTCCAAGGAGAAGAGAAAAAGAGGCAATGTAGGACCTCTGTTCTGTAAAAGAAACAAATCAAGTTACCACTTCACAGGCAGCTAAGCTGACCTAACAAGTCACTTGCAAAAGTGAGCGGTCAGGTCTCTCAATCTCTTTGCCATCCTCCCAGCTGCACATGCAACAGCTCAGTACTCCCCTGATCACAGAATCACAGAAATCATTTGGGTTGGAAGGGACTTCAAAGATCACCTAGTTCCAAACCCCCCTGCCATGGCCAGGGATGCTACCCACTAGATTAAGATTCTCAAGCCCCATCCAGTCCGGGCTTGAATACTTTCAGGGATGGGGCATCCCTCTGTTTCAATGGAACAACCTGTTCCAATGTCTCCAATACCCTCAAAGTAAAGAATTTCTTCCCAATATCTAATGTAAACCTACTCTCCGTTTAAAACTATTCCCCCTTGTCCTATCAGCACAGGCTCTTGTAAAAACTCTCTCCAGCTTTTTAAGGTCTCCTTTAGGTACAGGAAGGCTGCTACAGGGTCCCCCTGGAGCCTTCCCTTTTCTAGGCAGAACACCCCCAACTCTCTCAGCCTGTCTTCACAGGAGAAGTGCTCCAGCCCTCTGAGCATCTTTGTAGCCCTCCTCTGGATCTGTTCTAACAGGTCCATGTCCTTCTCATGCTGGACAAAGCACTCTACATATGGTCTCATGAGAGCAGAGCAGAGGGGCAGAATCCCATCCCTGGCCCTGCTGGCCATGCTGCTTTGGATGCAGCCCAGGCACAATTGGATTTCCGGGCTGCAAGTCCACATTGCTGGGTCATGTCAAGCTTCTCATCAACCAACACCCCCAACTTCTCCCCAGGGCTGCTCTCAATCCATTTTCTGCCCAGCCTGTTTGTGCTTGGGATTGCGCCAACCCATCTGCAGCACCTTGCGCTTGGCCTTGTTGGATTTCATGAGGTTCACACAAGCTTACCTCTCAAGCCTGTCAAGTGTCATCACTTCCTTCCACACCTCACAGCTTGGTATCATTGGCAAGTTTGCTGATCCTCTACCTCACATCTGTCATTTAGTCAGCTATTTGTCTCACTATGCCAGAGAAAGCTACCCATCTTTCTGCTGTTTTTCTTCCAGGCTAATAGGTCAAAGCAGCTAATGAAGAGATCCAACATGTCAGAGCCAGTACATGGTAAGCAGCAGAATTACCAAGACCAAGGACTCCTAGGGAGGGAAAAAGGACTGGGGACTGCCACCTCTCTCTTCTGTGCAAACTGAAATTGTCTGAGGGTGTCTCATGGAAGAACTATCTTTCTGCAAAGGCTTGTTATTAGAAGGGAAGGGGGAATTGAAAGAAGTGGAACAAGTAAGGGTCCTGTTCTTTGGAGGACTGTGTATATCAGGGTGCAAACTAGAGCAGTAGAAATCCCATAGGTCTGCAGAGGATTTCATGGGTAGAAAAAACTGTGTACCTATGCAGCAGCTGCAACACACAGGAGCAGGAGATGTATAATCTATATGCAAATAACTATGTAGTTCCCCCATGAAAGCATGGGGCTGACTGCACAGCGTTAGTAGCTACACAACACGTCTACATCAAGCCTGCTATTTCTGATGTGTTGCACTTCATATGCATGGCTGGACAGCACAGGACACACACAGAGCTGCTCCTGTGAGTGGCTTCATGTCCTGTAACTGCTGTGTGTGCTCACAGTGCTGACATCCAGAGTTCCCAGGCATGCAGCAACCAGTTCAGAAGTGTCTCCTCTCTACAGCTATCACATATCCAGAAAGCCCACACAAATTCATGAAGCCCTCAAAATCTGCCTAGATGTGATTTCCAGGTGCAAAGAGTAAATGTGTCTGGGAAAAAGAAGCCTGCAGCATCTTGGAAGTCCTTTGCTACCTGCACAAAAGCAAACATAGGACACCAAAAGTTTAGGAACACCTGTTCTAATGAAGTGAAGGCAGGGCTGGAGCTTAAGTCTCAGATTCTTCACCTGTCTTCTCTACTGACTTGATTTACCACAATTACATTTGACAACGAATTTGAGAGGATGTCCTTTCACATAATGAAAATATGAGAGGTGTCTTACCATTCATCTTCACAAATGTTCCAATTACTGAAGCCATTACAAAAGCTGCATAAGGAACTTATTTCAGGTCTAGACACCCAGGAAGAAAATAACTGTAAACGAGTAAGAGGCTATGCACTAAGATGAGAATCTATCCTTCTCTCTCCTTTAAATGGCATTGGTTTATAAAATTAATTACTTACATACCTCACAGAGACGCAATACTTAATTAATATTTGTTAAGTGCTTTGAAATTCTGATGGAAGACATCATACTATTATGCATCATGATTAATACAGTGTAAAAGTGATGCCATTGGTGTTGCTCAAGCAGAATGCTGAAAGGATATCTATTCAGTTTCTGATTTAAAAATGGGAATGGAGATAGAAAAGATTTAGGAAAATTTAAAACTCAGCCTAAAGAAAAAGGGAGAACTGGGGAGGAGAGGAGCTAAAACATTTTTCAGAGGTATTTACTGTGCAGTGTGCATTAATTCCTGCAAAGTCAAAGTGTAAATGCCTACAGCAAAATCCTGGCTCCAGTCAAGTACATGGAAAATGTTTCACTGACTTCAGTGAGGTGAAGATTGTTAGTTTTTGTCAAAATTTCCAGCAGATGCATCCCATATGCAGGTTTGCAACTTTGCACGGTTCCTTGTTTATAGTTTAGGTTCAGGAAATAACCTCACCAAGCTCAGGCATGCTCACCATGTAAAGGCAACTGCTCAGCTTCTAATCTTTCTACTACATCCCACAGCTTCTAATCTTTCTACTACATCCCACACTTGGAGTAAACCTTTCCATTCTGTTAATTAACTTGGACCTGAGCTACCTATTTAAGTTGGTGGCAAAACTCCAATTAAATGGAAGTTGTGTGGAGATCACTGATAAACATGGGAAGCAAATGTCCTGTGTTTAACAGTGTACATCCCTCGAGTTCAACTCATTTACTCAGAAGCCTATGGAATTTTGACTGGAAAAACAAATCAAAACAAACCAAATAAACAAATGCGCAAACTCCCAACATAACAGAAATTCAGGCAGCTTATATTTTTAAGCATTAGTCTTTCATACCTAGCAAGATTAAGATTCAGAGAAACATGCTCCTGATAAGGCCTCTGCCTGATAAGGCAGAGTTACTTCAGCTGAGAGCTTTGCACCTATGAGGCTCAAAGCAGAAAGGTTAAAAAAAATAGCAAGGGAGAGGCACCAAAATTTGAGAGACGGTGCCTGTGAGCTTCTAGTATTAAGAAGAGTCACTTTAATGCACGAGCCTACAGCTCCTTTAGGTAGGAAACTAAGTGAAAATGTTCTAGGCTTCATATTTTGATACATTTTAATTTTTGACAAGGATTGAAGACTGTTATGTGGTGTATATGGGGCTCTTGGTAAGCCATTAATTACCCTTTTCCAAGTGGTGTGTAATGGCTTCCATCTTCTTAATGTACTCCTACTCAGCACAGGAAATCTTAGAAGTACTATTTATTCTAAATTATCTGTTAAGGTGGGCTCTCTAACCATGCTATGTGTAGAAATGTTGTACTACAGCAAACTAGCACTTGTAGAGCAGTTTTGTGTCTATGCAACTGCTAGACCAAATGTAATGATCATGTTGCACATAGCAGCTCTCCCTTTCACTTGTGCTAGCATGCTGTAGGTTTTTAACTGTAGTGCAGGCTCTAAAGCACGTAGGCTTGTAGCTTTCTCTCTCAGTGCTTGTACAGCTGTGTCCACAAATGTATGTGTCCAGTAAAATCCAAGGAAATGTTCCTGGATGCCAGGATTAAGCTTAGATAGCTGCAGCTCTAATAACTCACATGCAGCTCACATTGTAATTCTAAGTGCTGACAGTTGCTTTCCAGTCCTACTGGAATAACCAACATAATTCTTCCATCTAAACTCAGTAGTCAAAATTTGTTGGTGTATGAACTACATCATGTTGCTGCTCTCGGGATCCTAAGGAGAGAGGGTATTAAGGTGCCAAGGCAAAAATTCAAGCCTAAAGATTTTATTGACTAGAAGTTAAATGTGTGATACTTAAGTCATGCGAAAACAGTGCTGTGTCGCTCGTGTAAACAGGTAGGCTGTGTCTCCTTCCTCAGAACATTCACTAATAAGATACTTATTGGACAACCAGTCCCACCAAATATGGCAAATAATTTTCCAAAGTCTGCTTTTATTATGGCTGGAGATAATAGTGAGCAGGCATTACAGAGGAAAAATCATTCTGTCAGTTTCTTGGCATGGGTACTTATAGGGAAGGCCACTGAAGAGATGCTAACTATGTATTTTGAAGAGGTTTTAGTTTTGTGGAGGGGTCAGAAGAAAATTACACCAGAGATCAGAGTAAGCAAGGCTATACATAAGACTAAGTGATGTCTGCATTCTGCTGACAAGACATGAAGGATTTTCAAGATAATACTGTTCTTCATTTTCAGACCTCAGGAAAAAAACCCATCCTGCTAAATAAGGCATTTCATGACTTGTTTTCTTCACTGAGTGTCCATCTACATTATCCTTAACTTTTTACCTGGCTTTTTCCTACTGGCTTATACTTTTTTTCCCAAGTAGGCTGAACAACAGCCCAGCAGCAATCTCTAAAAAAACCACACCTGTATGGAAAGTATCTGAATTTCCTCTAAACCTATCAAATGAATCCTAATCACTCTTATCTCACATGCTTTCCAGAGCAGGTTCTTGCAGTTCTCTAACCTTTTAACTTATGTTTCTGTGCCTGGTTTTAATGTTAAAACATCTTTTGTGGTTCTCTTATGCCATGAACAGGACAAATCTATTTATTTTTATTTCTGGCCAGACTTGCATTCCTTGTACTTACTTATAACCTGCCAAACTGAACCATGATTTGGCAGTTTAGTCACTGTATCCACAAATATGTCTGTACTCTGAGTATCTTTTTATTTTCTCCTACCTGCCAGGTACCCTACATACATTTCCCAGCCTCAGGTGATGGATCTCTCATGTTACATTAAAATGAATGCTGTTCAGATGACTGTGTCTTTTCGTGTAGTCCAGATCTAGGTGTATCACTCTGTGTTTACACCTTCAATTTGTGGTGTTCACCAATACCACACAACCAGTTGTAGAGGCTCTTGTAGAGTGCTAAAAGACTGAAAAGGAGTGGTGTGAAGTCTTTGGGACTGTTGACTTCTGTTGGATCAAATTTCCCTACAGATATTCCCATTCTTACAGGTCTTCCTTTTGGAGGAGTTCAATATGTCAATTTTAATTATTTTAACGCTAGACTGGGTTCTTATAATTACTGCTGGCTATGTCTGTATCAGGAATAAGCATGAGTCTGCAAATGAAAATACCTGATGCTGAGGGTTGTGTTCCCACTACGGGTTCTGTGTTTGTGGTTTGTTTAGGTTAGCTCTTGCCTGCCCTCATGGACTTTCCCACCTATGAGTTGTGGAGAGTGTTGAGCATTCACTGGTGGTGCAGCCTCTGGTCCATCTGAAAACTTCATGTTCAAGTCAAAGTGCAGTACTTGGAGACAATCTGCTTCAAACCCATGCTCTTGCCCACTCACTCATTTAACATCATCAAAGTGAGAATCTGCACTAGTGCTGGTGCACAGATCACCACCTGTCAGACAGTCTGGGAGATTACTGTTGCCATTAATGAACTTAATCCACATCTGGAGAAGGCACACAGGGATGTGGAAGATTTCTATCTCTTTGTTAGTTAATGGGAGAAGCTTACAAAGCCAATCTTCAAAGCAGATACAGCTAGAGATAAGAAAAAAGAAAACATTCCCTGCTCACTTGCCTCCAGTTTGATCTGTAAGAGGTCTAATAACATGATGGCAACACACATTTTGATGTAATGGATAATTGGGTTTACTATGTTTAGTTTAGTGATCAAATTAATAGCAGGATTGACTTTTTATTTGGCATAGGGAGGGGTAAGAAAGGCAGGGCAAAGCCCCTATTATCTGCTGTGTACTGAAGATATGCAGAGTACTCTGAGACAGCTCTGGAAACAGGGACTATGTATTTTAGCTGTTGGTATGCTATGCAAACACTTAGTGAAAACACTTAAACATCAAGAAAAGCAAATTACTCTGCCCTGGGGGAAGGGGGTTGGGGTGGTTAAATTCGACTGCTATTACTGCTGTGCAGTTGTTAAAAAACCACCACTGCACCACAGCAGATTAAAGTATTTTGTCACTTAAGACATTCTAATACCAGAAGGGATACCTGAAACATGCTAAAAGACAAATGTCAGTATAAAGTACCTGGTGATGCTTTTTCAAGTGTCTCACAACAGGGAAAAGACTAAGAAGTAATGCTGAACTGATAACTGGAAATTTTACTAACATATTCCAGTATTCTTGTGTTTCAGGTTAGTTTTCAGAAGTATACTCTCAAGAACTTTCTATTCCTTACAATATACCGGGTAGAAAAAAGTAAAACGGCATCTTCAAGAGGTTAGCTCCGACACTAGCCTGATGGTCATGGATATGCTCCTTCCAGAAACGGAGACATAATATAGCCTTTTTCTGCAACCTCCTCAGTTATGCAAAATCACAAATCAAAACTGTAGACTGAGTCACTAACAGCAGTACAGACAAATAGAAAAATCCAGCTAAGTGCCTTTCTTCCCCCTCTCCCCTCCCACTTGCTTGAATATGCAAGCATTTCGAGGTAGGTATTCACACACATCACTTGTTGACTTCGGTTTTAGTGGCACTTGTACAGCTGGGAGTTGGACAAGCAGAGAGGTCTACACACAGAAGTTGTCTAGAGCTGATGCAGTCAGCCTTCAGATCTGTGCCTAGAGCCTCCTCCCAATTCTCAGAACAAAAGCTGGGCTGCCACCAACCTGTCCTCGGAGCTGCTCCAAGGGCTGTGCTGCAGACTAGATAAGGCAGCACAGGCAAATGGGGGAAGCTGCTGTTCGACAGCAATGCTCCCATGGAGGGAGCTGTGCTGTTCAACAGATAAACTGCGTTCACCTGTGCTGCCTAAACTGGGGCAGGTATAAAAGAAAGGCCAAGTGCCCTAACAGCCACGTTGCTTAGGGAGGGTGTGCGTGGGCCCATCTCTTTGTGTGAGCTCCAACTCTTAGGGTGCCTTAAGTGTAGCAAAAACAACTCCCAGTATCAACTCTTCTTCCTGCTTGATTTTATGTTGTGGTCACAGCTGCAAAGGTAAGGATGTTATTTTGCTCCTCTGGCACTGAGTCAAAACCCCGAAGTTTGTGTTAGAAAAGTGGCCTGGAAAGTACTGTATTAACAGACATGCAAAGCCTCTGACTTCTGGGGAATAACCAGCTTTGAAGTAAAATACACTCAGCAATAATCCATGCACACTTCATTAATTTCAGAACTGCAACAGCAAAGTACTACTCAGAAAAAGCTGTAAGACAGTAATGAAGGCTTTGGGGTTTATTTTTATTTTTAATCCCAAAAGCTCCTTATCTCCCTTCTTCATGTTTTTTCATTCAATTTACACCAGTCTAAGTTAAAGCTCATCTAACAAAAAAATGACACATCAAGTTTGGTTAACCTCTTTACCCTGCTCTTGATGAGAATCCTTTCTTCCTCGGGAGAATAAATGCAACAACTTTACAATTGGTATGTTGCTTGTTTAAGATAACTTTTCCTTGCACTTTGTGTTTAATGGAATTTGGCTGATCTGGGATATTTCAGCACTTAATTATTTAAGTTGAGATAGCGAGGGCAGCAACTTTTGTCAAGTCTTAACTAGCACAAGAGGATCTCTAGGCAGGAAGGCAGTATTTTGTTATCTGTCGACATGCATGCATCTTTCTCTACCACACCCCCAGTCAAGTATGAGAACCCTTGACACGGGCTACTGCACAATATGAAACATCAGTTTACTGTTCAAATTTGAGTCAAAGCAACAACTCAAAACAAAGAGTTTAACACTGGATTTAAGTGCAGGTCTGAGGAGTTGCTGCTGGAATGGGGGTGCTCATGGCACTTTTCCCATCCTACTGCTGGACTGTGCAGCTGCAGTGCATGCCATGTCCAGAAAGCCTTGATGCACTGGAAAAACCAACTTTTAAAAAGCCAGCTGATCCCTAAGCCTGATGCAAGAGGTATAGCACGATGTTCAGCTGGGCGGTGGAACAGGGCCACCTTGCTGCCGCAGCCTGCTATTACTCCAGCCTTTGAGGCTGGATTAGGGGTTTTTAAAATATGTTTCAACACTTCAATTCATCAAAAACTGGCTCTAAAAGAAGCAACCCAGACCACTCTTATACTTCATGTTACATGCTCTCTTCTTGCACTTAAAGAGTTCATGTGAAAGCAGGAGCACCTAGCCTCACTAGTAAGAAGGGATAGGGGAAATCTTGTTCACTTCAGTGATCAGAGCAGACTTAAACAGGAAAGTTCCAATTTTTATAGAGAAAGAAACATAGCAACCCCTTCCTTTTGCAGTGTTTGAACACTAAACCTGCTCAAGACAACCTGATTGCTTCACAATGTGATAAATGAGTGAATAAGAAATGTTGGCTTTCGCAAATATAAATTTAATATTTACAAATAATAATGTACTATGTAGAAATAGTGTTAAGATAAAATGTAGTTAAGTAGAAACAATGTTAGAGTGAATTGTAACTTTGAAATAGTGGTAGCATGTACATAGTAAAAAATGTTTTTTAAGTTGATAAACTACAGAGCCGGAGAGCAAGAGCCCTGTGTTTTACCTTTGTTCTACTAATAAATATTCAATATTATTCTGCTGAAATTTCAGCTCGTGAATTCATTTATCACAACAAGCTGTACCGGAATAAGAAAGTAAATCTGACTGTAGATTCCTTACCACGTGGATGAGTTACTGCACCCACTTGCTTTATGTTCTCCCTCCCTCTTCACATTTCCTCCGGCTGTGCTCCTGCCACCGAGTTCCCTTCAGAACAGGGCACTGTGGGCCTAGGCCTGTGCGTGTTTTAAGCAACAAGAGATGTTTTCTGCCACATTTCTGATTATTCTCTATGTATCAGGCTTTCTTTGCAGCTTGCTAGATAAATTTGCCTTGCACCCCTCTTCTGAAGGCGGCCGAGATGTATCTCAAGTGCAATTACCATCAACAGGGCGCGAAGGGAAATGCGTTCAAGCTCTCGGGGCTACTGAGCAAGCCCCTACTCGCCTCACGGCACTGCTGCCCTCGCCGTGATGCCACCGCTCAGTNGGGCTCGCCGCCCGTCCCCACTCACGGCAGCGGCGGTCGGCGTCGGGCTCACGCGGGCGCTGTGGGGGCCGCCATTGCTGCGGTGCCGGCGGGGCGCGGCAGGGGGCGATGGCGGGAGGCGCCGGGAACGGCGGAGGGGGGGGGAGGGTGTTACAGCATCTCCTGAGTCGGAAGGGACCCGCAGGGACCGTCGAGTCCAACTCGTGGCCCTGCACAGGACAGCCCCAAGAGTCCGCGTGCGTGAGAGCGTTGTCCAGATGCTTGTTGAACTCTGTCAGGCTGGTGCTGTGACCACTTCCTTGGGGAGCCTGTTCCATTGCCTTCTAGGGGAAGAACTTCATTCTAATATCCAACCTAAACCTCCCCTGGTACAATTCCAGGCCATTCCCTTGGGTTGTGTCACCAGAGAAAACAGATCAGTGCCTGTCCCTCCTCTTCATGAGGAAACTGTAGATTCTGATGAGGTCTCCCCTCAGTCTCCTCCAGATTGGACAAGACCAAGTGACCTCAGCTGCTCCTCATATGGCTTTCCCTCTCGGCCCTTCGCCATCTTGGTTACCCTCCTTTGGACACTCTTCAATAGCTTGATATCTTTCTTGTATTGTGGTATCATGCCATGGCAGCGCTTGGGCTGCCTGTGCCTCAAGCAGCGTTTTCCAAGGGTCGCTCCTCTCAATGGCAGGGTTGAGGGTTTTCTTGGCCTGTGCCTCGCCAGAGGTGGCAGGTGTCCCGCAACCATGTCCTCGGCTGCAGGGTGAGTTGTGGGAAGCCTTTGAAGAGATAGGTGTGGTCCCCAGCCAGCGCTGCTGCACAGGCTTCCCCACAACCCACATCCCCTCAGCTTCATGCTGGTCATCCAGACCACACCTAAGCTTGCTGCCAGGGATCTGCTTTATTTTGTGGTGTTTTATTATTTTTTTTTCCACGACAAGCCCTGATCCAAGGGACACCATAAAACCATTCTTGTGCAGTCAAATAAAATTGAAAAAAACAACAGTGTCTGTCTAGCAATCCGCAAAGAAAATTCTGGATCTAATCTGGCCATCTGATTCCACACAGTGATGTTAATATTTAATTTAATCACTGCTGTCTTTAGCTCATCTTCTTTATTCCAGATTTATCCATCTCCATTGTTCCGTGTAAGCTGGTGTCCGGGTTGGAGTTTATTTAAGCGAGCTGTCCAGCACTGTCCCTGAGCTCAGCACTTAGGCTGTGGCATTTGTAAAGTGTGTGTGTGAGCCCTGCTGGATTACATGATCCAGCGCCTTGGCTCACAGTTTTGATTCATCTGAAATTAAATTATGAGTGTACCAATAGCATCAGAGTGTGTTCTGATGCTGTTCCTTAGTGCATCCTACCTGCTTTGATATTTATTGTATGTGCTTCCTGGCTGAGGAGTTGAGTCAGGCATTATTCTCAGGGCTGTTGCCAAGCCAGTTTGTTCTGTTATCTAAGTAGCTTCTCATTTACACCTTTTGCCTTACTGTTGTGATTTAGTGGAATACTATCTACTATTTCATTCTCCCAAATAAAACTGTTTCTTCCAGTGGCAGGTTTATAGTAGTTTGCAGTCATCATCAGGAGGTGATTACACTGTTGCATTGCTTAGTTGTTCCTGACAAAATATTGACAAGTTATAGGTTGCTACATTGTAGCTAAAGTTAAAACACCAGCTTGCTAGGGCTTCTACCACTGCTGGAGTTGTGGAAGGTGAGAGTGGGGAGAAACACGGTATGGAAAGACAATCAGAAGAGCAAAAGGACGTGCAGATATGACCAAAAAAGAGACAACGAGAAATGCAGAACAAAAAAAGGAGTGAATGGCCCAACCTCTTCTTATACTCCTAAGAAGCCCTACTAAGAGACTGTTTTGTATGCAAAGCTTCAGGTTTTTTTAATTCTTTCTCTCATCCTGCCTTTCCACTACTGTCCCTTCTTTGTGAAAATCCGTTGCCTTTACCTTCAGGGTGGTCTGACTCCTACATATCTAATTACTCTCTGAAAAATCTATTTCATACATTTCAGACCTGAAGAAAGATTTTGTGCCAAAAACTTGTCTTCAGTTCCCAGCTATGCCTGTGTTGGCCTAACTACTCCTGCTGGCCTTTTTCCTGGTAATTTTGCAATGATGAAAGCTGTGCAATACCCATCCAATTTTGGTGAACCTTTATTGGTACTGAAAGGTACTTATTATTTATAGACACCCTCTCTGCTATTTCCACGTGGAAAGAGAGACAGACAGTGTAAGACACCAGTATTGCTATGTCCATGCTGGGGGCTATTTGCTGTTGCTTCTTCCCCGGCTGGCATTTTCCCCTGCACACTGTCACCACCCTGGGGACCCGGCTCATGTTGGCCACTCATCTCACAGCCACAAATGACTCCTTCAGAGCCCATATCTTGTTCCACCACTGGAGGAAGCAGTCCCTCCATCTTGTCCAGGTCTGGAGCTCATTTAAATATTGGGGTTTTTATCTAGCTGCCTGAATAAATAAACAAACCTATGGTAGAGGGAGCTCGAGTATCCCTGTACACAGGGATCAAACAGCAGGTAGGTACAGGACTGGTTTAAGGTAACCTAACTACAGGTGTGGTGGAAAGAGGCAGTTGTGCCCTCTTGTTTGGCTGTGTGTTGTGCCGCTTCCATCTGGTTTTGGGATCTGATCCATTTGGAAAGTAGGTGGGGTTTTCTTTTTCTTTTTTTTTTTTTTTCTTTTTTTTTGGACAAGATTAATGATGAGATTGAACAGGTCTCACATCCTATAGATCACGAGGCTGTACAAATAGGAGCATGGTTACAGAATCCCAGGGCTCAGAGTTACATCTACCTCTAATCACTCCCATATGCATTCTTTCATGTGTTCTGCTCTGCGTTACGGTTTCCTATCACGTGCTAATTGATTCATTACTTTATGCTAAGCATAGAGTCACATGCTAGTCATTTACTGGTCCTACATGTTGAACTCGTGATGTATATGTTTAAATATTGTATCTCCTGGTCTGCCAATCTTCCTTTCTGTAATACCACACATTTGTTGAAGACCTTCAGACTTTAAACTTCCTGCTCGTTAGTTTTGTGTATGATTTTTCAGTTACTTTCTGGAGCTCCTCCTTATTTCAGTTGCGTAACAACTGTAATTAAAGCTGCTGAGGTATAATTTGTGCTTTAGCCTATGGTAATACAATGTGTTTGAGAGGGGGTGGAAAGAGTTTTGAAATATCCTGTAACTTATTTGAAACAACCAGCATACTCATGTCATCACAAACCTTATGTGCAGTTGAAGTTATGTTAGACCACAGAAGTTTTGCAATAGTTAGAACTTCAAAACTGTCTCAAAAAATGTGACTCTGGCAAACAAAATGTAGCTGGGAGGAGGCCAAGAGAGTTCCTGTAATCTTTCTGATGAGGAAGTTAACAGGTCATAAATGAGAAAATATGGAAAGAAGGCTGTGTCAGTCTTAAAATCCCAACCTGCAGAATTTTAGAATAAAGAATTTAGGAATCCAGAGATGCATTGAATTTTTAATTTCTTTGGGAAGAAGATGGGCTTTTTCTGGTGTGACTACTTTACACAGCACACACTAAGGTTTACCAGAAACAGGTTGACTTGAGCACACTTGTGTGCAAAACAAAAAAAGGTTCTCCAGAGGTATTTAACTTTATGTTTGAGATGACAGGGTACAGAATTTTATCCGTTGTACCTGTAGTCCCAATGTAACACAGCTTTAGGTTCTACTGTACGAATGCCCACCATCAGCATGTTGTAGAAAGATCTGTGGATTCAGACCATCCTCATTGTTCATTGCGGGAACTACTGGCCTTGGGGGAAACAGCTGTACCCTCACAGGATTTTATCTCCCAACCCCCTGAAAGTCCTGTTGCGTGTACATAAGAAATGGCAAGTAAAGAGGCTGAGAGTAAGATCTGGCTAAAAGGTGTCTCTCCTAGGAAAAGCCAGTGCTTAAGCACAGTATGTTGTCTGACAGGAAGCAATCCCGATTGAAAGGGAGGCAAATAATCTTGAGTAAGAGCTTGTCTAACACCTGGCCTGGGCTGTCCTAACAGCTGCTCTCTGCATGCCTCCTGCTTGGGCAAAGCCAGGCACAGAGTGATTTCTTTCCCACTTGGCACTCTTAAAACTCCCAATTTCCAGAGCACAGATTCATCCAGCGATGTAAACCCTATGGCTGCAGCTGGGCCATAGTGTCTGCAGTAGCACTGTCTGCAAACCATTGCCTGAGTGGGCTCTGGGGGTGCCTGGCTGGGGCTGTTCCTCATGTGGACTTCTTACCTGGTGTGCAATGCCAATTCACACACTGAGGAGAGGAATCTCTATTTCTTTTTTCTAGTTTGTGCAAAGTAAGGAGCTAGGTGGTAACCCACGAAAGGCTAGCTCCCTAATCATCAAAACTTTACATTATTTATACGTTTTAGCAAACAAAAGTATCAGTATTCATTGGTTACAAGTTGCATAGTTCTCTCATTAATTAGTATTATATCTTCTTAGCTCAGTTTGCTCAGAGGATGGTGCTGATAACACCAAGGTTGTAGGCTCAATCCACATACGGGCCATTCACTTCAGAGTTGGACATCTTGATCCTGGTGGGTCCATTCCAACCCAGAATATTCTGTGATTTTACTGCTTAAGTGATTCTCTCACTTCTGTTAATTACTCCACATGCTCACTTTCTTCCTCCTCTTGAGAGTCGGTGGGTTTCTACACTCTGCGGGCTGTGAGTCAGTGTTTTCACCCTCCCACTGCCAAAATCACCCTTCACCCAGTTGGCACTTTATACTGATGAGTTGCCCATTTATTCCTCCTTCTGGCCCTATCTTGGGCGTTCTGCCAAGCATCCTTGTGGTCTGTTAGTTCAGGATTCCATTGTGACTGATTTCAATAGATACATAATCCCAAGTTCCTGGGTTTTTACTCTTTCTCAACGGCTACAGCTGCTGAAGCATATTAAGTGAATAAACGGGGTTTATTGATATGTAGTTTATCAGTTTGGAAACCCTACATCAGAGTGACCACTGCGCGAGCTTAACCGGGGGGGATCTTCCCCATGACCCAGGGAAAGTGCCAGCCTCTTGCTGGCCACGTGCAGCTTTCTGGGTGTTTCCCGGGCGAAAGCTCCCAGCCTCAGCGCCTGCTCCAGCTGCCTGTGGCTTCAGCCCGCCCCTGCAGTGTCTTATTGGATTCCTGGCCGAGGGGGTGTTGCCGCCGCGACAGCGATAGGGCGTGCGGGCGCTGATATGCCGGAGCTGCGGAGCCTTGTATAAGAAGGAGCTGCAGGGAGCAGAGGAGAATTAAACAGGACCACGTTTCTCCTCTGTGAGCGGAAGAGGTTAGTGGTTATTGCTTAATCCCTGCTAGCTGTAATTAGGATTTGGAAGCAGGGCTTTCGTTTTCTGTCCCTCGCCTCCCCTGGGTTGCTCGCCACCGGCGTTTCCCCCTCGGTTGTGGAGGATTGGGGGCGTCCTGCAAGTCACGTTGTCCTAGCTGCTCGAAAGACACCCTCCACACCAGAGGGGACGGGCTACCACTTGGGGAGGGGGGAACAGAGAGAAAGGAAGAAAAGGGAAAAGCTCTGTGTTTGAAAGAATGTCCAGGTTGCAGTGAAGCAGAGTACTAGCCTGTAAATGATGTGGAAGTAGCCAAGTAGCATCTTCGAGTGGCCAGGGCGCTGCATGGTGAGAGGTCATGTAAAACGTTTCCTACAAACTGGACTTCTTTTGAGAAGTGCAGAACTTCCTTCAAATCCTGTGAAAATCCATGTTTACTGTAGTTACTTGATGCTCCCTTCTGAAACACCTGACCATTAAGCAGGCTGTACCTCATTTACCCATTTGTAAAGTGAGAGTGAGAATATTTTCCTTTTAAAAAGGGGCTTGGTGGGGCCATATTTCAGACAGCTTTTGGTGGGAGAAAGGTGATTCTTATGTTGTCAGATGTGGTGCAGAATCCGTGTATAAAACACATTAATACTCTTAATAATTACTTTGTGTCCTAGTCACAGCTATCACTTACCTCTAGCTAAAAAAAAAGGAAAAAGATGCATCAAGGCTCAATCTATGCACAGCGAAAAGGCAAGCTCAGCTTTTATATAACTCCTGGCATCCTGCTGAACTTTTGTGTTAGAGCTTGTTAAACCCCAAACGATGAGTGTTAATTAGGACAACAGTTTATTGAACTGATTTTATGTGAAATCATTTTTATCCAATTCCTTGCAATGACTTGCCAATGTAATTTTTGTGGAATAAAGGTAGTCTCTCAGCTGTTGGATCTCTGGTTACCCATGTGAATACAGAATGACATTGTGCCAAAAATCAATAACATAGTGTCTGAACATCTTTCTGTCATTTGTGCCAGTAAATGAGAAAATTAAGATAAATCTGTTTCAATAGTGTAAACCCAACTTGAAGTCTAATCTTCATAATATAAAGAGCAATGGGTTAATATTTTAAATTATTTTCAGCATATATAAGAAAGCCTTAGTTAAAGTCCTACTAAAAACTGTCACAAGCAGTGCATGCCACTTAGATAATAATTATTAATAATTGAATTAATAATTAAATATTATTAATATAACAATAATTGTTAGTAAAACATTTTAAAGTTTCTTACTATTGGGTCAGGAAACTTCCTTTATTCTGGAGTGCTGATGATTCTGGACTCCTCCTCCCAGGTTTACATCCACATGGTCAAGAAACTTATTTTCTGATACAAATCTCTCAGTTTCTCCAGAGAGTGACCTGAGTTACCATTTATGAGCAGCTTGAGTTTAAGTCAATGAAGTATGGTTTTTGTTACCCTTAAAGGAATGGCAGTGCTTATTTTGTAGAACTAAAAGGGGGACTCAACCTTTGTAGTTTTCAACTTCTTATTCTTAGTGTCCTCATTATTTTCCCAATTGTGCTAACTGGATGTTTCAACACCCACTCCTCACCCCCCCAAACCCAACCAGCCAAAACCACCACCACATTCAGCTCTAAGTGACTTCATTTTAAATGTCAAAGGGCAGACTTATGTTTTCTTTGTCATGAAGAATATCTGCCGTATCCACAGATTTGAAAACTAAGCTCAGCAGATAAGAACAGAACCACTTTGCTCTCTGCACTAAAAATTAACTGGCCTTGTCAAAACAAGTGAAGATAAATGGATAAATTAACTGATCAGTTTTCAAATTAAAACAGGAATCACTATCCATCTTACACTGTGGTGTGAAGACTTCAGTAAGATGCAGGACTGGAATACACCTTGGCGTTTTTGCTTTTTAATGATGACTCTAAAGTCACTTCAGTTTCATCCATCTTGTAGAGAGAATATTGCACTCTGTTGTGCAGATTTGTTGCAGGAAGCTTCAGAGGGTGTTTGCCATCACCACTGCTGTGGTCCACTGAGGCTCTGTCTGCACTGCCATCCTTGGCTAGGTAAGCAGAGTCAGGCAACAGGAGATAAAACTAAACAAAGTTGGGAAGAAGTGGAGAAACTAACAGAGCTTGGATGGATGTGGTAGTGGGAGAATAATGCCCTGAGGAAGGAGTTCCTGTGTTTTACATAGCAGTACAGCAACATCAACATGTGCAGGATCGTGGATAACTTTCACCTCTAATTTTCAGGCAACCGTAGATCTTTCTGAAACTTGCAGGTAGTGCTCAGTGTGGTAAAAGAACTTACATTCTGCTCATAGTGCACCTTATTATGTGAGGCATTAAAAAAGTTTCTTCATTGAGTGGGGAAGCAATAGGGCTTAGGAAAGAAAAACAGTCTGAAAGCCAAGGCACTCTGGCAGTTTAATCCTGTAGTTTAAAAAAAAAAAACCTAAGTCAACAAAAACCCACTCTGGATGTATCCATGCCCTGTTGTAACTTCGCAGAGCAATGTCTCATGCCTCTTGAGCTGGCCTTGAACCATGGCAAATGTTCTCATGCCTGTAAAGCCAAAGTGTGGGACTTAAAACTTTATAAAATAAGTGCAACTATAATAAAAAGATAAATACACATTTGACTTGTTTCCTCTCTGCTCTCTAAGCAAAAAGAGCTTTGGCTTCTTGTCTAACTGAACTTAAGTGTTCCTTACACTAATGTTTGCAACTCAGAGATGTACTGTGCTAATTTTAAAACATTGCAGAAAACACACCTGACTGGGAAAGATAATGAAATGCATTTGCTAATCTTGTTCTACCAGATGACTACGATCCACCACTTTAACAGCACGAGTTGAACAATTAGCATAAAATAGGTTTCTTTTTTTGTTTTCTTTTTTTTTTTTTTTTTTTTTAAATCTTCTCACCATAGCATTATTAGCCTGTTAAAAGGAGCCTGTTTGGGGCAGCTAATGTACCTGTTGTAGTAACTAAACTAAATGCTAAATTAAAAGCTGCACAACGCTGGCTAATAAAATAAGAAGTTCTCATGGCTCAAGTAATGTTACTGCATTTATTAGCTTTCCCTTTTAGTGAAATGTGTAGGCACAAAGGCATCTTTATCATCTAGTCGTTACCTCTGTTCTGTGAATGAGAGGAGAGAAAAGCTGCCAGAAAGAACACGGATTATTGAATAATCCCCAAATAACAGAAAGGAAGAAGGAGTACAGGATGTGAGGGGTAAGTTGAGACCACAGTCACTCTAGTTAAAACGTCATGGATGTTTCTTTGCTATGCTAGAAGTGATAAAGCTTTGTGACCCTTTCTGTTGCTAGGGAGAACAGCTCTTAGTCAGCGTTTACTGTCTTTTGCAGGCTGTGACACAGATTAGCAACAGAGACTGGTTAGTCTGTTATTTGGTGATGAGCATAGAGACCTAGGTGGCTTGCTCACGCTTGTCTTCAGAATAATTAGCTGATTTTTCTAAGACATAGCCCAGTTGTGTGCAGTTGCAAGTGGGATCAACATGTTGGAAGGGATCTCTCTGTGCTTAGTGTTTAGTCTTGGTGATAGAAGATACAGATGCATCAAGGATTGAGGTGAGAGGCTTGTGGTTTGTTTGGGTTTTTTGGTTTGGTTTTGTTGTTGCCATTAAACCAGTTTCATAAAATTTGGATGGAGACAGCAAATTAATTCATGGTTTGTGTCTTCCTCTAAAGCTTTGATTCTTTAGTGGCAAAAATCTGCGAAGAACTCAAATACTCAGATAATTGGAACGTGGATAAAGAGGAATTCTGTACTGTTGGTAATTCACTTTTAAGTGATGAGGCTATAAACCAGAGTGGTACAATTCTGGCATTGGAGGTGATCATGGGCTTTGTCTACATTCATTTTTGTTCGGTGTAAGACAGAGGTAGGCCTTTTTTTGGTAAGCATGGAGTACTCGTACTTGCAGTCCTGGAGTGCAGTATGTGTTAGAAACAGTCTGGAGTTGTCTGAGATATCTTAGGTTCATCATCCAGAAGTCAGGATAACCAATCCCAGCAGTTGTTGAAAATGTTTGCCCTAGGAAATGTGTTTTTCATTTGGAATTTTGGTTTTTTGAAGTCTACTTTACATTTACTTACTTGCATAGTGAAGTGAAATAGCTATCCATACCTTTAGCCCAGTATTTGCAAATTGAGACGTACTGCCTGTTCTTATATGCCTGGCATCTGTAATGAGACCTTAGGACTGAGGGATCTTGAATAAATATTTTCAAAATAAATAGGTCATTTGACTGTCTCCATTTACTGTTTAAAAATGATAGTATTCTGCCATGTGTTTTCAACCTACTTCTTATTGAATAGGTCCTGATGATAGCCTGACCTAGTAATATTCACAATATATATACAATGAAGACACAGCGAAAGAATAGCTGTATTATATGATGATATAAACAGGGCTTAAAGTGGCTGGTCCTTTGTTTTAGGGTAGATAAGAGCTTCCTTTCTCCTCTTGCTCTCCAAGCAGGGGATGTGGCCATGTAATCCTCTGGCTGCTCTGAGCCCAGTTTTTCTGATAAGACTTCATCAGAAAGGACACTGCCTTCAAGGACACAGCCTTAATTCCCTGGTATCTTTGAAGAAGGCCCGATTCTGTACCCGGGAGATGTATGAGGCACCTTTTTTTCCTTTTTTTTTTTGTGTTCATGTACTCAGGCAGAGAGAACACCTTTCAGAAACAACTGCTGGTCTGCTGCATGTTACCATCCCTCTCGCTTGGCTGGACCTCCCCGCCATCAAATGGCATGTAATATCAGAAACAAAATGTTCCTCTCTTTAAAGCACAGCAGAGAAAGTCCTCCTATCCTAGGTGCTCTCAGGTTATCAACTCCCAAGGAAGCATGAAGGTGCAGATAACCCCAGAGTTCAAGTTTCTTTTGGTTGAATGACTATTAAATGAGACATCGACTCTTCATCTTTTGCCCTTGTGATCTCCTACTGTCGTACTGACAGATGGCCTTTTTCATCAAGAGAATCATTATGAGCAGGAAGAACTGATGCAGTTGCCAAGTCACTCTCCATCATATTTGAAAAGTCATGGCAATCAGGTGAAGGCCCCAGTGACTGGAAAAAGGGAAACATCACACTTGTAGCAGGTGGGTTGGACTAGATGATCTTTAAAGGTTCCTTTCAACCCAAAGCATTCTGTTGTTCTAACAAAAAGAACTGCAAAGTACATTCCTTTACTGCACACTCATGATTATTATTTTTAATATCCAGCTCCTACATTATCTTAGTTTTGCTTATATGCCTATCTGGAATAAACTTTCCTGTTCCAAACTACAGAACTAAGTCCATCAGGAGGAAAAGCCATCCAGCCTTACAGCAAGTGTAGAAAATGGCTTGTAATCTCTAAGTCTGACTAAAGCCATTGTTTGGCCACACTGTTACATTCTTTGTCCAACTCAGTTTGATCTTAAACAAAACCAGTGGGTGTGAGTGGACTTGGAGGACATATTATTGCAGACAGTTGTAATTTACATTTTCTGAGCTGCTGAGGCTCCACTTCTGCCTTTATGTACACAAGTCTGACCATGTGAGGGAACAACAGAGATTTAGGGTCTAATGCCAAAGGTGGGCATCTATAAAACAGTGACAACTTACAGATGCACACCTGTAGTGTTTATGATTATCGTATTAGTGTAAGATGCCTTGTGTCTTCCATTTCTAATGATAAATAAAGAAATTTTGTATTTAAAACTGGTTTTGTGGTGGGCCCACAGTCATGCCTGAAATGTGGATGGCTTAAATAATAAATATTAAACTTACATAGTCGACTTCTTTCCCAGAACCTCAAAATTCTTTCTTGAGTTTAGTTAGCAGAAGGCAAAGCGAGAAGAGATTTAGACAGACATTTTAAAAAGGAGCAAGGCTGAATAAAGTAATTAACAGGGTTGCTGTTACATTTTAAAATTGCAGTTATGTTACTATTGGTGGCACAAGATGGTGGTAGTTCAGTAAAGCCACTCTGTTCCTTTTAGAACTCAGTGACCTCTTTGGCTGTTTAAAGGAATGGTGCAGTTAAGGACATGAACTTGAGGTGGGGACAAAGCTCTTCTCTTAGAAGAGTAACTGTTAAATCACTTCACTAAAATATTGCAGAAAAAAATGAGGTGGGTATAATCTAGTAAAATCAAGGAAAGAGAGAGAAATGTTTGCATTATGTTTAAAACAGAAGCATTCATTCCTGGAAATCTTCTACTTCCATAATCCAGTTAATTTTCTGCCTCTTTTACAAGGTATATTTCCCTCTTCTAGTGCCTCCAGTATTGTCTGCTCCTGAAACTTTGCAATAGCTGTTTTAGTTATTTCAAAATTAGGCACTTGCACCAATCCTGCCTGTGATGGGATATTATCCATTTGTTCAGCCACAGTTGTTATCAATGAAGAGTCCACACTGATTTGGCAGAGGAAAGCAGAAGAGTGATACTGGGTTCTTTTATCCCAGTTACATGGCCATGCTGGTTCTGAGTAAGGTGTGCATTTAAAATACTCCTCTGAACAGTCAGCTTCACTTAAACCTTCCAGCTCTGCATCTCTGAAGGCAGGCTGTAAGGAATAAAGAAGGCAGGGGTGGTATTTAAGTCTATTATCCAATTACAGTTATTTTTACATGTATTTTTGGAGGGGGTCTTTGAAGTTGCCAGCAGCTTCACTGGTCCCAAACTGATGAGATTTAACAAAGTATATAGAAGCTATTATGCCATTAATATCCTGGCAAAATCCATCCTGTACCCTTCTCCAGCTAGTGGCACTGTGTGGACTCAATAATCAAGTCAGTTTATAATTTTTGATGAGTTTTGTGTTCATTGCGCATTCATGTGCAGGAGCTGAAATATATGTTCATTTTTCTGTAGACACGTTTTAAGTATAAGTAGCTTTGGAGTGGCTTTAGCCGAGTAAAATCTTCTACTTTGCTTGAAGTTGCATCTGCCTAACTTGATGATAGTTTTTTGGGCTCCTTTTGGAGACTTTATGTAACAATAAATCTGGTGATGGTGACTCTGTAAATAGGAACTATTCTGTAGGTCGTTCTTTCACTTGTTTATTAACCCCTGACCGTGAGCCTTAGTATGTCAGGTTCTACCTTGGCATGCTTGAACGTTCAGGTTTTGGCATGCTCAGAGCTGACTGACTGTACAGTCAATCAAAATTAGTGGTATTTTTGCCACCTTCTTGGTATATAAAACGACATCTCTTCTTGCAGAAATTGCAGGTTTTGATGTGGGTAAACCTAGGAATTGGGAGGTGTGGTGTTTGCTTTTGCATCGTGTTCAGTTATACACAAATAAAGCATCGTTCTTTCTAAAACACTTCACATGGAACCTAATGTGCAGTTACAGTACTGTGGGAAACATGCTTTTATAGGTTTTCTGCAACTTTCTTAATTTTTTTTTTTTTTTTTTTTTTTTT
>VZRR01003444.1:42105-200655 GCA_013398015.1 Oreocharis arfaki | reverse complement strand
TAATTTTTTCATCAGGTTTTAGGTAAGCTACCAAATACCCCCTCTAGTGGCTGATACTTCGGGAAAGGTGTTTGCTTTCTTGGGACAGTTTTAATAGATGAGTACCACCACTTCAGGACTACTTGACTGCTAAAGCACATTTAATTGCAGACTAACTTTTCATGAGACAGAGGCTGGCCTATGTGATTCTTGAGTGTTGGGTTGCCCACTAACATGAAAAATACTGAGCTTTTAAGTTGGGAGGGAGTAACCTCAATTATTAATCTTCATTCAAAACCTTCTGGTTTTCCCTGCTCTCAAGCAATTTATGACATTGATAGATTTCCAAAAGGTAATGGGAATGGAGAGCAACCATTTCGTTTTTCAGGCCCTACTGAGTGGTAGACTGATAAAATGACAGAGGTGATAGGGCATAATTTTTAAGATTACAACATTATGCAAAACTATCTATTTCCTAAGTTATCTCAATCTAGTTATTAATGAAAGAACAATTTTATATCACTCTCAATTTATTTTAAAAGGGTGAAGACTTCTTTTTTCTGGGTTAGGGGATGAGAAAGTCAGCTAAAAAAGTACACTTGTCTGACTAGCTAAATTCTGTGTGTATATTGTTTTCTTTGAAGAGACTATGAGGCAGGCATCCAGTGTTATGAATTGCCATCATGCTAGCAATGCAGGCAGAGGGTTTCGTCAGCCAGAGTAAGCAGTATCTTTATAGTGACTGCAATGTGCAGTAGGAGTGCTTTTTTTGTTTGGGGAATTCTCAAAATAGGTCAGCCTGTTAGAGATCTAGGATGCAGTGACCTTTAGTGGACCGGAAGATAGGTATCATCTATTAGGTTGAGTCCATAAGGATATTAAAAGAACATACTTGTAGCTGGGTATGTGTTTTGTTCTTGTGTGTACCAATATTACAGTCAACAGCAAGAGCTCTTCTTTCTTAATGGGCTTGTAGGAGTATTCTCATTGAGATCAGTGGGATTACTTGTGATTAAAGCTAGGCAAGCATATAACTCCTTTTAGGATTTGGGTTTCAGATTAATTTAACAACAAGAGAAGGAAAAGAAGAAACTGGTTGTTTTGTTTTTTTTTTTTGTTATTCATTGTAGGGCATTGTTTTATATAGATATTTCAGTATAAACTTTAGTTAGTCATGTTTTCTAGATGTCTAATCTGTGTGGGATTTCCTGTAGTGAAGAAGAGAGGTTGTGATAATACCTGCTTCTTACATTGCACTTATTGTCAGTAGATCTGAGAGTGCTTTACAGACGAGAGAAGTTCCCACTGTTCTGGAACTGGGACTGATTGGGAAAGGGGGTGTGATTTGCTTGCCTTGGGTCAACTAGTGAACTTCTGTGAGAAAGTATGAATACAGCCTGGAAATACAGCTTTCCTGCTTCTGCCCAGCCCAGCTCTGCATTCTTTAGGCCCTCTGAAGGAGTTTGTAGAAAGGACTCGGTAACTGGCAGGAAAATACAGGGGCAGATGTAGTAATTGAGAAAGTATTTCAGAACATTTTTCTGTAATTTTTCATCATCACTTTCAGTTGTGTTGTAGCAAAAGGTTGGAAACCTCTTTTGGCATTAGAGTTTACCTGCAAAGCGCTTGTCAATCTATTAAGTGAGGTGGAGAAGCCTCTTCTCTCAGTAGGTGACACAGCAAAAACAAAATGAGCAGCGTAAGCTAGGGATTGTTGGGCATGTCTCATGGGCTGCCCTGTCATCCTCACTTCTTGTGATTAGCTCTGAGTAGTAAAGCAATAGCTTTAGTGTTTATGCAGATGTTAAGTCAAAAATGTGGTGGAGGATGTTTCTTTTTTTTTTTTTTTTCCCTTTTTTGAGTTAGTACCATTTTTAGCTTTATTCAGGCTTATTTTCTCAGGCACAGATTGGTTGTGCAGCAATACTGTTGTTTGGTCACCTGGAAAATTAGGATGTGTGAATTGCTGATAGCTCATAAATGTAGCTTGTTCTCCTGAATGGACTTTACTCCAAAGTAATTGACTTGTTGCTTGTTAAAACGCTCTGCTCTTCTCTTATATTCTTCTATCACTGTGTCAAATTCACCTTGAAAAACTGTTACAGAACATTAAAGCTTGACAGAAATTTTGGGGACGTTTTGTGGCTCTCTTTGCTTTAGGCATATGCTAATTAGCCACATACAAGTAGCTCTTTGCTTAAAAAGTAGCGTGATGAGGCTGCAGTTATATGCAATTGTTTATTTACCCACCAGAAGTTTCACAATACTCTCTGCAATTCAGTCCAGAGCAGTTCCTGGAAACTTTTAATAAGTAAGGGTTTAATTTTTTTTTTTTAAGGAGATATTTTTATAAAATAAAAAGTGGAGTCCTTCATGTCTTTCTCTTAATTAATTTTTCAGGTGCCCCTAAGCAGACTCAGTTCTTTCATGGATATTTTCAATCTTAGCTGTATAGGTATATTGAAATGTAATTTGAGTATCAAACAAAATGAATCTGACTGAAGACAGGTCCCAGAGATATGTAGAGAAGCTATTTTAAAAGTGTTACTTGCCTTTGTTTTTCTTCTTTAGACTAGCAACCAAATCTGAATCACAAAGGGTGACTACAGGCAAAAGAAAAGGACAAAATGGTCATTCTTACCCATGCATATACATCACAGAACTTCTGTTTCAATCCTCCGCAATGTGGAATATATCACATATTAAAACCAGATTTTCAGATTTTTTTCAGTGCTTCTCATGGTTTTATATTACTTTTGTGAGACGATTTTGCTTCAAGCATGGAGTTGCAGGCTCTGGAAAGCAGCCTTCTGATGGGTGTCAAGGCCACTGCAGACTCTGGGGTTTGCACATTTAGCTTGCAGAACTGTGTTTAAATAAAGGTTTTCCTCCTGCTCAGCTATAAACACTGGAGACAGCATATCTGTTACAACTGCAGTTCTTTATTATCAACCATCTGCTCAATAGAGTAAAGGTGCTTGTTTGGCAGCTTAACGCAGTGTCTGACCATGTATCAATGTAACTGTATCAACTTCAACTTTGGCAGTCAGCTGGAAAACCATAATTTAATTGGTGAACGTGCATGTAAATGTAAAGCAATGCAGGCACGCTGTTCAAGTGGCATTTAAAAGCCAGGAAGAAAGGTCCTCTCTGGCTGTTTCCAAAGTACAGTGGTGCCAGTCAGGATGAGAGATTTTCTGCTGGCAAACCTCTGTGAGAGTTGGTGCCGTGAAGTTTTAACTCACTCAACAGAGCCTGTGTGCCTGTCAGGAGACTGTGGCCTGGGCTGTGATAGCCAGAGAGATGGGAGGGGCAGATAAAGAGGTACTGGCAAGGGTAGATATTTAAGTCCATAACAAACAGCTCTCAAGGAAAATGTACACTGTTGCTCTACTACTACTAGGTGCTGCTGTTTTCCTCTGAAATGTGGAGACTGTAAATGGTCTTGGCAGGTTTTTGAGAAAATTTCTGGTTCTCATTTTGTGTTCA
Source organism: Oreocharis arfaki (assembly GCA_013398015.1). Lineage (NCBI taxonomy): Eukaryota > Metazoa > Chordata > Aves > Passeriformes > Paramythiidae > Oreocharis > Oreocharis arfaki. The sequence goes on along the minus strand of VZRR01003444.1, from coordinate 197,187 downwards.
ATTAATGTTTTCAAGAGAAGTAACAAAGAGTGTTGGAGGTTACCTTTCTGACTTTTTCTTGCAGAAGACTTTACTTTTCTCTCTAGGTTGCAGTAAAAATAGAGCAAAAATAATCCATCATGCTATCTGAATTCAAACAATAAGTTTTTGGCATTTTTATTCAAGATCTTCAAGTTGGGAGCCTGTGCAGAGTCTCCTTCAAGGTGGTATTTCAGCATATATAGAGGTTAAAGTGCACAAGTGGTTTCCTGCGAAACAAAAGGTATTTATGCCTTTGAATAGGCTGCTAAATTTGAGCATCTGTGAGTTTTTCCTTTTTAAGTAACAACACTAAGAGAATCCACTCTGTTCAGCTTCTGCTTTCTCTGCTCTGGGCAGATGGTAGACAATAAGAGCAAGATGTGGTGGCACAGGTTGTAGCATGTACCAGCACCCTGAGTATGGCATCTGCCAGGTCTCTGGGTATTTGAAATCAGAAAGTTAGGGCTGAGAGAAACCTCACATTTTCAACTTGATTTTACAGTGACTGCTGCTGTCTATCTGGTATTTCCCTTTTAACTTCTGTTGAGGAAGGTTCTGCAACCCACATCTCAGGGCTTTGCTGCAGTAACAGGGAAAACATTTTGTATGATGTCTAAACCACAAATCTATTTGAAGGGTGCTCTGGAAAACTTCCTCAGTCTCTTATCAAAAATCGGTAAAAATAAAAACTCCTTAACGACACCGTAGCATTAAGAAGGCAGCATTCTTTATTTGGCCAGATGCACGAGGGTATATACGCTCCAAAAATCGTGCATGCTGAATACAGAAAAGGTCCTGTTTATATACTATATTTTGCATATATATTCGTTGATTTTTCCCAGAATAAACATATATATGATAATAATTTCATTAACATCTTTTCCCTCCCCTTTACATATATGTTCTTTCATCCTGGGATCTCTTTGGTGGTCCCTGGTGGTCGGCGACCCCAAAGTGTACCTGACTGCCTAGTAAACCGGTAAAATTGGGCACAAGTGGGCTGGTTGCTTTCCAGTTGTTCTTACAGAATGGGTGTTATGCAGTTCCATAGGCCAGTGGTTTTTGAAGAACAAGCATTGCGTTAACTCAGCAGGTGCAGATGATTTTTCATCTGGCAACAAGTCCAGCCAGGTTTTTTGTTAGGGGAAAAGATCAGGCTGAATCCAACAGCCTGAAAGAGGCAAGACTTCTATAGCCCCGATCAATATTTAGGCTTAAAACATATTCTGAGCACATGCACGCAGGGCACACATACACACCATGTTTATATGTATGTGCATCTGTACGTGTCCGGACACACAGATCACAGACAGAGCACTCTCAGAAACACAGACAGCACCAGCACTCTCATCCTGCTGTCCTCTCTGACTGAGCAGGGTGAAGGTCTGCTAGCAAGGATGTATATGTATGTTCACATGTACAAGGTGGATCTTTCCAGCAGCCAGGCTCAGACACTAATGGTTCAACTGCTGAGTATTCAGAAGTGAATTAACCTTGACAACATTATTTTCAGATTAAGTACTTATCTGCGAGGTTTCTGCTACTCTTAGGATACATGTGGCACTTGAAGCAGTACACTTTAAAACATCAGGCTAGGAGTGCTTCAGGAAAGCCTCCTGTGTCAGTGTTATGCTGTTACCTGTGATATTAACTACAAAATGTTTTGATTTCTGGTGTGAGTCATTTGTTCATATTTGAGGGAACGAGAGTTTGAAAACTACAGGGGAAATGCATGAGGCTTACAGAAATTCTTTATATATCATGAGAGAAGGTACTTCTTGAGTACTCATTTTGTAATGCCTAGACACGCTATGAAAAATTTTCTTGAGGGGAGATAATTCCTAAGTTCTGCCTTTTATCTTGCTTCTGCATTGCCTTTGCATGGCCTTAGCGATGCTGCACAAAACAGAGGTAAGCCTCGCTTCCCTTAAGCTTACCTTGGTGAGTATTAGCAGTTTTGAGATGTAGGGCCCCACTTGTGATTGCACTGGGTGATGGATTTCTTTGGACTTACTCCATTGTTTGTTTTGCTGCTGCATATTCCTGCTGTGCTGCTAAATTTTGCAAGAATATTTGGGTATAGAGCGCTTTTTTTTTTTTTTTATTGCTACAGGGTAGCCTACCTCTGATGCAGGAAACACCCAGCAGAAGGGCAGAAAGCTCAAGAGCAGAGGGTTGATGGTACAGTGATGTATTGGTGTAGAATAAATGATCCTCTTCAGCTATTTGCCTTTCTCAGCTTTTTCTCTGTGTCATGCAGGGCTCATTTCCCTCGGGAAGAGGAGCTGCTTGTGCTGGCTGTCAATGGGGAACAGCTCCCACAGCAGTCAGTGGCAGCCCACATCCCCTTTGTCCCAGTTCAGAGGAGACCTGTGGTGAGGCTGTCAGGGCTGCCTGCAACCCGGCCAGGGTGGGTGTTGTCAGGATGTGGGAGGCATTCCTCAGTCACAGCATGTCTGAGGAATGAAAGATGTCTAATCTTCTCATCAGCCCCTTTGCTTTCATACAGCCAGTTAGGAAAGGGTGGAGAAAATGCTTTTGGACACTGGCTGATATACTGTTGTATCGCTTACAGGATGACTTTCAGTATGACAGAACCCAAAGTTCAGCAGCCTTGAAAATGCCTCTGAAATTTTTTGTCAATGCTTTAACAGAGGTCACTGATTTTAAGAAAAATGTGTGAAAGGCAGGCACAGCAGTTTATGATTTGGGTTTCCTGCTTCATCATTTTTGTACTTGAAAGATAATTGTAGCTGTTATGCTCTTGTAAAGGTTTGAAAGAAGAAGTAAATTTTTATATATTCATGTGGACTCTCAGATGAGAATTCTATTCTGCTCTTACCTGGTTTGTAACAGTTGTGAAAAACACCTAATTTACTTTCCTCCCTGAGCAGCTGCAGATTTTGGTGTGTGAGCAAAATAAGGGTAATAAAAAGCTGCAGCAGGGATGCAAACATAGCAGTTTTTCTCTTAGCTACGTGCGTAAGCAAAGGCTCCGTAACAGACATTAAGTAGCTGTCTCTTTCGGTGTATTAGCCAGCGAACCCTTGACCTGGACCAAATGGCTGGTTGCTATGGCAGTGGGTTGCATAGTAACAGGTTTTGTTCTTAGGTGGAAATCATCTTGCTTCTCTTAAATGTTACTTTTGAGGAGGTCAAACGATATTCATGAGAAGAAACTAGGAAAGTCTTTTTCAAAGGAGAGGCAAAAATATTGATGTTCAGCTACCTGAGCATCTGCAGGGAGATGTAGTTTGATCCTTGAAGTAGGTAGTCAGCTCCCACACTTTCTCCACTTTGTTGAAGCAGAGGTCAGCAGCTCACCAGCAAAAAAAAAAAAAGTAATTCTTGGAAACAAGATGGCTGTGGGAAGTTCAGGGGAATTTGTTTGCTGTATGACTCCAACTCCCAATCCTGATGAAGGCAGTAGGCAAATATTAACAGCTTAACGCTCCACTAACCTTGAAAATTTCTGAACTTAAAGTAAGCTCCTGATCAGCTCTTTTCAAGCTGGACTTGTGAGAGACTGTAAAGATTGATGTCCCGAGACATTATGGGCTGCATGCGTGTGGAGGAAGGGGCAGGTTGGGCGTTGCTCTGGTGAGGTAGTGCCCCACCCTGTACTGTCCCACCCACTCAGCAGGTGCGCAGCCCAGCAGTGGCTGCCAAGCCCTGCCATACCAGAGGCAATTCTCCACACCCACCTCTGGAGCACTTAGCCCAGCTTCTGAGTGGGTAAATGACTGGAAGTCCCACCTGGGGGAAGGGCCCAGGAAGGCCAACGGGTATTTAAGGCCAAACACAAGGCAATCAGATGTCTTGACGATACCTCCTCTTGGAACGTCTATCTGAACAGTGCTGGAACCCGGGAGCTGGTAGCTATGTGCCATTTTGTGTATCTTTTCTGTCTGTCTTTCTTTCTCTTTCGTCTTCTAATTCCCTCTTCTTGGATTTTTGAGTAACTTAAAATTGAACTGGCTTAGAGTTTGCAAAGTTGAATGGGCCAAGTTAATGCTTTGAGAAGTGTTTTATGTTGATTGAATGTTGCACTAAACCTTTTGCCAAATTTCTCTGATTTTTCTAAAGTTGCCAGTAAAGTCTTTTTTGTTGTTTTGACCTGTTGGGAATATGTTCTTGGTATTTCTCCTGTGCATCTAACTCAGAGCACATGAACAACCATAAGCCCTTTTAAAAGTCTCGTTGATCAAGGTTGTTTGGAGCCTTACAATACTAAAAAAGTTCTTGTTCTGACAGTGGTCAAACACTGTGGCAAGGGCATGGGAGGTTGAAGGATTGCCAACCATGGGGGCAGTCAGAACTCAGCAGGGCCCTGGTGCAACTGAGTGGGGTTTGGATTGGGTGACCTTCTGGGGCTCCTTCCAGCTGAGGTCATTCTGCAGGTCTGTCTCTTTTTCTCTTTGGCCATAAAGAAAAGCAAATATCATGGAGAGCCCAGACCAGGACTCTGCCTGTGGGTGGTACTGAAAATGAGTTTTTACATTGCCCTCCTTCTCCCCCACTCTCCCTCAGCCCTACACACTTGTGTTCCCTGGTGAACAGTGTTATCATGCCATACTTCAAATACTTGGTAATAAAATGTCACTGTAATTCCCCTAGAGAACTGTTTGATATATCACTCATTTCTTTTCTTACACTGAACATGTTGCTCTGTGTTTTACCTTTGTACCTTTTTGGCATATATAAAGTGAGTGGCATTCAGCACCGTATGCAGGAGCTTATAGGAAAACAAAATACAGACATGGCATGTGATTGGAAAGGGGATCTTTTTTCTTTTGTGCCAGCAGCTGTCAACCTCTTGCTCTGCCAGAACAGTCACTTATGGCTTTGCTGCTGTGCTGTGATCGTGTCAGACAAGAGGCACAAGGAGGAGTTAAGCGGGGTTGTCCATTTACCCATCTCAATTTCAGAAAGATGTGAAGGGCTGCAGCCAAGTAGTATAAACAATCTAAAGAGTTCGCTCAGGTGAAGTGGCAGTGGCAGGAAGAAGACTGAAACAGAAGAAACAGAGATTGAAGGGATGCTTTCATGAGATGGAAAGAATAAAAAATGAAGAGGGTCTGATCTGACCTGACTCATTTTAGGCCATTTTCCTGTAAATCTTCAATTATTTTACAACGTGTTGCTAGTCCTCAGGGTGCTGGAACAGTGCAGGTTTGAAAGGTTACACCAGTTGCCCAGTGCTTCCGCAGATCAATAGCAAATCATAAAAACAACAGAAAAATTTATTGCCAGAGGCCCAGCAGCCCAGCCAGTGAGCGCAATACCTGTCTCACCCTCTGTATTATGCAGTTGTGTCAGCAAGTGCATTTGGGAGATGTAAATCTTAAAGACATGCCTGCTTGTCATTTAAGAGATGGCAGAGCTTTCTTTGTGCACGGAAATGTCACAGCAAGCATCTTGACCAAATTATCAGGTGGGTGGTTACAGCTTGACATTGTAGGACATGCTGGCGGTTACATGGGGAAAGAGAAGATGCTCTTTGCTTCCTGTCCCGAAGTATTCCAACTATGCTGCTGAGCACTGGGACTGTCTGTGTGGCACCGTGCTGCAGACACTCAGGAAGTCAGCAGGGTTTATATAAAGCTCTGCTGGGTTTGCAGAACCTTTTGGCTCCTTTCCAGCTTGGAAGCAGTGATATAAATAGAAGAATGTCTCACTTTTGAAGTCTGCTTTCTATTCACGGAAAGGAAGAACTTTGCTGGAGCTGTGATTTAGTAGCTGTTAAATACAAATCTCAAGACCAGTCCTATGACAGGCTGAACTGCTTGATCTCATTTCAATGGGATATGAGTGAGCTTAGTAGCCTATAGCATCACATCTCTGTTAGCTGCTTGCTGACACCTGAAATAAGGTTTGGTGCTATGAAAGCAGGGTTCAAGAGTAATCCATTCTCCCACCTTCCCTCCCAGTTGCACTTGTGCCTGCTGCGAGAAAAAAAGTGTTGCTTTTTTTTTTTTTCTTCCTTTTGGACAGATCAGCAGAATGTTTGGGACAGTGGTGGTTGGAGCTGGAATTGCTGGCTTAGCACGAATCCGAGACTTGATGAATCCAATGCCTTCCAGCCCTTCTGAGCACCTGAAACTCTTTGGATTTGTATCCAGGTTAGAAATTTCGTCTTAGCATGTTTAATATATATATATTGCAATGTTTTTTCTTGTTTTTCAAACTGAAAAGGGAAAGTTCATGCAAATATGCCTGCCATTCTGAGTGCCAGCTCAGAAGTGAGCACAGAGAGCTTTGCAAGCGGGAACAAATAGGTTACCTTAGTGAGATATCTTTCAGAAATGACTAAAATAGAAACTGAGAGATGTTCTTGCTGTAGGATCCATGTGATAAAAAGAAGCTGTGTGACTGGATTTTCCTGTAGGTTTAAGGTAGTGCAGACAATAAGTACGCTAATAATCTAGTGTCTTCATGACACTTTGAGAAAATGTTAAAAAAAATGTTTTACAGAGTTTAAAAATGTTCTTTTGCAAAAACATATTTTAATGCTCCCAATACTCCAGCTTCATAATAAAATTCTAGTATTTTTTTAACCAGGTATTGAACATGTAGATATCTAAAGAAAATCGTATGATTTAGTACATGTAATAAGGTTGCTTCTTATGCTTCTTAGAGAACACGAGTTTTTCTTTCTAGTGTGGATCTGTGGGAAGTTAGTGTGTACCTTCCTCTGAGCATTCCTGCTGGACTGTCTGACCCATAACAGTGAAGCATAAAAGTTTGAAAGAGTTAGGCAGTACATTTATGGATCTCAGATGGTGAATGTATTTTTCCAGTTATATTTAAATCATGCAGGGTTGTTTGAGATGGAAAGGACTGATTAGGTCACCCACTTTATCTTCCTGCCAAATACACTTTTCGTTCTCTGATGCCTCTGCCAGTGCTACAGGTAACCTTGAAGAGCACTGAAGATAGGGTTTCCACTACTTTTTTTGAGAAACAATGCTGTTGAAATGCATGATTCACAGTAATCTTCCTTGGATCCCAGTCACACACAAACATCATCTGTCTTTGCTTTCAAGTCCTGCTTGTGGCCTGCCTTCCTGCCCTCTGTCACCTATCCTAACACTGTCAAGGTGCCTGCTCCAGTCAGTAGTAATGCGAAGGGCTTCTGGGGGGAGTGTGTGTTTTTCATTTTCAGCTGGAGATGTGCTCAGCTTGCTGGCCAAGAGAGCTTTCCCCTTAGCACTGACATGCTGTGTGTGTTGCAAGGTGAGCCATCATAGCCAAGCACCTCCTTTGCCTCTCTCCTGCTTGTCTGTACTTGCAGCTGTGTGTGGCCCTGCCAACTTGAGTGCTTTTGTCCACGTTGTCCGAGATGGTGGGGAGAAGTTCTCCCATAGGAGTACTGTCATCTTCAAGTCAGTCTTTTACAACATCTCTTTGGTAATAATGCTTATTAAAAACCAAAGCACCAAAACCAAAAGGGACTTGACAGTTCAATAGCAGGCCAGTTTCTGGAGTGATACCACCGCCTACACACTGGTCCATTTTTTGTGTTCTCTTCTCCATTCCACTTCTGTCTATAAGTGCTCATGCTCTTCCTGGGTGACAAACTGCCTTTGTTATACCCTGGTTGAACTCAGTGAGACAGTGGTCCATGGGAACTGTTTTTAAGTACTGCTATACAGCATATGGGAAGAACGGACTGTGACAGTTATACTCTGGTTGTATTTATGCTAAATGTGCAGGAGAAGTTTTGGCAATATTAATGAGGCTAAGCAGATTAGCCTGGAAGAGGCTCTGAGAAACAAAGACATCCATGCAGCCTTCATCAGCACAGAGAACAGAAGCCATGAAGAAACCATCAGGTATTTTGAGGGGTTCCCCCCCCGCCTTTTCCCCCTTTCCCCCATATTTTAGAAGCACGGAGGAGCTGTATAAAGCTGTTGCAAGAGAAGATATGAACACTGAGGAAAGACTTCCAGACTAGAGGCCTGAAGTGTATGATAGTGAGTTCCCTAGAGCACCAATAAGCCCTGGAAGAGAGTAGGATTTAAGATGCATTAATTTCCCAAGTAATTCCATTTCCCAACCTCTATGCCTGTGTTTGATGGACAGGCAGCTTAAAACAGGATTTCAAGCCTTTCCTCACAGATTATATTGTGGAAGGGTAGTCCGGTGCCCCACTCCAGCTACTTACATGTCTGTAAGTCAGAAATTTCAGTGCTCAATGCTGTAGCATTTTAGTGACTTGCTGTAGGTGAGTGAGGGAATTTTGTGGCAAAAGAAGAATTAAAACCCTGCTTCCCTGCTGTTTAAATGTGTGATGTAGCCACCATACCATCCTTGCTAGGAAAGTTGCCATTTATTTCTGTTATTTCATGTTGTGCCTCTCTCCATATGGAGCTGGCTGTGGGAATGAGAAGCAGCCTGCGCTGTGGTGAGAGAGGATTAGGATAGTATGCTTTTTAATGGCTGATCTTTTATCCCTTCCAGAATGTTTTTAGAAGCTGGGAAACATGTCCTTGTTGAGTACCCCATGGCTTTGTCTGCTAAGGCAGCCCATGAGCTCTGGGAGATGGCTGAGCAGAAAGGTAACACATTTGTTCTCGAGAGTGTAAACAGTATTACCTATTGGGTAGCACCAAAGGCACCAAACTCAAAGGCAAGTCTCCAGCCTACTATTGGTCATCCCATGCAAGGGAGTGTGACTGTCTCAGAGATGTGCCAGGCTAGGATTTAAGACTTGTGCCAATAGGGAAACAAACACACAAATGTCAATGCTAAAAGTAAGGTATATTTGCCCTCAGGAAAACTCTAGCCTCTATTTGTGACACTGAGAATGCAGTTAAAGATGAAAACTTCTGTCACAATGATAGTAAAGCACTTGATGAGTGCAGCTTTTGGACTTGTGCAATTCCATGTCCTCTCCTTGGAAAGGAAACTGCAAACAGCTCTCCCAGCTTCCAGCATTTGTGATGTGCTGGCCACACACAGATGCTCATGGCCAGCAAGGCATCCCTGTCTGAAAGACAGCTTGTCTGTAAGCAAAATCTCTTTATTTCTGGAAGGTGTGTGGTCCCATCCCAGTGGTGCAAAGGGTCAGAAGCTGGCAGTTCATTTGGGGCCGGTGGGGATGAATGGGGCTCCAAGGGAAAGAGCAGTGCTGGGCAGGAGCGGAGTGCAAATCATTTGGACAAGCTGCACTTTTTATACCACTGCTTCTTGAAAATCTCCTTTGTGACTTTGGTCCTGAAACACCGGAGGTGTAGGATTTTTGCTTTGCCGTTTCCCTGTACCAAAAACAGTTGCTGCCTTTTTGCTCACCAAATGGTTTCCCACTGAGCAGAATTTATGCCTCTTTTCTCGAAGCAGCAGCAGTTACTGTCAGCAGTCTACACTGACTGTCCTGGAAGTCTTCCAGAAAAACACATACTGAATGAGGGACACATTCAATTTGTATTTGATAACCTCTATTTCGAAGTAGCCCAATTAATTGCAATGGAGGGAGGTACTCCTTAACATGTTGTTCCGGTCTGGGTCTGAGCATTATGCTGTTTTTTCCTCTTCCTTTTTCTTTCCTACTACCCTGGGAGGAAAAATGCAGAACAAGGAAATGTGAGGGGAAAGAGGCCAAGAATTAATCCATCCGTTACTCTGAAGACTCATGTTTCTGCCTTAGCTGGGTACTGTGTTTCATTACAGAGTTTCTGTTAAACATAGCAGCTACTGTTCCCATAGCCTCTGTATTTGTTGTCTCCTGAAAATCCTTAACCCAGATTGATGCTTCAGCTCAGGGCCTGTATTTGATTTTCTTCCTGACACTGCTTTGTGAGCCATGCATGAGAATATTTCAAAATGAGTTCCCATTGGTGGCTAGTGAAGCCTTTACTGTTTAGACATGACTTTGATTCACACAGAAAACTTTTATTTAATATGTCCTGATTTTTGCCTTTTTTTTCTTTGTGTTTTTTTTTGTTTGGTTGGTTTGGTTTTTTTTTTCTGTTTAATGGCAGACAAAGTACTCCATGTGGAGCACATTGAACTTCTTACTGAAGAGTACAAGCAGCTGAAAAAAGAGGTGGCTGGGAAAGACCTGGTGAAGGGAACATTGCATTTCACAGGTCAGTAGCTCTGAAGAAATCAAAGTCCATCTGGATTTGTCTGACTGCTCCACAGGGATGCCAGTGCTTCCAGGCTTCATTCAGTCCTTTTACACAAGAGTCTGAGGGTCCATCTATAAACTGAGTAGAGACACAGGTACTGGGTCTGGGTAATTCCCTTGTTGATTCCACATACACACTCCTGTCCTCATCATGTCCAGAAAGGTTTGTTGTATAGGTACTTTGTGCAGCCCTCTCTGCTACAGCTCATCAGCTGATCCATTTCAACATTGACCATGTTTGTTGACTTTCCTACTCAGTCCGTCCACTCATGATCTTTTTACACCCTGACCTTTAAGCCTGCAACACTGCAGTTTCTTCATCCTTTCCTATGCAGAAGGCATTATTCTCTTTCCTGTTTCCTCAAGAGTTTCTATTCCACCAGGTAGTGTCCTTGATGAAAGCAAATCAGGATTCCCAGCTTTCAGTGGAATTGCCCGCCTTACTTGGCTGATTGACCTCTTTGGAGACCTCACTGTTACCTCTGCCACCAGAGAGAAGCAGAAGGATAAGAATTATTCCAGAATGACTGTTCACTTTCAGACAGCAAACAAGAAGTGAGTAATGTCTGTGGCAGCACGTGAGCCCGGCATCCTCTGCAGGGCTTCTGCGTGCAAGTGCTCTGCATCCTCTTCTCCTCTTGCAGAAACAGAATGGGTGGAGGCTGGCATGAAAGCGTACATGTCTTTTAAAGATGCATTTTATAATACTGAGTTTGATCTCCCTTTTATTATGTGGTGACAATATCCTTCCTATCAAATAGGATGTTTTTAATAGCCTTACTAAAAAGCAGTATATTATAACTATGAAGTATGGCATCAGTATTTCATACTGCTGATTGAGTATTCAGCTTGGTCCAAAGACTGGTGGAAGCTCTCAGATTTGGTCATTCTGGACCACCTGTGCAGAGTTAATGTCCTTTCAAATAGGTTGAAGTTACTTACAATGTCAGTTTAAAACAACAAGATACAACTTGAGAATTACCTGACATGAAAAGGTAGAGAGAAATTACCCAGTGGTGATGGAACTATTTGTTCCTTTTTTTTTTTTTTTTTCGGTTGTAGGTATGCTGGTAGACCTCTTAAAAAGCCCACACCTAACCCAGCATTTTAGATAAATGTTTAGGTAAAGTAGTAACCTGAAGGACTAGCTGTTTGTGGGGTGAATAATCAGGGCTCATTTGAACTTTTAACTTCACCATGGTTAAGCATTTCATCAGCCACTCCTACAATGCCACTGCAGTTTATCATGGGATTTTCATCTTGTTTTAGCAATCTTCCTCTCTCTTTAAACAAAACAGCATTTCCAATTCCTTTTGAAATGCAGTTGAGAGGAGAGAACTCTGTATACAAGCTCTGTTTACCCGGTTAGCAATTTGCTAGTAACATAAGTAGCTGTAAAGATCTAGACAGGATGAGATTTTGAACTAATTCCAGCAGATGGAACTAGCGGGTGGTTTAAACATTTCCCTGGCTGTCCTGTCTCCTGAGTAGTCCTTAGCTGCTATGTGTGATATTTGCTGGATACAGAACTGTTTCTGGATTACTGTTTTTTTCCTGTTCCACACCACTAACTGATACCTGCTTCTCTTGGCCACTACTATTTGTATGGATCAGTGTTTTCTCACCATGAGTGTTTTAATAACTTTTTGGGGACAGTCACTTTTATGCCTCTGGGATAATTTAGAGTGGGTGGAAAATTACATAGCGTTCCTGTATTGTGTTCGGTGCTGGGGCCATATTTCCTGCTGACCTTCCCCTGCTGACGTCAGTGGAGTTACTGCACTGGAGAATTTGGCCCACCCTCTGTCAAGTGAAGTTATGGCCCAGCAGTAATGGTGGTGGTGTTATGGATCTAATTTGCCCAACCTTTATTTTGCTGAAAGATGGGAAGGGTCTCTACCTTTCAGGAGAGCTATGCCATCCTTTTTTGAAAGCCTTGAGAAATCAGGTTAATTCATCCTATTTTCTGCCTTGGAAAATACAGCAGGTGCAGAATGCAGGAGCCTGTGTTCTGCTTGTTAAGCAGGGATTTGTGCAAAGGGTATAGTCTGTCTCCACTGCACAGCCCACCCTGGCTGCTCGTCTGGCTCTGGGTGGATTTTGCAGGTGTGTGTTAATGCCTGCACCCAGCTATTTGAGAGATGACTTCTGCCTCTGTTGTGTGTCCAAGACAGCTGAGCTGACAGCCTCTCTGTGATACAACATTGAGCAATCCAGGAAAAGTCAAACCTCTATTGGCAGCGCGTCTGGTTTAGGACTGCAGTTCCTGTCCCAGGATTACAGAGCTTGGATTCAGTAAATGCCAGAAATCAATTTTTAGTGCAAGCTGGAGAGATAATGATTTGGGCAGCATCTCTTTTGATGTTAACTAGGGATGGGGTCCAATTGTCTAATTCCCATCCAAGCTAAGGGAGCCTCTCATTGTTTTAGTGATAAATTAAAAATACTGGCATTTTCAAAGTATGAAAGCGTTTAAAAGAAATTGAAGATATTTTTTGAACATATTCTGACAATAAACATTTGAAGTTATGTTTTTATGGAGATCTAAGCTTACAGAGTCTAATGAAATATCTTCAAATTGAACATTCATAGAAAATGATGTAATACACGCTTTCTGCAGAAGTTGCTGCATAAAATTTTAAGCTGAGTGGACCCAGAATTCTTTCAAGCATGAAACCAGCTTAATTCTTCTGGAGGTACAAAGTGTATTTGCTTCATATTGGTTTATTGAGCTATTGCAGTCCAGCAAGGGCCACTCATTATTCAAGGAAAAAGGGAATCAGAAAAGCAAAAAGTCTTTTTCAATCTCTGAGTAAAATGTAGCTAAGAAAATACTATCAGTTTAAAATGTGTAAAGGCAAAATGGCCATAGAAAGTCAGGGTGTTTTCTTCACTGCAGACTGTTTGCTTTGCAAACAGTCAGTATAAAAGTGGTTTGTTGATGCTTGATTAAATTTTCTTTTTCTTCTTCTTTAATTACCCAACATATGTAATCCAGCTTTATTCAGCTATCAAAAATGTTGGATTTGTTGCTTGTGAGTAACACTACTAACACTTCTGAACAGCTAAATGTATCTGTAGCTAGATAATATTTTGATACAAATCTCTCATGGAAATGGGTAAATTGTCTATGAAAAAAGCTACAGCCCTTCACAATTTTCTGACATAGAATACGAACCTGTTTCTTGAGCTACAAAATTGCTTAAGTAACGTGTGGACTTGCAACATACTTATCATAATAGCAAAACAAGAGGCTTATTTCAGAGTAGAAGTTGTTAATTAAAAATGAGTACGTTTTGCTTACCAATCAAGTAGAATCAACCTCTCTTTGGGAAAATGACTAAAAATCCAATTGCAGAAGAAGCTAAATCTATTAGTAAATCCAACATTTTCCTGCTCACTGATCTAAATCAGTCATCCCAATCACTTTGGTTAAATTCTGCCCGCTCTGCATGTTTGTGCTTCTGGTTCAGTGGCTTCCCAAGCTAGAGCAGAAGACATACACTTGAGCCTGATCACTGGTGTGCATCTGCTCTAGATCACCCCAGGGAGGTATCCTGCACTGACAGGGCCTGTTTTGGATCATATCGTGAGCTCCTTGCTATTACATGATGGAGATCTTTGCCTGTGCTTGCCCAGTGGTTTCTTCATGCCTGCCTACCTGAGATAAAGCAGCTTTGAATAACACTGGCCTGAACCCTCTATGACTGTTTACTATTGTAGGAATATAAAACCGGCTCTGTCAAGTCAGAGCAAGGCCCAGCTTGCTCAGCAGCCTGCCTCTGACCCAGATCAACAGCCTTTACCTCAGACAAGGAGGATGGGAACATGGAAAACACCGAGCAATATGGCCCCCAAACACCCTTCTGGCTTGCATGTAGCCCTGGGACTTCCTAAAACGCACCGTGCCTTTGCATTTATTAGTCCTCTGAGAATTTTTTGGATGCATTCTTGCAGGCTGTGATTTGGGTATTTTTTCCCCCTCTAGTTGTTTTATTCTGTTCTGTCAGGTTCATCTGGCCATGCTTAATTTTTAGGGGGAGTGGTGGGGATGTGGATGTACAGGTGAGCAAAGAATAATTGATACGATGATGTAAATATAAAAACTGAACACTAGAGCATAAAAGATGAGAGGTGCAGAAACATTAAACTGAGTGCTCTGCAGAATGTGTTCAGGGCAGATTGACAAGGACTCTCTTTCTAGATCTAATGATACTGAAGATTTAATGGGCAGTACTTGGAGACAGAATTTATTCTTCCAGGCTATTGATGCCTTCATAATTTGTGAGTGGCAGACTAAAGTGGGCCGTAAAGGACTGTGGAAGGGCCATCAATAACCAAGTAAGAAAAATAATGTGCATCCTCTAAACACAGGCAGTAGTGAGTGCTGATGAATGAGCTGCAGAAAGGCAATGGTACGGTTCAGGCAGTTGACAAAAGAGCAGAAAGGGAGGATCGTGACTGTGGCTGGTATTGAGGACCATTCCTCAAAGGTGTTGCAGTGTTGGGTCAAGGAGTCTGTTAAGACCCCTGAAGTGGCACAGCATGACCCATGGCTACTTTCCCCTCAGCCAAGATGGGAAGTTGGGAAGAAAGTTGTGAGCTATGCAAGTCCATAGCCACTACCACGAAGCTTTGTTTGGAGACTGTGCTATCATGTTGACGTAAGACAGGACTCTGCTCTGATTAAGAAAGGCCTGCCTGAGAGTCTTTGTAGGTATAATTTTTAGGATCAGCTCAGTGCTCCATCAATGAGAATGAAACATTTTAAAAGTTCAGGGAGAATGGACACTTGTGTCTGTGTCAGTGAATTTGTCCAGCTCATGCCAAAGGCATGGGGTTCAGCTCACACAGTAGCACCTGGGTCATCATTATGTACCTGTGTGACTTAAATTTATTCTTGCTGGGGGAATGACTAGACAGAGAGGACCTTTTGAGTTTAGCTGTGACTGAATTATGTACAAACTTTTTGGACATTTAACTGCACTTTTCATCCAAGTCCACAAACAGCCCACACATTTCCCTCTTCCTTATGATATGGCTTGATGTTGCCTGCTTCACCTTGTTCATAGGGAAAACAAAGGTGATGCTGAAAGTCATGGCATGCAACAGTGGCAGAGGTACGACTATTACTTGCTATTGAGCTCTATAACCACAAGGCATGTTGGTCAGGACACACTGCCTAAATATGCAATGACTGATATTCAAAAACAGTGCATTTATTAAAGCATTTTCTGTAAATGCTGAGAAGAAAATAAAAAAAAAATTAGAATTGTTGATTCAATTTCTTAATTAATACTTTTTCTCTTCTCCTTCACACTAGACCCTTAACTTGGATTGAAGAAAGGGGACCAGGGATGAGACGTGAAAAGAAAATCAACTTCTGTTTCACAAGTGGTTGCCTGGAGAACTTCCCTGAAGCCCCAAGGTCTTCCGTGGGCCTTTTCATGCAGGATCAGAACCTCTTTGCCAAGAAACTGCTGGGCCAGGTCTCCAAGGAGGAGCTGGCTGCTGAGAAATGGCGAATTTTGCGGTGTCTTGACCTTGCTGAGGTGATCCAACAGTACTGTGAAGAGCCAGAGAAAATCTATTCCTGAAACTGCTCTTAGGGAAGGAAGAACATGGCAGACGGAAAAGCTGTAGGGCGAGGACTCGCTGTTGCCATCAAGCAGCTGCTATTTCTGTTTGTTTTTGAGTACTTGTGATTCCTGAGCTCTCAAGGTGGTCTGGAGAGTCTGGGCTATACCCCGTGCCTTCTGGTCACATCAGACCAAAGCAATTCCCCTGCTCTGATGCATCTCTGTCATTTCAGGTAGTTAGGAATCTAGCAACAACAAGCTTTCCTGTGATTCGGCTGGAAATATCCCTGAGAGTAGATTCTACAGGACTGTAAATACTATATATAATTGTCTCTCCCAGGGTCTGTCCCCCCATTCCAGATATGTCTGGAAATGAATGTCTCTCAATAGTATTCATGTACTATTTTCTAGAAAGAAGTATTAGCTAGAAAGATGTTCTAGTTCTTTTTTCCACCTCTTTACTTGAAATACAGAACTTGTGCCACCACAGTCCTGACCTTTTCTTCCAGTTGCCCTGAATTGTTCTGTGTGTTTGCTCTTATTAGTAGTTTTGCCTCTTAGGTGGAAGGGGCGGGGGAGGGAGGTTGTGTGGTTTTTTGGGGGTGGCTGATTTTCACACTGGAGGTCAACTACTTTCAGATAGAATCTGTATTGGTATCAAACCAGAATAGAAGGAAAGTCTTGTCTCTTGATAAGATGCCATGTTGATTCCATTCAGTTTATGTGGTGCCCTGGGCCAACATAGAAATATTTTCCCAGCAGAGATTAGGAACATGCATTGAACTAATGCATTGCCTGCCTGCTTTCTACTGAATCTAAATATTTTTCTTTTTGTACTGGAAGCAGCATATTATTCTCCTTCACTTATGTTCTAATTCAGCATGGGAGTGGATCATAGCAAAACATAATAAATATCTTGGCTTTAAGAGAAGAAAATCACTAATGTACTCCTAGAAACAGAGAAATTCATTAGGAATGGTGATAAATATAGAATAGTATTGTAGAAAATGGAGCAATTTGCAAATATATCCATGTGGTTATGTCATGGTTCAGCCCCAGCTGGCAACTAAGCATCAAGCAGCTGCTTGCTTATTGTACCTCAGTGGCATGGGGTAGAGAATCAGAAAGGTAATAGTGAGGGGAAAAAAGGTGGGTTGAGGTAATGGCAGTTTAACAGGTAAAGCAAAAGCTGCACATGCAAGCAAAGCAAAACAGGGAATTCATTCACTGCTTCCCATAGGCAGGCAGGTGTTCAGCCACTCCCAGGAAATCAGGGCTCCATCCCACACAATGGTGACTTGGGAAAACAAGCACCAGCACTCTGAATGTCATACCCCTCTCCCTCCCCCCCATCCTTCATTCTCCTTCTCCAGCTTTATATGCCATATGGTATGGAATATTGCTTTGTGGTCAGCTGTCCTGGCTGTGTCCCCTCTCAAATTCTTGTGCACCCCCAGCCTACTCACGGGTGGGATGGGGTGAGAAGCAGGAAAGGCCTTGAGGCTGTGCAAACACCACTTAGCAATAACTAAAACATCCCTGTGTAATCAACACTGTTTCTAGCAAAATCCAAAACACAGCCCCGTATTAGCTGCTCTGAATCAAATTAACTCTACCCCAGCCAAAACCAGCCGAGGGTATAGCATATGACACTTGTGGGAATGGGTCTTTAGCATTTTTATTGTAGTCACAGGATCTCATATGAAATCATTATCACTTCCCTAAAGAAGCATTTTAGTTTTAGAAGCCTAAGCACTGCACAACATTATTAACAATTCCTCTGGTTGTCTTTTACTTTCTAATTACAGCAGCTGTTGGTGCTATATTAATATAGCAGCAGACTTCAATCTGTGCAATTGTTCTTTCAAACCAAAACAATCCTTTTTTTTCTGCTTTATCATTTGGGCAACTTTTTAATAAGGGAGCGTGAATGTATACATAATTATAGCCAGTCAATATTGACAGTTAAAAGTCTTCCTTTGGGTAAATGTTCATTCAGAAGTTGGATACAGTTCAATTTGTTGGAAACAAGAAAGGAAAGTCTGTACAATTTTCTCCCAGATCAGTCAGATTTTAGCAGTGATTGGAGCTTGATGTGTGAATGAATTCTGCATGAGACATTTGTTTAAATTTACCATATCTGTTAAAATCAGTGAAAATTCTTCTGTTGCCTTCAGTGGATTGAGACCCATGTGCATTGGCAGCAGATCTGTGCAGGCAGGTCCTGTGCTTGTCCACCCAAATGGATGCCTTACTGAGCATTCACAGGGACTTCTGTGCCACTGTGGTGGACATGGCATGGGCAGATCTCATGCTGTATGAGGGGCAAAAGTGGATTTTTGGCAAAGCACAAACAGTCCATCTGGGATTAGAATGAATTAGAATCTTCTGTGTATGTCTGCTATGTATGACAGCCAGTGAAAGGTCCTGTTCCTTGACAAACTCCTCTTCTGTGAATATGGGGTGAATGCTACTTGTTTATATGCTAACTCGCCATGGGTAGCTGCGGAGGGAGGGAAAAGGGAAAGGAGATTCACACATCTCTAGGCATCAAAATTAGTCAGCACATCTCCCTGGGCATGCTCTGCAATTGCTGGTGAGAGCAGTATTTCTCTAGGAAACAGGGAATAAATTCATGGGAGTTGTGTAGAGCAGCAGTATAATACTGTGCAGTGAATTGTCCTCTGGAGAAGCTTGTTTCTATAGAGAGCACCTGGGGAAATTAGCTGGTTAATTTGAGCTAGGGAAGGCAGATGCCTAGAGCTTGGATATCCCACACTCTCCTTCATTCCCCTCCCAGTCCTTCCAGCTAACCTGCTTACCTACTACTGTCTGTCCTGCTCCTGGGAGCCTGCATCATTTAAATGGCTTTTCCTTCTGCCCTGTGAATTTGCCAAGGTGCCATGATGGTTTGTGTATGGGAGCTACTGGATGTCCAGTTCCAAATGTCTGTGTTGTTTAACCAGATGTCAAATTCACCAATAAAATACTGGAACTCTTAATCTTTCTTTTTTGTTCCCTTTGTCCTTCATTAGCAGTTCTCATTTCCTGTACTGAAAATGGTTCTGTCCCAGCCGGTTTTTTTACCTTCTTTCGCTCCTCAAGGCCTGTGAAATCCTGCCAGGGACTACAGGCTGTGATAATATCCTAAAGACCTCAGGTGCCTCCTCCTGTTTCAAAGTTCTGAATACAGGTGTGGTAGGATTTGTAACCTTACCTCACCTCATGAGCTCTCCCACAAAATTCCTGCCCTTTCAGTGCCATCTGACACTTACCTAAGAGTACTGGCAAGTCTAAATCTTGCTGTACACTTCCAGTTTCCCATTCACAACAACCTGGAGTCTTTGATCAACCTTGTTGAATGTGCTAGGTAGAATCTGAAACAAGTATTGACATGAGTTTTCCTGGGGTTTTAATAAACTGCTGTGTCTTAGCAGAAATGACAAGAGTTTTCAGATAACATTTGGTGTAGCCTGAACCCATGTAGTTTCAGAGATGCAGAGGTATGGAAAGGCAAGTATAAAGTGTGACATGGGCATTGTATTCTTTAGATGTGGCTGCTTTTCTACTCATTCTGCTGGAAATCACCCCACTCTAGGAACACTCTAGGAAGTCCATTGCAGGAATCTTAGTAACTGCCTGATACTGTGAGTGTTCCTGGAAAGTGCTATGACACACAATGCTCCTATGTGAAGGAACGATGTTTCTTTCCTGACAGAGGCTGGAGATTGGCAGGTGAGAGGTGTGGAGTACACTAACTGCAGCAAGCTAGCTGAAACCTGGAAGAAGTGGCTTGATCCCTTCTCAGAGGGCTAGAGATCATGGGAATGGAAAACTTCCAAAAGCAAAGAAACTATTGGTATGAGGAGCTGGAACGCTGTGAAAGAAGTTCTGGCTGAGATGGAGAGATGGCTATCATTCTGGGATCAACCTGAGGGCTTGTTCTGTGGGTCCTGGGAACAGGGTCTAACTTACCTGTGTGATTACTTAGGGTTATCAGGAACAGTATGGGAACATGGGAGGTGGGATGAGGGGGAAGGCAAAGAGTACCAAGGGACTCCACAGGAGCTGCTTGAGCTGGCATTATTTATGATGAGAATGTCATTGGAACCTTTCACTGAGCAGATCAGAGAGACAAGGAAGGGGGAAGGCAAGGTTTGACAGCTGTGCAGAGTGGAGCAGCTTTTCAAATAGTCCTACTGCATCAAAACCAGCTTTTTAAAATGAATAGCATGTATGGCATCTGAGTAAAACTTCAGGGCTGAGTTGGGATTGCAGGGCCTCCAGCAGTTTGTAGAGGGGTCACGGTGGTAAAGACTGAACTGTACATCTGTTTTCAGCTGTCACTTCAGATGTTTGATTCCTTCAGGTTGGCAGTACGATGCAGCCTTGGACACCCTCACAGTTTGCTGGTGAGTGATGCACCACAGGGAGACAGGCAGCACTGTGTCCTGATGGAATTCATGCAGTAGCACTTACTGCTCCTCAAGGCATGTGATGTGCTCTGTGCAACAGTAATAAAGCACAACACCAGGAAGCGAAGGATCTCCAGTAAAATAATAACTCCAGGTTTTTGACAGAGATAGAAGGACATTTGGTTAGCCTTAAGTGCTGTAAGCTGGTATTTGTAGAGGCTGAATAATATAAGGTTACAGGACTCTGTTGAGAAACCTGTCAGAATTTTTGTTTGAAGAAGGGATGTAGCAGAGGTATTATCAGTAGCAGACTTCATCCCTAATCAAGAAGAACCAAGCCCTGAAATGGGAAGACAGAAGATGTCCATGCAGTACAATATGATTCAATACAAAACACTGGAGCCAACTCTGGCTGAGCTACCTCTGTTACCACAAGGGCTGTCTTGCAATGTAATTTCATCTGACCAGATATGCACAGCTTCTCAGCAGAGTTGGGTGGCCTGTGTGGAGCACTGGGCTAACTCATCAGGCCGTGTAAACACACCCACAGCTCAGCCTGAAGCGCCTCTTTTGCTCCTGGCCTTCCCAGCATCAACAGTAGCTTCCTCCGGTTTACATTTACCTTTTGGGCTGCAAAGGGAACTGAAACACAGCTTCCAACCTGTGCTTTCTGCTTGCTTTCTTTTCCTGGTTAAAACAGACAGCTTTTTTCTCACCCTTGAACAACACATAAGTGACAGGGCTGCTGCATGGTGATGGCAACAAAGCTGCAGGGATCATTGTGGAATTCCAAGTTACAGAGCCCCAGGTTTAGTGCTTGTCTGCCACATTTTAGCAATAAACACACCTTACTGGAGCCCAGCTGCATGCAGGTCAATAAGCAGAGAAGCTTCAAACTAACTTTAAAATAATTTGAGCAAATTTACCATCATCAGAAGCTCTGAATAGTACCCTGCCGATATGCATGCTAGCACTTATAAAAATAAATGTGTCCTCATCTAATAAAAATCACTTAGTCTGAGTTACTACTTGAAAAAACTTCTCTAAAACTTCTTATTCAGGGAATCTTAGATCACGTTATGTGTGAGCTGACTTTCTGATGCTGCTGCTGCTGCTGTTACAACCTGCCTACTAGAGTTCCTCTCTACCACGCCTGGTGTATCGTGCCATCCTTCCTGACCTCCAGTGAGTCATCCCTTTTCCCAGATAAAAGTCAGCTTACAAAGAATCCAGTAACATGTCTCTAAAGCAGCTTGATTACCTCAAGGTAGTGAATAACTAATACACAAATTAGGGTTTTCTCGTGTTTTGTGCATGGGTGTTATTCAAGCAACAGGTAAGTAAAAATAATTCTAAAATGCTAGGTTAATTATTAGCAGAAAGTCAAGACAAGCTTGACAGATTAATAATAATAATAACAACAATAATGTTGTCTGAAATAATGTCCCTTTGTGAAAATTCTGTCTTTTGGGAGTTTTAAAACACCCCAGAAACAGATAGGATATAAAGCTCTGAATTAGTAGAAAGCAGTGAGTGAACCATTAGCTCTTCTTTTTCCTTACATAATGCAAATGTTGTCTGGAATTCAAATATAGTTCTAATTAAAATAGTCTCTTCCAATGATTTGGGAAGCAGCACTCTGGAAGCATTTGGGTTTTTTATTTGATGCCAGGATTTAACACTGGTGTCCCAGTCTAAATAGGCAGCAGTATCCTCCTTCTGTGTGACTCTTCAAGGAGCTGTTTATTTCTGCTGTCTCTCTTCCTCTCACCTACATCAAGGGCTCCTCCACCTGTTAGAAACTGCACAATTCCCTTGTAAGTTGTCATCTCTCCTTTGTTCTGGCCCTTATTATAAGCAGTACTTGTAGATAACATGGCTTTGCAAAGACTTGGTGAGTTTTTAAATGAATCAGTATGCCTTTTCTCAGTTTCCTCTGATGTAGGTTTTCATTCTATGAATTCCTCCACTGGTGGATTTGTTATTGAGTTCAATCGTTTTAAGCCTTTCCTTTCTAGTACCGAAGCAAAATACATAATAAAAAGTATTTATTATGGAAAAGGCCTGGATACTGACATTATCCTATCATTGACTGTACCTGCATTTTAATATTGCATTTTTGCATATGGGGATGGTTTTAATTCCTAATTTTGTTCACATATACAGTGCTCATGTTTAGGCTTTTTCTTTTACTATGCTGAAAACTATTTGTCTCCAGACTCTTAAATGTTATAGAAATTTCTTTAGGAACTGTCAAGATGCGGAGTTATAAATGCGTTATCACCATGTTTATCTTATTTTGACCTATGGTAAAATCCGAACTATCTATGTTCCTGTTTCTACCTGTATGGCTTGATCTTGTCTGCTAGCCCAGCTGCATTGAACTCAGGCAGGATGGGTTTATGTGTGGGTCTTTGTGCACACCTTGCCTCTCACCAGGCATGCTTTTTGCTTTGCACAGTGCAATCCACCTCTGGTGCAAACCTGCTGTGTTCTAACATTTGCTTCTCTTGTAATAGGATGTCCTGCTGTTGTACCTTCACCTCTGTGGGCTTATGAGACTGTTGCTCATATCTGCTTTATTACAGATACCTGTTTTATTACATGACCATGTAGGTCATAAATGCACACCAGAGCACTCCCGTGTGCTGTTTGTATCTTGTTTTTCTGTGTTCAATTGTCAGCCATTAGAGCTTTCTCTACTTCTGCTTTTGAACTTGATTTTATTAGGAGCTCATCTTTCAGTCTGTCATCCCAGCTTGCCAAGGCACAGTCATTGTCAGCTGTAGCCAGGTTACACACTCATGAATCATTTTGGAATGTCCTTGGTTTCACTCATCAGAGAAACTCTTCGCATGGAGGTGTTTTTCACTGGAAAATAATGAGGGTTTGTGTAGCTCAAACAGTGGACCCAAGTTTTTTTTCTATTCTATGCCCTGTTTTTGTTGCTTCCAAATCCCTTTGCAGGCACAATGCTCTCAGAAATTCAGCCTTGTGCAAGGCAGAGTGTAGCTGTGGTGGTTTAGGGTGCAATTTGGCACACATTTATTTGGGCAGGACCACCAAGCACCCACTGCTTGTCTCTGCCAAGCTGCTTCTATGCAACTGTGGCACTTCCATCTTCTGCCCCTGCTGTTTTACCTGTTGAGTTTCCTCCAGATGTGCTGTGCTGCTGCCATTGCTGCAGCCCTTTTCTGGTATTTTAAGGTGTGGCCCTGAGGTGATTAGTAGGACGATCAACAGAGGTCTGTAAGGAAAGGAACAGGCATCAGCAATTCTCCACCCAAAATGTGGCCAACAGTGGGAGGGATGGAGTCTGTTGTGGAGGGAGAAGGGAGAAGGTTGAGCAGTCATCACTTCACCAGCACCCCCGCAACAAGGTAGAAAGGTGGGCTCAGTGATGCAGCCTCACATCCCAAGCTCTTGATGTTCTTCTTTATGTCCCACCAGAAGTGTTTTCAAAGGGGCCAAGTGTCCGTGAAGGTGGTTGACATCAGTCATGAAGGAAACCTGGTAGAGAAAGGCTCCCTTTGTCTCTTACCTCATACACACCTTCCTCAAATATACCTTGCTTTCTTTTGAATTGTAGCCAAGAGCCACATTGCTTTTAGCAGCTACTTCAAGATGCTCCTCCTTGCCAGCCCACAGCACCATCTGGCTTTGGGAAAGGAGGTGACATGGGAGAGCAGCATGAAGTGCGGTCCAGCACCACCCCCGCCTTTTGGCGCTCTGAGCGGGAGTTGTGCCTCACTGTGAGAGCAAGGAGAGAGAGGGTGGAAACCCACCCAGGAGCAGGGTTTCACCTAGACACTGTGCTCTCTTTTTCTGCCTGCTAAGTTCCTATTGTGTGGTCTGCAGTTGTAAGGGCTTGCCCCCTGGCTTTGGAAATCCTGGAGTGGAGAACTTAAAAATTTTTAAGCATAGGGTGGAGCTCTGGACACAGTATAGGAATTGGGCTGGTCACAGTCAGTTTGGCTTCTCCTTATCACCCTTCGAGCAGCAGGATTTGTACCTTCTCTTTCTCACAGCTCTGCTAAAGTCACCTTCTGAAGGAAGCAGCGATGCCTTTGACTGACTGCATGGGTCTGGACAGCCATGCTGCTGCGTCAGGAAAGTCCTGCATTCAAACAGCTCCCTTGGGGAAGCAGCTGGCTTTTGCAAGTAAAACTGGAATTAGAACTTGACCTGTAGCATCACAAATGCGACAAAGTAGTGAATGTAAACCTCACTATTTTCTTACTCCATGGTATGTAGACCTCTCTTCGTGAGTAATTTGTACAGGCCAGCCCCAGTACAAGGGTGAAACCAGTGGTTCTGGAGAGTGATGAGCTGCTACAAAACAGATGTATGGGAAAAGGATAAAAAAGGGAAAACGAAATAATTCCAGTAAAGAAAGGGTAGGAGAATTTTTACCACTACTCTTAGCCACATCAGTAAGATACTCTGCAAGGTTGATCTGTCCTCTGCATATGCAGCTGAAAGGATTTTCTTCTGCATTGATATTCTGTTTGCAACAGCTTATAATAAGATGTCACTCGTAATGCTCTGGTCACTGAGTATGTTCAGACTTGTTTATTAGGCAGAAAACTGCAGTAAATCATAGTCAGGCAGCTATTACTGGCAGTGTAATATCTTGCTATTAATGCAGCTCTGATCTTTTGGAGATTCAGGACACAAACTAAGATATATCAACAACTCAGACTCAATCCTGTGAACATATCCCACTGATTCTTAATGCATTAAATAATCACAGTTTAATCTGCCTGTCTGCTTTTGGCTATTCATGTCAGGGAACAGATTTGTTTTAAATGATGTCTTGCAGCTATTTTCTTTTTGACTGTTCAGTTTATTCAGACTAAAGCAAACAGTTTTCATACAGTGAAAGCCTCACATAGTAATCCTTACCTGTGCAAAAAGAATACAAAGGGTAACAACATCAAAATGTACTACGTCTCACCCACTTTCTTCAGAATGCAGAACAACAGAGAACCTCTTGAGTTGGCACTTGTCTATTCGAGCTGATTTTAAGACCCTCTCTGAGAAGCTGTGCCATTAACCTGTCACAGGAAAGAAGAAGAGCAAAGCTGGAAGGACATCTTGATGGGAGGTGCAATGAAATTGGTCCCAGCAGCATAAAGGAGTGGGATTTATTCAAGGGAGCTGTTCGGAGGTAGCATGTGGATGCAGAAATAGAACCATGTCGTTTGTCTGGCTGTCACAGAATAAACACACAGCGAATAAAGGCCAACCTGAGCATGTCTGGGGCAGAGCTGGCAAGAGGGTAATTCCATTTTGCGGCGCCAGAACTGATTTTTTTCCAGACTGAGAGAAAGCAGAATTTCTGACCAATTTTTGTGGACATAGAAAGTGAGTTTGAATAGTGACTGAGCTCTCCAAACTGCAAAGTAATACTTTACCTCATTTACAACAGAGTTGGGTCTCTTTTCTTCTTTTTCTCAGATCACTCTGAGTCTGGCAGAACAAACATCTCACAGGACAGGTTTTTTGCCTTTCAGTGTAGACTTTATGACTGTCAGAAAATATTCTTATTAAATGAAACAGAAAATAGAAAAAAAGCTCCATCTGGAAATTGAAAAGTGCTTTTCCAGGATTGAGCAATGCCATGTGAGACATCATTTTTTCAAGCCAGCTCATTGTATGAGTTTGAGGGGGGATAGACAAAAATGGTTAAATTACTAAAGTCAGATTTAAATTGAAAAAAACCCCAAACGTAATAAAAACTTAGAATTTAAATATAACTAAAATTGCATTTGAAATTAAAATTCAATGCCTGTTGTTATAATGTAAGTAAAACAAAATAATGTGATAAAATCAACAAAAAAACCGCATATTTTCCAACTAAGTTTAAGATAAAGTTGCTGAAACTGAGGGAAGCTCTTGGCAAAACGACTAGGGCCAGAATTTTCTGATTAGTAAAATAGATTTCTATAGCCCTAAGTTCTCAGGGAATGTTTTTTTCATTTTATTTTATTTATTTCAGTATAGTTGCCTCCAAAGAATGATGACGCTATAACAAACAGAAAAGCTGGAAGTTTAAAAAGCAGAAATACTTGCTTGGTTCTCTGCACCTGTGCTTACAAACAAAGTACTGAGGGCTGTCTAAGCATTTTAAAATCTTTAGGTTCAAACACCAGATTATACTTCCATTGCTATAAACCAGTTTAAAATACAGCACATTTTAAGGGTAAATTCATTGTTTTTCTTCTCTGTTCAAGACATTCAACAGAGTTTTAGATAACTGCTCTTATAAATTAGAATAGCCCACTTGCCATCCAAAGCAAATCACAAGCGAAGTATTAATAGCTCAATAAATTAGAAATGCCATTTGTTTTAAAAAAATAAAATGCCATCAATGGTACTCTGAGCATATACACTGCAAGTATATGAACATTCTTTGTATTCTGTCTTCCAGAGTAACAGACAATAAGTAAAAGTGAAGTGGAAGTTTTACACAGAAGTTGTGTTCTTGTCAGTGGTTCTTCATTGATGCAGTTCAATTATGGTTTCAAAAGTATGTATTCAACAGGTTTAAAGCCTGCTATTTACATTGAGGTGATTTGCCTTGCTGAATTAAATCCAAATTTTCAGAGTTTTAAATTACTTTGATATCAATATATGATTAATTTATAACTTGATCAACATATATATAAAATAGACAATCTTTTAAGTTCCCTTACACCTCAAACCATTCTATGATAGTAGCAGATCATGTGTCTAGTATCTAACTGAAATTTGTTGGTTTCCAGCTACGCAAAGAGATGGAAAATTCTTCAGAAGAGTCACCTTAGTGATAGCCCAAACTCTGAATTTTGGCCCCATCATATTTTGCCTGTGAGGTATCCCAGAGTGAGATACTGGGGTCTTGGTGTATTTGGAATATTTCCACTGCTTCCAGAGAAGTTGTAGAGCTTTTAGAGGTTCTGTGCAAGATGTCCACACAGCCAACACATGGAAATACTTGTCTGGAGAAAGTGAATGTATCCTGCATGGCATGAAAGAAAGGCACCATCAGAGATGAAACATAACTTTGGTCTATTCCCTCTTGACCAGAACTGACAATTACTTCAAGGTTCCTTCAGCCCCATAAGGAAGTCATCTTGATGGAACCAGAACCAGGACACGACAATTAATCTGGGCCTGGTGAGGACCTAAGTGTGGAGCTGGACAGCGAGGTGTCTACGTGGCTGGTTTTGACTACAGTCATGGTCCAGGTTTACGCAGTGAGAAAATGTAGAGAGTAAGTGAAGGGTTTCATTTTGTTGACTGGGAAACTGCCTTTTTTATTCTTTTTTTGAAAGAGTTGCTGTTCTTGAATTATGACAACTTTCTTGTTGCTCACCTGAGGGAGGAGAGGAGGAGCCAAGCAGTGAGCGTAACCAGGATGTGGAGAAGGCTTGGGCTCTTAAGAGGCTTCACAGCCTCTTTCTGGCTCTGATGGTAATCAGAGAAATGGTAGCTAGAATTTGGCAGAGGGAAGGGATGTAAAAATGGTTCCTGCCTTCGTCACTCAGGCCAAGGAAAAGTGGAAAGCAGGGGGACCATTCATCTTGTTTTGGAAATTGGCAGTATGTGCTTTTAAATATATATGTGACCTATGTATTCATTCATGACTAAAGATACATCTCCTCTTAACCACAGATTTCTATTCTGTAAAGTGACTGTGGCATCAAGAATTTCTAACTTTCCTGCCCTTCTGTTTCTCTGAGATCAAGCTGACTTCTTTCATTCAGACTTCTGCCTCTTTTCACCCCATCTGCCAAGTGCTTCCCTCCTGGCCTGTCACTGCTTGACATCAACCCATGGGTTGTGTCCAGCTGTGCTCTCCCCTGTGGCTAACATGGGCCAGCTGTGCCACAGACTCCTTTGCATCCAAACACCCAGCAGCCAGCAGAGGACTTGGGAGAGAAAGGAAAGGTTTGCCACCTCTTCAGTCAATTAGATCAAGCGCAGGACACGCTTGGGTGCTTTCCTCTGAGCACTTGTTTAGTGAGGAGCGTTTCTTGTGCCAAAGCTGCACTGAAGGGAAGGATAGAAAACCACCCAGCACAGAAAGCAAGTCCTCTGGGACCTGTGAGAAAAAAATTTCCTCTGTAGATTGGGGCTGGCTGGAGCTATGCAATACCTTCCCAATGTCTTGTAATTTTAGATGTCTTAGATGTAGGAGTGGTGCTGGGTTACCTGTAGTTCCTCATACTTGTGGGTTTGTGTTGGGTTAAGGTAAGAAGCCTCAGCTGTAATTATTATATGTGGAAGAAGTCCCTAGTTTTGAAGCAAGACTCAGTGCAGGGGCTCACATTAGGATCTTTGGGATGTTCATTTATGAGCACAGTTTTCCTGAGGAACGGAGGTAGAAGGACAGTAAACCTGAAGAATCACCTAAATGCTATAAACTCCCTGTGCAGCTGTGGCACTCAGGTGGGTTTCTGTGATAAAGTCGTTTTTGAAAATGGAAGTCCAAAAAGATGTTAAATTTTTTCCTAAATGTCAAGGTTGTTTTGTTTAAAACAAGCATATGTAACCTTAAAACAACAACAAAAAAGAATTAACATTTATAATATCACTTGAAATACAAATCTGCCATTGATCTCACTCCCTGAGTGCAGCAGTTCACTGTGTTTTACAAGAAGGTTCAGCCAGAACAAGTATTAATTTGATTATCCTTATTTATTAATGCTCATTTTATACAGAAGCGAGGGAGGAGGAAGGGGCAGAATGAATGCTCCTTCTTCGTGTGGGAAAAAGGACATCTGAAAATTAGCTCTGTTTCCAAGCTGGGAGCTGACTCTTCTCCCCAGGGAGGTATTACTCCATCTGCATTGCTACTCTGAATCAGCAGAGCTTCAGAGAAACTGGAAGAGCATGTGGCTGGGGAGAGACTAGAAGAGCAAGAAGCTACTTGATGGTGCCCTAGGGACGATGCAATCTCCAGCAGCAGAGACCAGAAGGGAACAAATTTCCCCTTAAAGCATGGCTTTTGTGACTGATATCATCAGCATGCCACTAGAAATCATTATCAAGAAGAGCACTGTCCAAAGCTAGGTAAACCTGGATGGTGATAAGTTACTTTTCTTGGGAGATGAGATGTGTCCAATGTTACTAAATCCCCCTCTTTTCCTGAGCTGTACTATTTTGCCCTTAGGCCATGTCAGGATTTAGGTATGGGCAGCCCCGTTTCAAAAGTATGGACTTGATTTGAGTTTACTCCATCAGCCTTATTGGGAATGCAGCCCACAGACTGATCTTCCACCCTCAGAGACACAGTCATGGTTCACCTTGACCCTGACTGGCTGTAAAGGTGACATCTCAAAGCTCTGTGCAAAATAAGAACATCATGGATTGGCAAACTCAATTTGTTGCAGTTGGCACATGAAAAGAAAGTTTTTCTTGCAGTCCAGCACACTTCTCCTGCAGTGTGTAAGTCTGAAATTATTGATCCTATTTCAAGTTAGATGCAAATCCAGGAATCATACTGAGTTTTGTATAGTAATTGCTAGTGTTAAGTGCTGTGGCACCAGATTCTGCTCCATCACTTCAAACAGGTAATACCTGTATCTTCTACACACACAGAGCACTACTGGATTAAACCTCTTTGTTGAGTGGAAACAGCCTAGGAATGCTAGTAGAACAGAGTAATCTGGTTTAATCCACTGAATTAGGTCTGTTTTTACCAGATTTTTTTAAACTTGTGAATCCAGTTTCTTTTGAGTATAGATGGCGTGTCCTCCAAACGTCCTTCATATCTTAGACTGGCATACTGCCTCCCCTTGCTGGTGTCTTTTTGCTTGTTGTCTTTGTCTTACAATAAAATTCAGAGTCTGTTTACTCATTTTATGCAAGATCCTTTGTAATTGCTGAAGCAATATGTGAGTTCAAGTTGAACTGACTTTTAGTATCCCACTTAGTGTTGTTTGTTGAAGCACAAAGTTTATAGTTTTCTGGAGGGACTTAGAGATGAAACAAAACACATGGAACATTCAGTGCTATTAGAACATATGAGGTTTCTAAATCAAAAGGAAAAGAGCTGCAAAATGCTGTATTAGCTTATATTATCATCAGAATATCTTCTTCTTCTTCTGTTGGTTGTGCCCTCCTGCTTGCTGTTGGTGTCAGTAGAGCAAATCCCCTGGTATGGTCACTTGTTTGCTAAATGAGCTGTCCAAGAATGGGCAGGGATAAAATAGTGTCAGTGATGCAGTGACTCACTTAGCCTTTGAGAAACTATTGTCAACATCCTTTTGAGACTGATGAAGTGGATGCTTCCCAATATGAGCTGCTGAATGTCCTGGCTGGCCTTGCTGCAGCAAAAGGCTTGAAAAGAGATGAGCATGAGTGAGGAAAAGGCTCAGCGAACTAAATGGAAGATGAGATTTGGAGGTGGATTTAGTGTTTTGACAGAGAGGAAAACGTCTGGGAGAAAAGCTGGTGAAAGCAAGCCTCAGAGGAGATCTCAGAGAAGAAAGGAGAATCTAGGGCTGGATTTGGAAGAGGAGAGGGAGTCTGAGGGGGGAACTTGTGGGCAAGATGGTTGGGCAGGAGAGTGAAATATTATGTGGAGAGCAGTGATGAATGGTGTTCCTCAGGGGCCTGTGTTGGGACTGTTTAATGCCTTTTTCAGTGATGTAGGCAGTGGGATCAAGCACACCTTCAGCAAGCTTGCTGATGACACTGAGCTCTGTGGTGCAGTCAACACGTTGGAGGAAAGGGATGCCATCCAGAGGGATGTTGGCAGGCTTGAGAGGTGGACCTGTATGCCAGGTCCTACACCTGGCTTGGGCAATCCCAAGAACAAACAGGCTGGGCAGAATATGGATTGAGAGCAGCCCTGGGGAAGAGTTTGGGGTGTTGGTTGACAAGGAGCTTGACATGACCCAGCAATGTGCACTTGCAGCCCAGAAATCCAATTGTGCCTGGGCTGCATCCAAAGCAGCATGGCCAGCAGGGTGAGGGAGGGGATTTTGTTCCTCTACTCTTGTGAGACCCCACCTTAAATGCCGCATCCAGCTC
This sequence comes from Oreocharis arfaki, assembly GCA_013398015.1. Classification (NCBI taxonomy): domain Eukaryota; kingdom Metazoa; phylum Chordata; class Aves; order Passeriformes; family Paramythiidae; genus Oreocharis; species Oreocharis arfaki. Next base: position 166,015 of record VZRR01003444.1, on the reverse strand, counting down.
TGGGCCCCCCAGCATGAGAAGGATATGGACCTGCTGGAGCACATCCAAAGTAGGGCCACAAAACTCTCAGCCCTGGAGCATCTCTCCTTTGAAGACAGGCTGAGAGAGCTGGGGTTGTTCAGCCTGGAGACGAGAAGGTTCAAGGAGACCTTAGAGCTGCTTTCCAGTACCTAAAGGGGGCTACAAGAGTGCTGAAGAGAGACTTTTTACAAGGCCCTGTAGTTACAGGACAAGGGGGAATGGCTTTAGATGAGACATAAGGAAGAAATTCTTTACTGTGAGGGTGGTGAGGCACTGGAACAGGTTGCGGAGAGAAGTTGTAGATGCCCAATCCCTGGAAATGTTCAAGGCCAGGCTGGATGGGTCTTTGAGTAACCTCATCTAATGGAAGATCTCCCTGCCTGTGGTGGAGGATTAGAACTAGACAATCTTTTAGATCCCTTCCAACCCAAATTATTCTATGATTCTACTCAGGAAATAGCAGAAGACAGCAAATAATTTTAAGATGGAAAAATTGAAGCTGGAATGATTTGCACAAAAATAGCAATCAGGTAAAAATGGGTAAGAGTATGTGTTTTGGTGGGGGTTGGGAAATAGCAAATTTGTCATCCTCAAAAGAAGAAATTTTTACAGAGAAAGGAAGAGAGACTCTCGTGGGAAGAACAGGAAATGTAATGGGCTTGGAAGTGTTGATGAGAGATGGAGTTTTAGGGAATTAAAACAATACAGGGAAAGGAGGAAGGGGCTTTCATCTCAGAGGCAAAATGGGCTTGCACAATACAAGGACAGGATATAAATGTTGCAGCAGAGACAGGATAATCCAGGGAGCAGAAAGGAGCAAAGACATGAAATGAAGAGCCAAGTAGCAGAGTTCAGAGGAGGATGAGTTTTCAGGGGAGAGAGCAGGACACACCTTCTCCATAGAACTTCTATTCTCTTCCGCCATCCTATTGATACCTGTTTTCTTGTCATCTCCAGTGTCTGTCCATGTTTCTGTTTTTGCCATTTGCTCCATCCATCCGTCCGTCTGTCCGTCCATCCATCCATCCATCCATCCATCCATCCATCCATCCATCCATCCATCCATCCTCACTCGTGAGGAAGAAGTTCAGACGGTACCTTCCCTGTCTAATGTTGCTCTCAGGTAGAATTCAGCAGATATTTCAGGCAAATATTCAGCAGGTATTTTGACTTCTGGTAAGTTGTAGGTGAAGCACTCTGCTTTCCTATTGGCCATAGTATTTGGTTTTACTTCCTGGGAAAGGTCTCTGCCTCTTCATTTGAGACAGGTGCTTCTCTCCCAGACAATGCTGGATTCTTCAATTCTCTTTGCCAGCATATCTTTACAACATTTACAAAGAGGCTGGAAGTCCTTCTGTGTTGGGGAAACCTCATCAGTCACTAGGAAGTTCAATAAAAAGAGACCATTTGTGTACAAGGATCAATAAATCTGAATGCAATTGTAGTAAGTGAGGGGAAACTGTGTGTCATGAAAGAAGGGGGAAAGGCTAAAGCAAACCACTGAGTGAGAATGCCACTGGAAAACCCTACTACATCTTTTGCTAGAAAAGCCTTTGCAACGCAAAATAATCATAACTGACCAAAGTTAATGGGATCCACTGTGACGCTGAAAGGGTTAAAGTTAGACATTATTATTGTTGATGTAGGAATGGATTTTGCAAGAGTTTATAAAGTTAGCAAGGTTCAAGGAGGTCAAGAGTCTGATGATCCCAGAGGGACAAATACAGTGCTATTTGCATCCAGTTTTCAGACTGGCTTCTTACTGATCTTGAAAATATGAACTAGAGTTATTGGGATCAGTAGGTAAGAGATGTGGGATACTAGGTCTTCTGGAAAGATGCATGGGTAATTATTTGCAAGCACCAGGCATCGAATCCTTCAGAAAAATTGTTATACAAATGAAACAGAATGATTTGAAAGACGTTTGGAAATCCCTAAATCTTGTGTGTGTGTGAGTGTGAGTGTGGGTCGGTGGTTTGGGATTTTTTTCAGTTGGTTGTTTCTCTAACAGCAGAACACTGACAATAAAAGACCACAGCTTCAGTTGTTCAGGGTTTGACAGATACCAACTATGACTACAGCAGAGCCAAAAGAGGCCTTGAAAGAGGATGTGAAAAGTTCACCATAAAGAGACAAAGGTGAAAATCAGAAACAAAGCATCACAGAAATGAAAGTTGATGCATGCTACAGCTTCTGATACCCTGGCAGGAAAAGCTGTGAAACACTGTGACATATCAAGGAAGGAGGTGGGTAATTTGAGGCTACTGGAGTGTATGTGGAGGGTGGAAAGCTCATAGAAGTTGTTACAAGGTAGAAGTCCTAGAAAGTAAAGGCATTCACCCAGGAAACTGATGTTTGCCAAGCAGTAACTCCTTCAGTAGTGAGTTAGAAGTGCCATCACTATTCTCCTGCTCACTTGGTAAAATCAGAGAGGGACAAATGTGACTATATAGAGGAGTACTGTCACTGGGATGAGGCCATGGAATTTGTCGTGGAGTGTTTCCACACAGTGCAGAGAAAAAACTGACTTTCTAACTTCATTAGAGGGGTGGGATTCAGGTCAGACAATCCTGTCTGGGAAATAATCTATCCATAGCCACTCTAGCATTCAGAATCCGCTAACACAGGAATGAATTTATAACACATCACAGTGGATATCTTGCAGATGCTCCAAAATAATGACAGCTCCTGAGAAATGATGGAGAAAACTGTAATAATGTCTCCTTGATAACGCCAAAGAAGAACCTCAGGATGCTGCTGAGCTTGGTGGAGATTGAATGGTTGTGGGAAGGCAATGTCTGTTGTACTGCCTGACCTAAACCCAGAAACAGGTACAAATTTTTCAACATATTTTTTCCTTCCCACAAGCTTTTTATCCCAGAATGTCCCAATAGGTTCAAATACAAAATATAATGGCCAAAGTTGTTCAGAAAATGCAGAGCAAATGTGATTGTTCATCAAAAAACAGAATAAACCATAAGTCACCCTACGTATAGAGGAGATAAAGCGAGTTGATGTATCACTTTATTAAAATATTTATTAAGCAATTTTTAATTTTAATTCTTGAAAATTGATTCATTAACTATTAATTTATTAATAGAGGTTTTGTACAATAAAAAGGTTTCTCAGGAATTAAAAAATGGGGCATTTAAAAACTGGAAATCAGTCAATGCATTATACCTGGTTAAACTTTTTATCTTTCTGTAGGGAAAAGCCTCAGCAGCCTCAGTATTCTTTCTTAGAGCAAGAATTTTTTTTCAAGATGAAGTAGTTCCAGTAAAGTCTGAAGCTTGTGAAGAAGAAAATCAGGTAACAGATGGGAAAATACTTGCATGTGCTTATACTTGAAGTTAAAATCAGAAAGGAAATAAAATGTTCTCCCCCCACCTAAGCCTCATTGCCTAATAAAAAGTAAGGAAAATCTATCTGCCAATAATGGGAGGCTGAGCCAGATTCAGAATAGGTGTTTGCAAGTCAAGTGAAACAGGAGATGAAATTAGTGAATGAAATGTCTCTACAGCAGCACAGATGTTTATGAAATACCTGGCTCTGCCAGGCTTATGTTGCACTTCTGTGTGCTCCAAGGAGGCGAGTGTGGGATTGTTAGTACCTACCTGAGTTTCAGGCTGTTGTTATGGATTATCTGATTTGTATCTAGATCTATCATCAGCATTCATTTCTTTGATTGTAGTTGACCAAAAGGTATATGTTAACAAGGAGTGTCCTTCAAAAATGTTGACAACAGCTACTGTGTGACACTTTTGAGGTATTTTTAAAGATGTCTGCAGAAGTGATTGCGTTCCCTAGTGGCCCATCCTACTGCAGTTCTTAAGTCCATCCACCAGCTGAGGCAGAAAAGTATTAGAGGCTTTGATCTACTCCAAGTGTGCTGCAGGCATGACAGAAGAGCACCCTCCTTCACCAATGCCCTGAAGCAACAGCAACTTGATGTGGAAGTTTTCTTCCAGATGACAAATGTTGACTGAATGGAGCAGTGGGATTTGGCAATGGAATAATTTTTAAGTAATTGGGAGCATCAGAATGTGTTTAATAATATGCAGTTTTGCAGGTTATGTATAATGTGAAAACCTGACAGATTTCAAGTTGCCATGACAGCTTTGTCACAGAAACTGTGCACTTTCATATGGAAATGGTGACAGAAGTGATCTGTGAGTTTTAAGTAATCAGTAGATGAGATGGTATTGGGGGCAGGGAGACAATCTGGCAACCCAAAAGGGAAAATATTACAAAGTGGAGGGAAAAAGAGTGATTTGGGATGCTAGAGAGGATGTCAGCCTGGGGCCTCTGTGCTGGAGGGACTGGTGGGAGAAGAAGCAAGCAAAGGCCCAGAAGCAGAGGTTATGGGTGGACATTAATAGTTCTCAGTGGGAGGATGACGCTTGCTCGGGGTCGCCCGGATCGGGGGGCATCAGGGGCCGGTCGCAGCCCTCAGAGGCTGACAGCCTCAGGGAGCAAACCCAAGCCCACGCTGCACGCCCTGCAGCTCCGAGAGCAGCAGCTGGCCCAAGCTACAGGGGGCGAGCAGTGAGCTGGCCGAGGCACAGAAGCAGAAGGAGGGCTGCTGTGTGCTTTTCCGGGCGGTTTATTCGGAGAACAGGGACACGCGCCAAAGGGGAGCAGGGACAGAAGCCAGAAATTAAGGGGCGACGGGGTTTTATATAGGAAAGGACAGAGGCGGAGAAAACTTGAGGAACCAATGTCAGGGAAAGACAGGGGAGGAGTGAAAGGTACAACAACAAATGGGATATAAAGGAAGGGAGGGTACAATAAACTGACAATTCAACAAACCAATGAAGCGTCGAGCAGCCAAGAATTTTCCAGAGCTTAATACATAGTAATAAAACTTATGAATATGTGTAAATCTAACTTAGTAATACAACATAATGTTCAACAACCAATAAGAAGGGAAAGTTTTAAGCTTTTTGGAAAGGGAGAATGGAGGCTTACCATAACTGGAAAAGTATTTTAAACCTGGGCCCCGCCCCACCAATTTGGTCACTAGTTTGGATGTTTTGCTCCTGGTGCAGCTGAGCAACCACCACAGGAGGACATAGAAGAAAGCTTAAAAGCTGTTCTGAATGCGAGCAGCAAGACATCCACTCAAGAAGCATTAAACAGCTGCTAGGAGCATGGTGTGCCTGGCCAATTCATGCGAACAGGTCCCTGCACATGATGCAGCATGTAACTCAGTCCCATGGTTACGAGCAGGATATACAGAAGTCCAACATGGAGGTGGGGAGGGAGGAAAGCATTTGGGTCCGTAAACCACGGGATGCTGAAACCAAATGAAACAATTAACATGAATTGAGGGGGGAAAAAAGAGTCCTTGGTGGTCCACCCTATCCAAGAGGAAGGTGGGCCCAAGGACTCACTGCCATGCCCATGGCAGCGCTGGATACTCTGCCTGTTTGCAGATGCTGTGGAAGTGCGGCCAGGCTGTGTTGTACAGGTTATGTTCTCCCCAGATACGGGCAGAAATGCAGGGTGGAGTTTGGGAAGCCCTGGATACCTTGTATCCAGAGTGGGGTGGTACCTGGACATGGTACTCTAAGGTGGTGGAGAGTGCATTGTCGGCAAGTGATTTTCCTTGGTGAAGAGGCCTCAATGGCATCTGGCGGAGGCAGGGTGATGCCTGGGCTGCAGGGGTTGAAGAAGGCAAGAACGAGGTAACCTGTGGTGCAGAGCATGTCCAAAGTGTGGCATAAGCCTGCTGACATGGCTGCTGGGGGTTTTGTTTAGCAATCAAACAAGTAACACAGGTGGCAGACAGAGTCCTTGGTCACAAGGCCCACAGTGTTCAGGTGTTGACCTTTTGCTATTGCTGCTCTGGAAGCTGCAGGTCAGCAGAACTGAGTTCTCCCCCATCTCTGGTAGGATGTGACAATTTAATGAGCAGATAACTAAAGCACTTAATAGCCTAAGGAGTCTACATCTCCACAGAGATACAGATTTGCTAGGACATTCTGCTTGGTTAGAGTTACCCCATACATGTTTGCAGTGTCTACTGTGTGCAGTGACTTAGTGAGCTTTTTCTAATAGAATGACATCATAATATTGTCATTCTTATGTGCAAAGCTGAAGGCTTAGAAACAAACTTGAAAAAATGTATGGAAGGCAGACATCTTGAATCCCCTGAAAGGATTTGGAAGTTCTAAAACACTGAGCATTATTACGAGAGTTTGTTGGACAGTTATGAAGAAACATGAATGAATATTAGCAAGGTTTCAGAAGACTGATGTACAGAGAGAAAGTGGATCATAGAGGTGGGGATGCCGAAAAAATAGAAAACTCATGAGGAACACTTGAAAAATTAGCTGAAGACTGACACAAACTAGCCAGGATTTTTAATTAAAAAAAGGAACCGAAAAATTAGGGAAGTTATGGATTTAAAGAAAGTAGGTATTGTTACTATAAAGAAGGGCTGGGATGTTAAGGAAGTATCGATTACAGAGGGAGTCTCTGGGACTGATCCCAGAGGACTGTGCTCCTGCTATCAGCTTGTACTTTTGGGTTACTTTACATAATCAATTAAAATGTTACCCATAACTCGTTTATACAGTGAACTTTATTCCAAAAACTGTCCCTCCTGCTCTTGAAATAGCAACCTGCAGTCTTGCCAAAGCATAGTTTCTTTTCTCAGGCCAAGTTCACCAAAGTTTGTCCTCCAGTTGCAGCTGGCTGTTTCACCTCCAAAGGAGCTCAGCAGGGCAATATGCGCTTATTATGCCTCAGCACCCTCCTGTCCTGTAACTGCAACATCCACGCCTTAGTGCATCAGGACAGTGCTACAGAAAACACTGCTGGGGGAGTGTTTGGAGAGAAATTTACGTAGAGAGGCTTTGTCAGCCTTGGGTCTCCTCCATGCTGTCTGTCTCACATGTTCCAACGGGAAAGAGTGCCTCGAGATAACCTCTTTGCTCCTCTGGGAGAGGCAGAAACTGTTTTGTGATTCCTTGGTGGTTGACCCATTAATGGAAAAAACATGACCTGTTCAGTCAAAAATCTGACCAACGCTCTGTAAGTTCTGTTTGTACACTAGCAGCTACCAGCAAAGGAACCAAGGCAAATGTAACAGTTCAGGGTATGTTTTTTGCCCTGGCAGCATGGACTTATCTGCTTTTCCTGGGTTTATGGCTCTGAGAAATAAATTCCAGGCCACTCTTCATTTCTATTTAATGTTATTTGTGTGAAGACTCTCTCTGGAGTCTTGTAGTAGCTTAACAGATGGAGCCAGGGCAGAGATTCATCCTATGATGCCTATTTATTAACACAGCTTTTCCTGAGACAGGGAAAAAATATGTTTTTGTAGGAAACCTTTTCCCCTTTCCTGGAATGGAAAAAGAATGACATCTGGACCTCTCCTATTCAGCTGTGCTTGGGATACATATTTTCCCCAGATATGTATTTCTGAATCTCATGACGATCTGGTTGCTTAGAAGTAGCTCCAGTAGCCAGTTTCTTTTTCCCACAGAAAGCAGTTTGAATAAAACAGCAGTTTTGTTCTATGTCAGTGCCCTGGTTCTTTTTTTGATCTCAAGATGCTGCTCTTGTTTATCTATCCAAAAATATAGAAAGACACAGAAGAGTAAAAAATCTATCAGGGGCAGTTTTTGCTCAATGGGTGCAAATTTGACTCCACTGTCTGTGAGAAAGGGGTTTGAAGTAGTAGGAGGAAGACTTAGGCGAGTGATTAAAATGATGATGTTTATTTGTTAATGTCTGTTTTAAGAGAGGCAGAACAAAGGAACATTGCTGAAAGAGCCACTGTGAGCATACCCTTCTGCTCATCAGTCCCTGTGAAAAAGATGAAAATGTCCTCTTTGGCTCTTTTTTCCCCAGGCAACCAACCTTCCTCCTTCTGACTGGTATTCTGCATCAGTGAGGTTTAAAATAAGCCAGAGGGGTAAAGGCCCAGAGTCAGGGGACACTGAAAGGGTGGGGAATAGGGACTGAAGGACAACACAGAGGCTGCATTTATGGGTAAAATCAGATGAAAGCCAAACCTGGAAATTTCTGATATTTTGCTCCCCTTGGGGCCTAATTTACCAGCTTGGTACCACTGTAGAAAGAAAATGATTAATTGGGAGCATGATATCTAACAGATCCCATGGAGCACAAATCCTGGGCTAATGATAGTACCAGTGGCTTGACTTTGCGAAGATCGGCAATGACCATTTTAACAGCCCCCAGAATTTTCGGCCTGTGGAGTGGTAGAATTTCCACATTCTATGCCCAGTGCACTAGCAGGCTTCAGACACACAACAGCCCTCACTGCCTTAAGCTTTGCATCCTCAGTTTAGACTATCAGCCAGCATGGCTCTGGATCTCCTCTTAAGCCTGCGGGAATTCAGATCCTGATGCATAAAAACCCATAACAAACCAATTTTAGGGTTGGCAGATGACATTTATTGAATTGACATGTAGAAAACAAAGGTGCTGCAGTGTGGGAGCCCAGCTGGCTTCATCTCACTGCAATTTATAGCTGAGATTAATGGAAATGTTTTCATTGCTACTAAAAACTGGTGACCAGTTCTGCTGTTGGTCGTTTCAGCCAGACATTGTGTGTACACACGGAGCAGACTGCTCCTTGGATTGGTGCTGACTTCTGATGCTACTTAAGTGACCCTCTTTCCTGAGTTTGATTGTTCTTTTCCACTTTTTTCTGGGGAGAAGGGAAGGGGAATCAGGGGAACTGCACAATGCAGGAAAAAACAGCAGCTTTCTCTCTTTCCTATCACATGCAACATTTCACAGGTGAATTTTTTCTTCTCTCAATATGTTCAATGCCTGAGTCTCCAAAGTAGTCAGAAAACATTTTTGAAAAGCCAACTGTATGCAAAGAAGTGCCGAGGTATTTCCTTGCTTTCACCTATGTGATGCTGTATTTCAAAGTGTGGCAAAGTATTCTGAAATCAGCAGTGTTCTAGAAAATCTGTGAGGCTAATACTGGGCTGAGGAGAGAATCAGAACACCATCCTGAATGCCAGGGAATTGTGGTCCATAGCTTTCTTTGCACCTCCAAAGATGCCCGGCAGGGTAGTGCTGATCTCAGTGGCGTCTCTTTGTGTTCCTCTGCGAGACGGCCAAAGCACAAATCTTGAACTCTCAGCTGAGTAAAGTGTCATTTGGGCAGTCTCGGATCAGCATGTGAAGCTTCCACTAGTCTGTGCAGATGGATATTTCCTTCTGTCTGTCTCAACCTGTGCCCTTTCCCGGTATTAGCTGAGGTGATCCTGGACCCCTTACAGTGGTGAGGTGTATTTCTGCTGGTTCGAAATGAAATACTCTTGACCCTATCAGCAGGATAGCCCTTACTTTCAGTTATTCAGGCCTCTGCAGGAAAACAGTGTAACTCAGAGGAGAGAGGGACATGCACAATGCACAACATAAATGATTTAGGCCAAAAGAAGAGATCTGGTGCGTTAATCTTTGAAGAACACATAGGAAGATTTCTATTGAGACCACATGAAGATTGAAAGAGCAGCAGGCTTGCTGAGGCATGACCTAGCCCTGCATCAGATCTCTCCAGGACACTGTGCCACAGCTGCAGGCAGCTGGGGAGAACTGGTGGATGCACCATTCATGAAATACACCTGACGATCCAGAGCAATCTGTGAGGACAAAGGCCATTGCTAAGGGATGTAGTGAGGAAAAGCCAATAGCATACCAATTGTTTTTCCTTCTCTCATGCACTGCAGCATCTCATTGTAATTGCTTATGCTACAGGAAAATGTTATAATACTATGGGTGTGCAGCACCCAGAAACCTGATGGTATTGATGCCAAACAGAATCCATGTAAAAACAAGTGGCTTTGAGAAGAGGAACAATACATGTCTCATGCCTACGATCAGCAACATAGATTTTGTTTGAAGGCTGGCGTTCTTCCATACTCAGCAGCCTTTAATTCTCTTAGAATAATTTTCTCCTTTTTTCTGGGATATGAATATAAACGACATTTCTTGCCTCAGGGCATTGGGACAGGCTCCATATAGATTCAACAATCAAATTCATTGTAAAAATCATGTCTGCCAGAGCTCATGCATGGAAGTTGCTCTTGGTTGCACCTGGCTTTCCACCGTTCCGCGTTAGGAGGGCTGACAGAGGAGGAGTGTGTGCCCATAAGAAGATGAGGATCATGCTGCAAAGCAGCCTGGCAATTCATGTGGCAGCACTCTTGTAAGACTTCCACTGACCATCACAAAAGATGGTTCCCTAGGTGTTTTTTAATCATATTTTTGGAAAACAACCTAATGCCTTTTTTAGTTTTTAACAAGTATCAGTTTTGTTTTCTATCAACACAAACCTAAGGATGAAATCAACCAAAAGCAACAGAAGTTTTTTTAAGGGCCTCCTTAATCATTTCCATCAACTTTATAAACAAGCCAGAGAACAAAATAGAGTCGAAGCCTAAAATGAGGAAAGTTGTGAGAAATAGCACTTATTTTATTGTGTGTTCCATGAGTATTCTTTACAGGAAAAAAAAAAGAGAGAAAATAAAGTACCAACTCACCAGATCAATACAAACTGTTAAAACTGCATTATTTTTCTCTTTCAGCCCCTTTGAAAGGCAATTATTTTCTTCACTTTCACAGTTGATTTCCTTACCTAAGCTATCTTTTGGATTCTTTTACGTAACAGCAAGATAAAAATACCCAAATAATCAAAATTGTTGTAGAGCATGATTTTACTTGTTGGATAACGTGTAACTGAACAGCCTCTAAACCTCCCCTGTCTTCATCTAAGACTTTTTGGTGTCATTATTGCCTGGATAATTGCCCAGTGTCAAATACAAGTTGTTCTATGAGTGGCAGAGTTAATGAAGCCGGCTTTGCCTCAAGGTTTGTGCCTTTTATTCCTTATTTCCCTTTTTCTGCATGGAAAGTTTATTGTAAAACATTTCCCACAGGAGAAACCAAGTGGGCTGTGCTCTTCAGTTTCTGTAGCCCACTGCTTTTTGACAAAACTTGTAGGACTCCAGATAGGTATGAAGTGATTTCCTCTCCTTTTCAAATGTGATTGAAATGTGTCAGTGGCCTTCGAAAGCACTGGGGGTGCCAGGAAACGCTAGGAAGTGGCTCATCCCCAGATATCATCCTCAGACTAGCATGTTCCTTATCAAATTAGCACTGCTGTTGGTGCAAAATGCTCTCCTGGCACCACCTGAGATGTATTCTGCTTGGGCAGAGAGCTGGGTATGCCCTGACATCTGCCTGATGACCAATTATTTATGTCCTGAATAACTGTGTGTGTTTTCATTCATATCAGCAAGGATGGCATGGGATGACATACTTGTTAGCTCAGATTCACTTTTTTTCCCTAATACAGAATTAAAACTATGTGCAGTGTTAAAGCTGCTCTCATGATTTTAGCAGATGTGAGTTTCAGTATTAAGAAGATCCAAGTTTCAAATTAATCTAAAAACATGAGCAATATGTTAATTTGTGAAAAATACCAGCTGACTAGAAATAACAAAAATAAGAAGGGAGAATGAATCTACCGGATAATTTAGGGTTTAGGGTTTTCTAAGCTAGAGAGAATTAACATGTTTTGAATTTATTTTTCTGGGTTTTGATGCTTTTAGGAAGACTTGCCAGAAGCTCTTTGTTTGAGGAAGCACAAGCAGCTGCCCTTTCATTACTTCTATTTGTGAATATTGCAGGGTTACTTGGAAAAACTATAGCTGCCAATGCCATGGCCAGTGACAGGGCTGCTGGGTCCTTCTGTGGCCTCAGGCACGAGGAACACCTGCAGATTTTGGAGCAGGAGAAAGGGACTATATTGCTCTAACGGGAACAGCAAAGACCTTGTCACATGGAGGGTTAGCACAGCGGTGCTTGGCTTCTTCAGGTTGAGTTTTAGGATCCAGCTGTGAAGTAGGTGGCTGCGGTTTTAAATAGCAGCCTGACGCTGTCCTGGCTTCTCTAGCATCCTGGCACCTGGCTGCAGCAAAGGAAAAGGGAATTTGGCCACATCACTTATGTGCTGCTGATATACAGTGAACTCATTTAGAGCCAGAGGAGAAATTCTGCTTAAAGAGGCTGAGACAGAAGACGATGGCCTTCATATGATTTGACGGAAGCAGAAAATAGCTACTATAAATGATAGTGCTTTTTATAAACAAGAGCACTTGTAAGCCCCCCTGGGACTTTGAGGATCAATGCCTACAATTCTTTCTATTGGAGGCCACCTGAGAAGAAGTTTGAGGTGCATTGACCAGGTGATAAATACATGACAGGCAGAGACATGGGGCATATAGAAATGATCAGTTTACAGGATGCAGAAATCCAAACATTTCTCCTAAAGTTAGAATAAAAGGAAATACTTAATTCTCCAGTCACTACCTTGGCTTTCCTGTCTGGGAATAAATCCCAGGTCTTCCCAGCAGTCAGGAGGGAGCCGCTGCCAGAAGTGAGGAGGCTGCAGACGCAGACACGAAAACACGGACACTGAGTTTTGCTAGTGCTGGAAGGGGTGAGCAATGTAAAGTGTTCATAAACTGAAAATCACCAGGTTAGGTCTGACTTCTGGCAGGCATCAGAGTCCTGTGGTAGAAAAAAACTTTGGTAAACCTCTCCCTTGGATAGTTAACTCTGAGCCACACATATGACAGGTAAAGCATGGGGTTATATATCATGTAAGCATGCCAGCTAAATCTTCAGTGCCACCCTGGAAAATAGAGCTCTGGAGACCACAACGAAGAAGGGAGCAATGTGTGCAGTAATCAATGTCCTGAAGATCGAATTCTATGCAGTATTTTTGTTGTATTGTGTTGGTGGGGAGGCTATCATGTTTAAAAATAGAAACTTTAGTGTTGTTGAAATTACTTTCTACTATGTATGCTACCTAGATGCTACACTAATCAGAATTTTTTCCTCAAAAATAACCCTCTCTAAAGATTTCATCCTCACCTTGAAAATACTGGTTCAGAGCAGGGGTAAGTTTGTGCTGGAGAGGTGGGGTCTACTGCTGCTTTGGCATCGTGCGTGCCTCTGTGCAAGCACACTCAAGCCAGTGAGAGCGCATCTCAGCAATGGCAGGGGGAACCTCACTGGTGGGGAGCAAGGCATGGGAAATGATACAGGGCATTCTGCTTGTACCTGCTCAGCTGCACATACAAACAAACAGGGCTCCTTGCTTGCACTGTGAAGACCTTAGCAGAAACCATGATGTTCCTCCTGTTTTGCACTGGAACTACAACTGAATTCTGCCTGTGAGTTGAATATATTTGTGTACTAAAAATATATGAATGCTTTTTATTTTGAGGTTCCTGACTCCCCATGCTGCTTCTTTCGCTGTCTTATCCATTTTCTTTAATTCTTGCTTTATTTTTGCCTCTCCATAATTTGCAGGTACTTTCTTTCTAGTGTGCTTTCTATCACAACTTCAAGAACAGATTTCACCAGTATTGTTCCCCTTTCTCTATTTTAGATGACAAAAAATTAAGTCATATTTCACAGTGTGTTTCCATTTGAGACCTGCAGCAGAAAGCAGCAATGAGAAGCTACTCAACCCTCAGGGAAGGTACTGTTAAGAGCCCATGACCAACCTGTGTTACCGTGCTGGAGACACTTGCCATGTTCTCTGAAGATGTTTTATTTTGCATAGTATTTTTACTTGGTAGTAGCATGCTATTTTGATATTATTTCAGGCTCGTCTTGTTGCAGCATGTAACAGTAGCAAAAATATTTTTCAACCATATCGAAACTACCAAAGGTTATAATAATGATGGATCTACGCCCCCAAATATAAACCCAGATCTAAATCATTCAAATACTTACCTTAGTAGTGTGAAATTTATCAAAGAAAGATTTTCCTTCTCTTGTGTATATTTTAATTCAAGCTGTGGACTTAAATATACTTTTTAATTAAGTACAAAAATTCTGTAAGATTTTCTTTCAGCCTTATGGTCTCCTTAGTATAACATACCTAATTAACAGCCAATTGCAGGATGAAAGTAAGCTCCCTCGTGCACAAGTTCATTTGGAAGCAGAGTCTGATCTGCTACATTTTTATCTTATTGACAAAAGCATCACCAAGAGTCAGGTTGCTCTTGTTATGCTGGCAGCCAAAGGAAACATGTTAGTTGTAAATGGAATGTTACCTGAGAAACTGCTAACATAATAAACATGGAACTTTGTGTCACCATTTATGAAATTATTTATCTAAAGTTGTTTGTTCCTTATGGTTCCTAAAAGAAAATACAACATTTTGTATTAAACAAATTAGGTAGAAATCCTAGAGGAGAGATCTTCCAAGCATTTGGATTGATGGGCATTGGTCCTTTTGAAATTAAATCTGGCAGGATGGGGAGGGAGCAGAGTTTTGAAAAGTTCATCTGACATCACATATTGTCAGTATAGAAACTGAGAGCTTTACTTCACCTGCTTTTATTGAGTAAAAAAAGATGATTAAAAGAGGAAAAAAAAGGAAAAAACCCACATTGCTTAAAAGGTTGAAATACTTATATGATTATCCCACTAGGCATAATGTAATAATAGGATTGGTTACCAGAAGTACTTTCTCTTTTAATGGAAGCAAAACACCTGTCAAATTCTTTCAGCATCTTATACAAACACTCATGAAATTTTCAATAGGAAGACAAGGAGAATGAAGAAGATAAGAAAATATATTTGTAATGTAGGTAGGGCTTGTATTGCAGTGGGAGAAGCTGGAAGGATAGCAGGTGAGGTGGGAATATTCAATATTTGGGGTTAGAGAAAGGCAGATATCTATTGATTGATTGTGGTGTGATTACAACTGATTGATTAAAAGCTGTGAGTGTGGACCTGGCATGCAGATGGAGGAAAACCCTCTTACAGAAGATGCAGCCAAAGAAAGCTGTTATTTGGAGTGGAAAATGTAGGTTCCTCATGCTACAGACATGTTTTTCTCAACAACAGTGAGTCTGGAGCAGAACAAAGTATAACAATGAAGTATAATATTTGATGTGCCTGCTACAGCTGTTAGCAGAGTAACTCAAGATTAATGTCTCAAACAACATGAAACTGGAATTAGTACTGACAAGCTTACCAAACTGCCTGCCATCAGCCAGGTGGGGTTTTTTATTATTTTATTGTAGTTTTTTTAAGGAAGATGACATTTGGAGTTTGGACTAAAATACTTGGAATTGAGAGACAATTAAGTGTCCTGTATAGAAAAGGAAGCTGTCACTGGAAGAAGGTGGGGAGACAGCTCTGGCTGAGGCTACACACAGAAGGTTTCAACACTGAAATGTCACAGGCTTCATGAAGCACTCAGCAAGAGGCCTTCAAATAAAGAAAAAAAGTTAGTTAGGATATGGGTCGGGATATTCTAAGGAGTCCAGAAGAATGGGAGAAGCCACGTTATTTAGGAGTTAGAGCTTCGCACTTAGGAGCTTTGATAGCACTTTTAGGAAAAGTCGCAGTGTAGAGCAGCTGGCTCGAGTTTGGGATTGACCCTGTTTACCACTCAGCCAAGACACAGAAATAGAGATGCTTGACAGAGAAGTGTTTCTTGTCTAAAAAGCTACAGCATTGCTCCCTAGAGCCGGATGTGTATAAAGAGGGACAATATGCCTATGTGTCATTAACACAAGGATTCACACTATAGTGTTGGAAATGGAGGCAGATGTAGGAGCAGCAAAGCAGACTTTCAAGAATCCAGAGACAGTGGACAAAGGCCCCACATCAATCTTAAAGTAAATGAATATGATTTTACGACATCAGGGCAAAAAGCAGAGCTGAAGCAGCCTTCCTGTTAGGGTAACTTGTCCAAAGGTAATTAGAGGTAAAGGTAATGAGATAGAAATTGGATTCAAACAAATATGCTGGACATGAGGAACATTGAAAAGAAAAATGTTGAGCTGTACTTAGTGCTGCCACATACAGATAAACTTATTTCTGAATTCCTCAAATCTTAGTTTGAGGCATATGTGCTGCAAAAGTCTGGCAAAAAACATTTGGATAAATTGTAAAAGCAGAGCATAATTTCATCTGTGGCATTTATGAAAAGAGCTGCACTGATTGCAGGTACTCCAAAGAGTGATGGTGGCTTAAGATGCTGTGGGTGCAATAAAGCCACTGTAAATCCCAGCTGAAATGAATCAATATCTTCTTCCTAAATCCATTAATTTGCAGAACTTCATGGCTGGGCAGAACTTACTAAACTCTGCTCACTTTGTGTGTCTTTAGAGTGAGGATTAGAACTGGAAATGAATACATTTCTAATAGTGAACATACATGAGAGACTATTTCACAGTGAGCAATTACTCCATAGCATAGTCAGTGCATTTGCTCGTATCTAAGAGTAATGGATTAATGACTTCCACTATAACATCACTGCCTGGTGTTTTATGGCAAAGGAGTAAAGAAGGAGTGTGACTTTTATAAAATTGAGATGGAAGTCCTGTGTTTTGCCTCACCTCAGGAAAATATAAAGTGTGTGTGTATGGAAAAGGAAAATACGATGTTTGAAAAAGTAATGCTGTTGCAGGGAAGAATAAGCAATTTTACCACGTGCTGGATGTTGGATATTCTTTCTGGACAGAAATGGCACATATTATAAAGGAAGTTCTCCTGTAAAATTAGCTGAAGTAGTATCAGTTATGAGTTGCCAGCACAGTCGCTTCTGCATGAAGATCTACAACCTACCTTTGAAGTGTAGCAGATATTTGTACAGCAGGGAATATTTAAATTGGCCTCACATTGGATAACAAAGTACTTTGTAGAGCCTCTGAGAAGGGCATTATACAAAGGCACTAGGGAATCCATCAGTCCCAGAGACTACTCCAGCAAAGAGATTCTCATACAGTGGGAAAGGGTTCGATTTACTGCAAGTAGACTTTCCAAAGGACTCAAGGTGAAAATGGCAAATAGAAAAAAAGAAAAAAAAAAAGACTCATACTCTGGATCTCCCGTCACTTTGCTGCATAGAGCAGATAGTGCTGATACATGACTGAAAGGAGGGAGAGAGAGGTAGTAAGCCAGTATGGCAGAGCAGATATTGGGATGGGTGACATATTTAGAAGTGGAGGAAAAGAGAGATAAGAAAGAGGCAGTTTAGTAATTGCCTGCAGATAAAACCAGAGGATAGTTACAGAATATGCACACTGATGTTATTGAAAAATGGTCACAAGCTTTCATGAGCTGCAAGAGGGAACCAGGACATGGCACTGGGAAGTAATAAGCATGAAGAGATGAGGAGGCATGTTTGTAATCATTGCAGGAGCCAGAGAAAGCAGCCTCATGCTTATCACATCTTCCAGCACAGCTCCATGGATTTCTAGGCCTAGCACAGGCACATTGGGGAGGCAGGGCTCTGGCTGGGAGTACATCCCCTCTGCCTTCCTAGGGAAGTGTATGGAAATCCAGGTGGGATGTGGATGGGTGTCTTGACAGGGGAAATACGGCCAGCCCCTCTGCCAGGTAGTGTCATGCAGGCAGGGGTGGGCTTGGGTCCTTCCTAAGGGTGGCTGTGCGACCTGGCATTTCCCAAAAGCTGCAGCTGTGTTCACATAATGTGATGCAAGGAGGATTGGAATACAGACATTGAGTCTATCTTTCATTTTAGATGCAGAACTAGATGAAGAGAGGGATATTTGAAAGTAATGGCCTCAATAAAAAAGCAATAATAAGCAGTGAAAGAGCAGTTTCTCCCCTGACCAAGTGCCCCACAGTAGTTCTGTACAGCTAACCTGGGGGCTTTTGCAGGCAGTAATATTTACTTGAGATAGGATCACCAGCAAATGCTGTGTTAAGCCCAGGACTGCTTGCTTTGCCCTTGCATTTTGGCAGCAGTCTTTCTGCTAGATGAATGATTTGCAGAGCAGCTTTGTGGACTGGATTTGTGAGGATGATCTGGTTTAAAAGAAAAATAGCTGAGGGGAAAAAGAAAGTTATTTTTAACCCAAATCGGTTCATTATTCATGCTTAAAAGGAGAGCTTTATCAAGTCAGGAAGGCGCATGCAGGCGGGAAGCATGCTGCAGACCAGGGTATGGTCTCAGCTGCCTTGAGTGGGGCTGTAGGGCCTGGGTTTTAGCCTCTGCTGTGAGCTCAGCAAACATGGCACCTTTCACTCTGCTCTAGGGCTTTTAGTTTTACAACTCATTGTTCTGGATTTGAACTGGAAAAGGTAACTGTTTAAGGCTGCTGCTTTTCAAGGAAAAGTATGACTAGATTTATTTTTTAAGACTTTCATGTTGGGAAAAGGTAAAATTCTCTTTCTTTCTTTCAGGGATGCCATTGCAGGAGCAGAAGGTGATGGCTTTCTGCATTCTGACCCTCTGGGCAGCTGCCTGGGGGAGGCTGGGCTCAAGGCTTATAGAGTAAACAACAGAAGGATCAGGCAAAAGTAAAAACCTGGCTTTGAAATCAATAATAATCCCATTTCTTTATAATTGAGGGTGTCACCATTGTGCTAAACCATCTCTTTGTAGCAGTGGGATGGCCAAGCACAACAGAGATGGTGCCCAGCTTGGAAGGAAACAATGAAAACTATTGGTTTGCTACCACAGAGGCATTAACCAAGGCACGCTGAAGCGCATCTTGACTAAGGCCGGTCATCTTCCTGCCCGCGGATGCCTTTTGTAGCAGCTGAGAAAGCAGCCCATGTTACTCAAGCCTCACCACAGTTCCTGAAGTACATAAATTACTTTCTCCTCTTCTTTTTTTGTTTTATTTTATCCTGGGAGATTACTGAACTGAGAGTCTGCCTTCTCATAATGAGGCCAGAGTACATTGGAATTATCTGTGGGCATCAGTTAATAAATAGCAGAATAAAAGGCAAAGAGCTGGCTGGGGGTGACGCGTGTCAGACCAGCACAGGGCAGCAGCCCCTTTCTGGAGCAGGGCAAGACGAGCAGGGGCAGGAGGGTGCAGCTCCTCTGCGTGCCAACAGCAATTAAACCAAATTGCCTGACTCTCTTATCCTCCCCCCTGCCTCAAAAAGCCAGAGTATAGATTGCTGACAGGATGTGCCTGCTAATGAGACTGCGCTGCATAGTGTCCCCTCTGCTGTGCTGGAGGAGGGTGAATTGAGAGAGGGTGGGTGCATCAGTGTGGACAACGAAATCTCACAACTGACTCTAAAGGAAAGCCATCAGTTTTTATTTATTCCTTGAGTCGCTGTAGCAAGCCATTAAACAGTTGACACTCTTCATCTCAGGAGGAGATAGGACCAATGTAAACAAAAGAATTATTTACTTGGTATTCCTTTTTTTATTATTATTTCAAGCAGAACTTGTAAGGTCCCTTAAGAGTAACCTTGCCCAACATTTTCCTTTGGGAAAAGCTGTTTTCAATTGCTTCTAGCAATTCTTAACCATTTGGACCATAATTTTCCACACCAGATACTTGGCTCAGACCGAGTAGGTTTGGAAAATTTCCAAGACATTGTAGTTTACAGGGTTTTTGGTTTTTTTTTTCTTTTTTTTTTTTAAGGCATTACCTGGGGAACATACATTCTTTTGTCCATGCTAAGATTTAAAATTTTAAAATGTGTTGAAGTGGGAAGGCAGTATTTGCTGTCCCATGGTGATCTGCCAAGATTCAGCAATATTATAAAACTATGGAAAAGGGTATTTAAAAAAATCAGAACTGAGCACCGTCCTTCCCCTGCCAGCTCAAGGGTAATGGGATGTTGTGCTCCGAGAGTAATTGAGCAAATAATTATGTGCTGTTTGTTTGCTGAGTCTGCGGTTCAGTGTTCAGGACAAAGCTTGAGGATTTCTGTGTTTCTACATGTGTTCATGTGGCAAAAGCGAGACCAGCTTATTAGATTCAGCTCCCAATGCAGTAAGGAAATATTTACCTTTGAATAAAGACTGCAGGATTTGGCCTTTGAGTGTGTAACTCAAACCTCCCTGTCTCTAATACGGGATTGTATTTATTTTTGACAGACATGGGGCAGGAAATAAAAAATGGGAATCACCTTCCACTCTTGCAGAAAAACACAGCAATTAGGCAAAAATAATAATTCCTATAGAGCATCACATGCCCAGGTATTCTTCTAGTTGCAATCTTGTGACATTAGCAATGCAAGTGAAATCTTGTGTTTTCTTCTGTTTGGATCAAGGAACCTAGAAACAGTGACAGCCTATTTATTTTTTTATGGTGGCTGAACCTCTATTAAGAGATATTATTCATGGTGTTTGATTTTTCTGCCTTTACATCCCCACATCCCCATGGTTACTGTTTGATTAAACTTTGATCAAAGAAAAGACAAATTATGTTGTTAGTTATTCGACCCTGTGTGGAAAGAGCTCTGTGGGTAAATAAGTTGATTCTAATTCACACAGGAACAAATTCCGAAATATTTTTCAATTAGAATTCCCACTCATAGAGGAAAAAAATAAAGTAGTGTTTAGCAGACTATACATGATATGGTCTTTTATTTTGTTCCTGGTAAAAACTTGTCATTATTTGTTTGTTCATCTTTTGACTAGAGCTGCCTGCTTGAAAAACGAAAGAACACTCTTAGGCTGAAAGAACACCCTTGCGTTCAATGTCAGTGACATTAGGCAATCGATGCTTGATTAGAAAATCAAAGCCACTTCCTTTTCATTCTCTGAAAATGTTTGCCTATTTCCATCTGTTCAGACTGAACATCAAAGGTGGGATAGGTTGGTTAGGTCCCTGCGATGCTGAGCAACTTCAGTGTGCTAGAACAGAGAGAAGTGATCCCCCGGTAACAAGGGGGCGTGTGAGCAGCCCTACACCCTTCATGCATCCATACATATATACGTACAGTCCATATGGGACATCTCAGATTGGACCAATTAATAAATGCTCAGCTGGATTTGAGCATCAGCAGCACATTTTTTCTGATCCACGAGGAGCCAGCTCAGGTTCAGGGCATGCTGCTTGCAAGGCTTGATTGAGCAGCAGCGCATGTGTCCAACAGTGCCAAGTACATGGTCAGGCAGAGATGCCCGGCGGGCTTGGCCTCTGAGGGGACCTGTTGGACTGTTGGAGTGTTTATGCCTTTAGCAGTACATCTTACAGTGGAACATGGCTGGCTATTTCTGTACAGGGATCAGTGGGGCAGTTTCAGGCCAGCCTGAGGTGTGTTGGCCTAGGGAGTGACAGAGGGATTGCGTGTAGTCTAACAGTAAAATGTAGCTGGAGACAGGCTGTAGAGCTCAGTGTGGGAGTCAGGACAAGTTTGGTTTTAGAAGCCTGGGATATTCATCACAGTATTTGCACTGGCAAGAGAAGAGGAAACTCTTGTAAAAGTAAGGAGTATGGGATCCCATTACAGTCAATGCTGTGCCAAGCTGGGTGGAAAAGAGGGACTCTCATTTGTTTTACGGTGCTTGAGGCAGCTGGAAAGAAGTGTTAAAATTGGTTAAAACCAGGAAGCTGGCACTCAGAGAAAGCAGAAAGAAGAAATTGAGGTAAATGCTTCTACTGAGACAAAATTAGTCACAGTCAGGAGGATTGCTTGAAATATAAAGTAATCCTGGAATAATAAGCATCACAAGCACTTAGGGAAAAGTCCTTCAAAATAATGTGGAAAATGGGACAGAGACAGAAAGTAAGGTCTTGCTTAAGCGGAGGCAGCTAACAAACTTGATAGCAACCTGGCTAGAACTTGGAGCCATGAAAGATACAGGGGTTTTGGAGTCTTACTTATACATATAGATTAATCTGACAATACTAAGAGAACTAGAAACAAACAACCTATTTATCTGAAAGGAGAAAGAGTGAGTGGGGATTTCGAATCTGCTTAATAAAAGGAAATTGCACTAGAACTGTAGGCCTGTGTCAAGTGAGCAAGAACATTTGACAGACAAACAGTTGATCTGGACTTCATTAAAAGTGAAAAATGTACGAGATAGAAATGCACTTGAGAACCATACGGTTTGTGGCAAGTTATGATAGCTCCCTTGCTCCTCACATAAATCAGGAAACAAATGCTTTATTCACTTTTACATAACAAGCCGAGATTCATTAATCATCTACAACAACAATAGGAGACAAAAGTATCTTGGAGGTGTCTCGGATGAATGATAGTTGAAATTTCAATGAAATTTCAAACACAAGAAAGTTGTTAAGATATGATTTTGATACTGACAGATGACTCTCGATCTTTCTCCTTTGCTCCTCTGTCCAGCTCAGCTATGGATTATCTCCCAGGGATGATGGACAATGGCATTTAATTTCTTAAGAACTAATTTGTGGGATGACTCAAAAAATTAATCAGGCAGGGGGCAAGCCCCCTAGCACCTTCAAACTATTAATTTTTTTACACCACATGGCAAATGGCATCCAGTTGTCCACATAATGAATTCCTCGCTTCATGCAAACAGATGTAGGGCATTAGGAGGAAGAAGAATATTGCAGCCTTTAAAAGGGAGAAAGCCACCATCAAGAGGCCATTTTAGGCTAACTCCAGAATACAGATTGAAGTGAGTGGAAATTCATAATGCTCAGCTAAGGACAGAAATGTGTCATACCAGTTCTATCACTGATTCTTACTGAACCATTAAAGTCATGCTTTTTTCCTCTCTCCTTTCCCCAAATGTAAGGGCATAAACTTGCTGAATTAACAAAAATGCTGCTCAGTCAAAAGTGTGTCAGAAAGATGTCTGGATTATCTGTGTAGCTACTCACCACTTCCAGTCATCAGGAACTGAAAGAGGAAGAATAGGATTTAATTTTAGAGACTTCTTTGACGGAAGTTAGAACTTCTTGAAATGTATGTAACTGCAAAGTACTTTATTAAGCCTCTAAGCTTCCCACCCAGATGTCATGCAGTTCAGTTGCAGATTCGTACCAGATGGATTTGCAAGCATGTATCTATTTCTTGTTTGTTAGCCAAAGGAAAATGACTAAACAAATCAGTTCATAAAAATGACTTAGGCTGATTGTGCTCTTCCTTTCACACCATTGCTGGAAAAATGTGGGAGAGAGAACAACTGAGAAGCAGACAGTAAATGATTGTCAAATAAGAAGTTGAAATGAAGATAATGAGTATTCTTGGCACTTATTTTCCTCTACTTCAAGAGTTTGATGGTTATATGCACCCAGAACCATAGAATATGTACATTCAAAATACACTTACACGGGCCACTCTTGGCTTTCTGGAACAGGGCCTCCTCCTGCTTCATTGCTCATCTACTTTTCTGCATCCTCTTAGGAAACTTCTACAAGTTCCTCCACTTCTCTCTGCCATATCCTGATTCACCCATGCTTTGACACTTCACTTGGGTCCCTGCTTCTTTCCAGCATCCAGAAGACCTTTTGCTTCTTCCTTCCAAGCTTAAAACTTAGACATGCTTCTAAAAATACAAGAATGGTCCTTCAGGGGACATTGTCAACAGCTCCACAGCAGAATCAAAACACTTTCTTTCTACCTATATGCTAGCACATGCTACAGCTGGGGATAGGAATAGACATATTTACAAGTGGTGAAAGAAAGTAATGGTGTTCTTCTGAAAATGAGGTCAGAAATGTGAGAGCTGGGACAGTAAAAGTTGCATATCATACATGATCAGCAAAGAGAGACTTTCTACCATTAGAAAAATATGCAAAAAATGGACAAACTGGGCCGAGTCCCCTGATACTCACAGCATATACACACAGGGCTCACATCTTATCACAGGACCTTTGCCAATACTGAAAAAAACCCGATTGTGATGGGTTATAAAAAAGGAAACCCAGAATTTACCAGGGTGAAGAAAAGCCTCTTGAGGAAGTTTCAATTTTAGCTTACCCACATTTCAAACTACTAGGTGAAGATTTTAGAAAGAAAAATGCTTAACAGGCTATGGGAAATCCCAATGCAAGACCTCAAACATTTCCAGAGAATGTAAAATGTTTCAGCTTCCTTCCAATGAAAACTGATCAGGCAGTGATGGCACCTCAGGTTGAAAAGAGGCATGATAATAAGGAATTCTTGCCGTGAATCCTGAAAGAAACCTTGAAAGAAACCCAGAAAATATTGGATGTGGACGAAGAACCCTTGAAAGGCATCTCCTCTCAGTTATCTGAAGCAAGGTTACATGTAACTGCTGTAACATACGGGGTAATGCTAATACAGGTATGTTCTGGACTGTGGACTACAGCCCATTAATCTCCACCTTGGCTGAAACACAGGTTGGTAAAATGGCAAAAAGTTGCAGGATATTTGTTTTGAAAGATAATTAAGACTTGAGGTGATTTTCCTAACAGACAAACATCAAGTGATGAGTCTGTATAGGGTTTTAAAATTACAATTTCTTCCCTGTTTTTCAACATAATTTGATTAGAGGAAAGAATGTTTTTTGGTAAATTTATGGTTGAACTGAGTGGGATTCTTGAAATAGCAAGAAACTAGGTTTGATGACTCAGGAGATCCCTTTTAGGTTGATGTTTGTAGCCCATACATATTGATAAACCATGGCATATAAATAGATAAATGACTTCTGGTTGATTTATGAAGCCATGCCAAACCTGACGGTGAGTTGTCTTGAGAGCTCCTTCATTTGGGTGGGCGATGCACCCTGAAGACCCATAAGGACTGCCAGTGGGTCTGCTGATGTTTAAAGTGTAGGAGCTGCAGCTTCATTTGCCTCCTTTGGGGCTAATGTGGGGTGCTGTATGTAGAGGTGGCAATGGAAACCTTAGATCCAGAGGCCAGACGGTTTCTCTTTCAGGTCAAACAAGTCCCTTTGTGCAGTAGAAACAGCAGGGGCTGGGAGAATATGGGCTAAAAGCATATTCCAGCTTAACCAAAGCTGCCTACGGTTGAGGATGACCGGCAGCAGGTGAGTGTGATGTAGAACAAAGGGCAAAGAAGGCGTGACCTCGAGAGGGAGTAGAGAGAATTTCTTTGTCTCAGCACTGATAGAGTGATAATCAGTTGAGAGACCAAGCACACTAGAGGAGGCAATTTTTTCTGCTTTGCTCTGGAAAGCAATCTTTGCATATAGTGTTGTAATAAGACTAGATTGAGAATACTTCTGCTTGGTTTCAGGTAGAAATCTGATCCTTCAGGTACACCCCCGTGACACCCATATGGAGTGGCTAACCACATTCAGGTGAAATGAGGCAGCAGTACTTTCCATGTGTACCCAGACTGCAAAACTATTTATTTTTTGATGAGTCTGTTTCCTTGTTAGAGATGAAAAATCTAAAAAGTGTGACACATAGTGTGTGTGGCTGCCAGGACGGGAAATTTTTCCCTGGGGTGCCCGTCATGTGGTTTCGACATAATTTCTCTGGAGAGTGTGTCCCCCTCACAGAGACAGTACTATTGCAGGATCTGAACACCTTATAAAGCCTCACCAGTGCACCAAACATCTTCCTAATTACTTCAGGATACATACAGGATAATCTTAGAAAAAGAAAGATAAAAGCTTAAATGAAGTACAGAGGCCCTTGAAAAAATGCCACCAGGTAAAACACTGCTGCCATCTCCTCTTCTTTTCATGTTGACCTGCCCTTTCATCTCAGCATTAAATGCCCACTTCCTTTAAACAGCTTTTTATCCTAACCACCTCTCCTAATTCACAAAGCTTCTTGAAATTCATTTTTGTTGACTGCCTGCAACAGAGAGCTTAAATGTTTCACTCCTTGTAACTGAGTAAGCTTTCTGTACTCCGCTTGCATTGCTTCAAGCAGTCAGGCAATGGTCATCTGCCCTGACAATGCTAACTTGGCTTCTTCAGCCAGAAACAAAACAGGCTCCATGAGTTTTGGGTGTAAGACGTGTGAAGGAGAATAGTCACGGTAAGTAAGACATGGTCTGTAAGGGAGAGTGCCCTTCAGGGAGAATTTTGCCTCATTTATCTGCAGACTGAGAAAGCTGCTTGATATTCTTCCTCCTCGGCAACAAATGACAGCACAAAAAGTGATCACGTTATTAATTCAGATGAATAGTACCACGCATCCCTGTGTTATATAATTATTTCATTAAAGTGAAGGATCAGTTTAAAACATCATTAAAATCTAACCAGCCAAAAATAATATGATTCCACTGACATTTGATTTAATTAAAATCTGAAAGTTAGGAATATTGAAATAAGTATTAGCTCCAGAGAGTCTCTGGAAGAAGCAGCATCAGGTAACTTACCCTTCCACTCTTCTCAGAGAGCAGGGGGTAGCAGAAGGAGCGAGGACTTCTTGGGGATCCCAGCTCAGTAAAGATCAGCAAAGCCAGCAGTAGGGGTGGGTTGCACACAGTTGTTCTAAACATCCTTGAGTCAGTCAAGCAGGGTTTCCAGATTATCAAAATAAGTATTACACATTTAATTCAGTCTGAAGAGTCAAGGAACCAAATTGATTCTCTGAATTGCAAGAAACAATGGCTCCAAGCCAAAGCCCGCTGAAACCAAGACAAAGATCCCCTGCTGAGCTCAATAGCTTGCTGGATCTCACCCCACGCAAGTAATTCCCTTTTTCTTTCTAGAATGAGTTTCTTTTTCCTGTGGCAGCTTCACACCATTTGGCTACCTTTTATTGAACAATGCTCTTCTCTTACACACATTTTCAGATCTGTACTGTTTCCAATACTTTATAATTTTGCATTGTCAGGATACTTTTCTCCATGGTTTCAGAGAGTGAACTGACCTAGTTAAAATTAAAGGTTGCCAGCATAAATTAGATTAGGATGGTCTAGTGGTCTGAAAAAGTGCTGTAACATGCTGTGTTTTTCTTAATTTCCTTTAGTAAGAATGGCTGCATGAAAAGACAGTTATTAGAGCTACTTGGTTTACACTGTTATAATTGCAGTTCTGATGATAACCTATTATGATGCAACAAGACCAAATTACCAGCTATTTCAACTAGAAATATACTAACTTTGTTTTATTTTTAGCTATGAGAGTTCACATTTCATTTGAAATGCATATGAATCTAGCTAGTAATAAATAATGCTTACTGACAGCAAGGATATTCCTACCTTCTTAAGACTGTCTATACTGGGAGCTCTCAAGCCTGAGATAAAAAAAATCCCAAGCTTTGGAGATTGCAAGAAGTGGATAACTTGCTCACCGTATCTTAGCACAGGCCCAAGGTCTCTGTCAATGAGCGATGAATACAGCAGACATCCGAAGGGTGATTAATGTTACCAGCCTCATCAACCAAAAACATCTTAAGTCTGACTCTTTCTGGGCACACTGCAAATACGGTGATGCTGAGCTACTGCTGGAACACCATCTGGCTCAGACTTCTTATGCTTGCCCTTAAACCTGTGGGGCTTTTTTGTACAGTGAAAAGCAGACTAATGTCTCGTAAAGAAGGATATTGTCTCCTGTTAGTCCTCTTGTTCCTGCAAATACCTCTCATCACTACTAAAAAAGGACAAGAGGATAATGGATATTCATCCTGAATGGAGCTCAGAAGCACTTCACCCTGGGAACTGCATCACTCTTTGCAGGCAGAATCTCTGCAAATGTCGAAGTGAGGCCTATTAACAATAATGCATAGATAATAATTAGTAAATAATTGATGTTGACGTTGTCATTTGATGCTGTGTATGGCTCTGCTGTGTGCATGGTAAGCTGAGTGGTTGGCTCCGCTGGTAAAACCTGCATTGCTTTTTGGCTTGTTGATATCCATCTGTCTGTCACTCCAATATCTAATGGACGGGTGTGTAGTGATTGTTATGGTGAGCTGCAGGATGCCAACACTTCTCCAATATGTAGCAGCAATTCCCCACAACTCTGTATCAGACCATAACTCTTTCTTATCAAGCCAATTTTTAACACAGCTGCAGCCCAAAGAGACTCTCTTTTGGATCCATTTTTCATTATGTAAACTGCTGTTGTTTTAAACCTATTTTCTGCTCTTTTGCATGCTTAGCTGTTTGTTACTAAGAATTCAATCTATTGCTCAAAAAATGCACCTGTGACTCATTTTTGCATTGGTTGTGGAATGGTTGTGTTATTTTTGGGGCTATGGCTGTGTTATAGATGCCATGATGTTGCCCTGGTTTTTCACTGCATGCCTTGTTCACGTTAGCAGTGAAAAACCTTCTCCTAAGTTGTAAGATAAACAATGCCCATGTTTTTGTAACGAATCTTTTCTAGGCTGTATTTTTAGAATTGTTTTGCATTCCTTCTCTGGAGGTGGAGGAAGGTGATAGACTGAATTTATATCCTATCAATTTGGAGAGGCTTAACCTCTTCATCCAATTGTTGATTGTCGGTACATATGTGTATAAGTGTGAGAATAAACGGAGGGCCGGGCCTTTCGCCCGTTGGCCCGAGACCTTAACATGTGTGTAAAACCTGCATCCATGCCTGATTCCTAGCGTCGATCTGCAACACCACCTTAAAGGTGTATTGGGACACTTCAGATCTGCTGTTTTCTTCCTTCCTTGTGTGTAGTCGATTGATATTTTGAAAAGAGAGTAGGGAGAAAGGGATATGCCACACATGGCATAACTGAGGATGGAAAGACTTGTGACAATGAACACGGAAACAGTTTTTCTTGCTTTTTCTTTCGGAGGAACCAGTCTTATGTTTGTACCATTTCTGTGTGGCTGCAGCAGAAAGTTTCTGCTTCTCCATGAATTTTGTATAATCTTTGGTTTCTGCCTCAAGTGTCTCACCAGTTTATGCTTCTGGGATATCTCTATGTGAATGCCATGTAGTTCTTACTATCAGAGAAAAGCACTAAGGAGAAACTTGCCCCTCTTAGCATCCAGCATTGTGTAAGAGTAGTTGCTACAGAGTGCTTGGTAAGATCATCAGCTTCCCTTGGTTTTTGGTAGGACCATTTTGTTTCCCTCCCTGTATCCTAGCAGTGCTATTTACCCCCACCACGTTCTGTCCCCTATGCTCCAGAAGGAGCTTGGTTTCTAGAGATGAACACACATTTCCTCTTCTTCAATATCAGCAAGCCTAGAAAATCCAAGCCTTCTTTCCTAAGACATGAAGACACCCTGAAGCATGCTCATAGAAGGGTTTCTCAGTCTGGGCTAGCTGGAAGAGGGAGCATTACAAGAGATGGGTATGGGAGCACAAATACAGATTTTAATGAGCGGACTTGAAATTGACTGAGGGTCAGGAAAACGTGTGCTAACATAAGGCAAGTTGTGCTGGTGAAAAATCTAACATAGGTGAAAATAGAACAGCTTGAAAGTTATTTAACAATGCAGAGCACACTGCAGTGGTTCAGAACAGCCAGGAAGGAGTGTCTGAGATAATAAATGCTGTAGTGGAGTTTAGGTAGGTGTGAGATGTTTGTCCGTGCTGAATAGCATTAGCAGCTTGTTAAGGCCAAGCAAAAAATAAATCACTGACTTCACCAGACTTTATTGTTTACTAAGTCCTTACATTTAGATTTACACAGTGAACTGGACTGCCAGAGTGCATCTTGAGTTAGCGAGCTGGTGTTCCTCATCTGAAGGAATTATTTTGATTTATGTGATAAGCAGTATGCACACTTAGAGAAAACCAAGGTAGTTTCCTCATGCAGGGCCTTATAAGCTTCAGTGCCTGCACACACGCTCCCTTTTGCACTATTGCCAGGGAGAAATTCTTGGCTGTGGTCCCCAAGTTTCATGAAGAAGTCATAGCAGATGGTTGGCATTATTTATTCCTTTTAAGGGTGAAAAAATCCTACTATCTGGTATTTCCACTGAAGACATCTTATACCTATTGAATCTACAATCCTTTGGGTTTCTTTCTTCACTCTTGACATAGAAATCACCTCACTGTTTATATTCCAGCAAACCCAAAGCTTTCTTGTCCACAGCCTCTCTGGATCCATTTAGACAGCAAGACCTATTCAGATGCCAGCACTCATATCAGTGCTGCATTTTGTGCTTGAATGGTTTAGCACTATGAAACTTAACTCTGAGACAAGTGCATGAAAACCCTGCCCAAGGGACAAAGCCTACATTCAACCTCCTGTATTCCACATTTGCCTTCCTTGACTCATCATCTCTCTTGAAAATTTCCTTGCCTGTCAGTTCATTACCTCACATGAGCATATGGTGGACACCCCTGCACAGAGTTTAAAGAACAGGAGCCATGACTCTGCTACACCTCATGCTGTCTATGCCAGCCAGCTTTGCAGATCTGTGTGCCCTAAATTTTTATTTAAGCTATGCCATCAAGACTGCTTTACAACTTTGGCTGGTAGTTAGAAGCCTTGTATTATTGACTGGCTTAGGGTCAACCTGTAGGCACGCTCGCAGACCATCACTCAAGTGAGAAGGAAAGGTTAGTCATCTACTCCCACCAACTTTCTGTTCTCTGTTTAAGTCCCCAAGGAGTTTTCAGGAAGACAGGAGATAGTCTTGATCCCCTCTTTTGGTTTTGTATGCAACTCTGGTAGTGGGGGTGATAGAATTAGCAGTAGTAAAACACAGGAGAAGGTGGATGGAGATGGCACTGGGGGTACCAGTAAGACAAATATTCCCTGATTAGCCATGGTGTGTGTGTATGTGTGTGTGTGACTGTAGATGAAGACAGCACATCTCCAAGAAGGTTGATGAGAGGTTAAATAATCTTTCTTTTAATAATGGACCTCATGAGGCTCTCTGAGGTTGCTACAACAGACTAAGTGAACAACATCATTGCACAGATCTTTTAACAGCCCTATTATTTTCCATCATTGGAAATGATTTGTTTTACAGGTCAGATGCCCTATTAGTATTGTTAGGATTTCTTGTCATTCTGACATCAGTTGCATTTTATCCCTTGTGATTTCTAGAATATATTTAGTGTTGGTTTTTTTTTCAGTACAGCAACAGCTTAATCCTCTTGCTATCTCATTACAATAGGAGAAAACTGAGATTGCTTGGGGGACATTAATTAATAAACCCATTGCCTGTAATTCCCAGACCATTGATGTGTTTTTCCATCTTTATTTAATGGGATGCTATTTTTCACATTGAAATATCCAGGCTCTAGCAGTAGCAGCAGGAGAAATGCTACAGATAAATTCACTCTGAAGGGGGAAAAAACCAACAGGAAATGGTTACTATTTTAAATGAAGAAAGAAAACCCTTATTAGGTTCATCTTTTTGTTTGACTTAAAGGTGAAGTCTAAAACCTGATTCTTCACTTGCACTGGTTTTATATTTGTCTCATTGACTTCAGTGCAATTAATCCTAATTTACACTGGTATGAGAAAAATTGGATCACTGAGGTTTCGCTATTCCAGACGGTAACCAATGACCTGGTAGAACTTCCAATTCTCTAGCTAGGGAAATGCTGTAAGAATTAAGAGGTTGTTTGTTGCACAGACAGGAAGATGAGATAAGACAAAGCCAAAATAAAGTGCTTCAGGCTATTTCATTCCAGGGAGCTTGTCCTCACAGGCCACAGGGGATAGCTTTGCATTTCCATTAAGCCACCATGTTCTTGGAATTGCATTTTCCAGGCATTTTCTCCAGGCTGCTAAGAGAGCTCACTGACAGTGTCCAGATGCATAACATACTCCTGACAGTGATCAGTTCTTGTTCTTAGTCTCTGCCAACATCCCTTTCCTCTCCTCACCCCTTTTGTTTTAACACTCAGGGAGAATAACCATGTTTTTAAATCAAGTGGCTTCTCTGCAGAAGAAATTAGGGGTGAGCCATGCAGGGAGCAAGCAAGCCCTGATGGGGACACATAGACATTTAGCCAGACCATCCTTTTTTCCATTCACAGTTTAATGTGCAGCCTAATAAAGACTCTGGAAAAAAAAGTGGCTTGGTATATTACATACTTATATATAAATTACAGCTGGCTTACTCCACCTCAGTGACGGCATGCAGCAGCTCTTGGTTCTGTCCTTGGCCATAATGGGAGAAACACCGTCTCCTTTTCCCTTACTCTGCCTCCAGAGCAGGCTCTCACATTCCCAAGGAAGGACACAAACTGCATTTATCTGCCCCACACCACTACCTCTCTGTGGCTTGGAAGCCATCAGTGGTACACATATCACCACTAGGAATCTCTGTCTCAGGCCATTTCCACCCTTGTGCACCATAGTGCTTATGTTCGCCGTGCTCTGTTGCGCTGTGTATTCCTCTTCAGAGTCCCACCCTGCTCTGTCTCATCCTCTTGTTGGCTTCCAGATGCCCCTGACAAAACCTTACTTGTTTTCTGTCTCTGATTCTGACTGGCCAAAGACAGGTTGTTTCATCTGATCTCCCTGCCTCCTATACGTGCAGTTCAGCCCTGTCCTCCTCCCCTGGTAGATTTGATCATCTGTCCTGAAGACCTTTTTCTTCAGTCTCCTTACAAACCATCTGCAGGCGGGTTGGAAAGCTACTGCTTTAATTTTACAGCATTTGGTACTCATCATGCTCAGGTCTGAGGCAGTGCATACTACACCTAGATTCAACAGCATGTGTTTAGACTTCCAACCATGCACTGAAATCAATAACAGGAGCCCAAATAGGAATTCAAAGCCTAAATGTTTCATTGGTGATGAGCTTTGGTCCTGTAACGATACTCTGAATAAACTTAACCTTCCTTAATCCTTCCAGCAAGCACACGCTTGTCCTTTCACCACGGACTGCAAACAAAGAGTTTGCATTTACAAATGATCCATCTTCCAGGAAAAACATAATCCCTCTCAGCTCCTGAGTTCTCTAACACAAAGCATTAATATCTTTGTTGAGGGGATAAAACTTCATTCTTGATTGAGAAAACTGAACAAAAAAGCATTTGATCTGATTGACACAGCTATTCTGGTTGAATTGGGTAGTATGTTTAATCAATAAGCTTTGCCCTTCAGAATACTAATGCTTATCTTGTAGTTGCGGCTTCTCAAAACACTGTTTGCTGTAGAATTATTTGTTTAATATGATGGACAAATATCTGACTCCATCCAGAAAGCCTGAAAGTCACAGGGTGTGACAGTGGGGCTGTTCTTTGGGAGCCCAGGTAGGATAGCTTATAGAGAACCACTCCACCCTTCGTTTCTTAGCACACCTATTAAATGTCAGATTTTCTTTCAAGTGGACAGACTTCCAGTGTAGTAGTATATAGTGACTATGGCTACCATGGACTTTTATTTGGAGGTCTCAAAGGATAATCCAGGAAGCAGTCATTCTGTTTCAGTTCAGTGAGGTTTACTTAATGTCAGTAGTTACAGAAAAGTGACTTCTTCATGCAGTTTTCAGACATTAATGAAGATTGATCGATATTAGAATACTAAAATATGAATCAGGCACATTTTTTTTAATCAGTGCCGCTTAGCTCAGTAATATCTTTCCATACAAAAAATAAGTCGTAAGAGGTATAAACTCTCACATTACCATTGGAAAGAGGTCTACTACATCTGGATCATCTCTCTAAACCTCCACAGACTCTTACTGAAATATAATTATTGAAGATAGAGGCACTGGTGTTAGTATACTATTGAATTTGGAGTAGTTCTTTGAAACTTCAGCAAGTCCTGAGTCATATTCCCTTTAAAGTTTCATTTAAAGTCAAGCACAAGTATTTACTGGTGCGAGTGATGAAAAAAAAATTAGCCTTTATTCTGGGAAGTTGGACTATAATTTAACTGTTATTCTGCCAAGAGACTACACCTTTTTGTAATCTGCTAGATAGTTTGAAAAAAAAAGTGGGATTTTTTTTTTTCTTTAAACACACCATAGATAAACAAATTGCTTTGAACAAGAAATGGAAGCTGCAGAAATATAATATTGTGTTTGTGTTGGCTGGCTATTGCTGCATTCATGAATATTTTTCCTACCTGTTTTTAAATGAATAATGCTAGTGTAGGTTCTCAACAGATAGCAGTGATGATTTTGAAAGGCTTTAGACATTTACTGAATATTTTATGCACTTTAAAAGGGCTTTCTTTAACACACTGACAAAGGCTATTGTCATATACATAATTAAAAAATAACCCCAAACCCTCAAAACATATTTGAGGTGATCCTATTCTTAAAACAGAGAGTTTGGAAAACAATTAAGGCTTTGGCTAATTTTTAATAGCACCTGTGAAGAAGGTAGTGGAATATTTAAAATACGAAATTGTAGAGGTACATAATTATTTACAGTTCATTAAGGAAAGCAAATGAAAATAATGTATTTGTTTGTTCATAATAAAGTGGTTACCTGCTTCAGACACAGCCCTAATGGAATTGAGTATTTCTCAATAGTATTAAAAATAAGACAACTGTTTCAACATAAACAAGGAAATGTTCAATACAATCAGTTAATTTTTTATTTATTTTAAAATATTCAAGTGTTCAAAATAAATAAGGCCTAGAAAATACATGCATCTGTATGCACTGTAAGTGCCCCCTAGGAATTTTTATACCTGTTACTCAGTTTGAAAAAGAAAAATTGACAAAGGAGTGGCAGTCTCAAAAATAAGGTATGCTTTTACATTTCAGGAAAGAGAGGTAGCTGAGTAAAAGAAATATGTTAATATTGGCAACTTCTGCTGGGAGAATTACGGCAATATTATTGAGGAACACCTAAGATTCCACAGAGAATATTCAGCTGCAGTGCAAGCCTCAATCAGATAAAATAAAGCTTCGTTACTGCTGCTGCTCCTGAAAATACCTTAATTTATTAAAAAAATATATATATTTGTTTCTATACACAGATTCTGGAAGCTCTGGAGTTTTAAGCTCTTTGAACACAGTAACTGAAGAGAGACTAGAATCAGGACATGAAGGAAGGGGCTGTGTTTTTCAGCTAGGGACCTTGCCTCCCCCCAAAGCCTTATCTTGTTTCTCTGTTGTGTCAAGCTGCCTCGCCATCAAGCTGCAGCACGGTGGAAGGGAAGTGTTCATTTCTCGCCTAGACAAGCTCTGAGGGGCTCTGCTGCAACTCGCACTTTTGCTGAGAAAACGCCACATGCTGAGCCAAGTTCATTTGTACTTGAACTCCATTAAAGCTAATGGGCTTTCCCTGGGGATGAAGATGGTTTCTTGAAGCTAGGTGGAAATGAAAGAAGACATCACTTAGGGGAGCTGAGATATGACTGAAACGGAATATGAAACTGTTTATCCCTATGTCAGGAGATGTGTTTCCCTTTTCAGCTTACATCGGCCTGGAAAGAATTTTATAGCATGGGATATCCATATCCTTATCCAGGCTGGATAATAAACTATGCACTGGGAAGCACAGGCTTCCAGACCAGGCAGCTTCCTCTTCCTTCAGCCCAGTGCTACTCCAATCTCACTCTTGCTAATCTGTCTATTGATTAAAAACTGTTAATTATTTTAGCCTTTCTTGCCTTAGTTGAAATCTTGTTTTGAGAAAAAAAATCCAAAACTTTATTAGTTCTCAAGATAAAGTCAGTAGTGATGTATGTGTTAATAATTAACTGGAATGTATTTTAGAGCTTGCTTTTGCCCAGGCACATTTGATAGTGGGCCATCAGCTGAAAGTTATGGCAAGGTCAGCCTTCAAGTGTCTTAGGCTACAAGACTCCAGACTTCTTTCCTAACTTTTATTTATGTCTTAGTACTATCTCAGTTCTCCCAGAATTTGTGCTATTGGGATTTCTGCTGGTCTCTGGGCTACCAGAGCACCTTTGCTGGGAAGCACAGCAATGGCACAGAGCACTTGTGCTCAGCACTGACATTCAGATTCATTTGATGTCCCTAAACATCTTCTATGCTCTTCTTTATCTTCTCTAGAAAGAGTCATTGTGTCTCCAAATTGCTGTCTCCTAGGTCATGCAACACAAAATTAGGAATGGGAAGGAAGTTTAGGGTTTGCCATACATCAGGACAGAGCTCTGAAAACCATCCTCTTCAAACTTCTAAAAATTGGAGCCTTTTTGAAGTGATGCCTGACTTTGAATTCTTATGTTGAGACAATATAAGCTGATCCCTCTTAGGTGATACCCAGTGTACCACGTGTCTTTCTCAATATGCCAGATGTAAGAAAGCATAACTTTTCAACTCATTATATAGAGACCTGTGTATAATTGCCTCATTCAGACTTCGCTGTCAGACAAAGCGATGGCCGTGACATTTCCTTAGGCACCTTTTAGCAAATTCAACTAGAGATGTAAGTGTTCATCTGAAAAACTCATCTCACAGCTTCAGATTGGTTGGCATCAAACAGAGACAAAAATAAATGTCAAAATGAGTGGTCCCTCGGGAAGAACTGGTGCAGGCTGCCTCTGAGTACGCAATGTCATACAGTGCCGGAACCTGTATACAGTTACTTCTTACATAAAGCATATGACCCGGGCCTGAGAGCACATATGATTAATGGTGCCAGCTGGAAGACGCTCGTAAACTCACCCAAAGTTCACTGTGTGGAAAAATAACTACCTGATGATGTTTTGTTGCAACATGGCACCAGGACATGGCAAGTTTCTTGCTTGAATACTATGATGACAGGGAAGTGGTGAACGAAAGAGTTGTGAGTTGTGAGGATGTGCTAGTAGTTTTTTAATAGGTAGCCCACAGAAGAACAGTGGGAGGGGTATCTCCTTCAGAAATGCTACTAGGAAAGGTCTGCCATTCAGAGGGAAATGGGGCAGTTCTCCCCCTTACCTATTTTGATTTTCCCCTGAGGAATAAGTTGCTAGTTTACCTACAAAGCAAGGGCAAGAGATCTCTAACCTTCCTAAACTCAGAGAAGAGCTGTGCCTCCCTCCAACTGCATACAGTGTCCAGCTGTGGTAAGGGTGCAAAGGGCTTGGAAAGGGAGGCTCAAAAGACCAGGACAAGATGGTTGTGGTGAAGGAAACACCCAAGGCATAACGACACCAGCCACCTGGAGATGAGAACTCAGTACTGGAGTTGGCTCCTCCACTCCAGTCTAGGATTTGTCCTGAGACCTTTACAAGTAGATGTCCCAGGGCTGTTACCAACCATGCTGAGAAAATGAAGGACCAAGCGTCTTCTCTGAAATTGCCTAGGTTACCCCTAGGCAAAGGGGGCTAAGCCTAGACACACAGCTCCTGTTCCCACCCACCAGGCTGGCAGAGGAAGCACCTCATAGAATCACAGAACCACCGAATTATTTGGGTTGGAAAGGACTCCGAAAGATTATTACATGGGCAGGGACACCTTCCACAAGATCAGGTTGCTCAAAGCTTCATCCAACCCCACCTTGAACACTTCCAGGGGTAGGGCATCCACAACTTCCAGGGCTACCTGGTTCCAGCGTCTCACCAACCTCTCTGCAAAAAACTTCTTCCATGTCCAACCTAAATCGACTCTCTTTCAGTCTCAAATCATTGCCCATTGCTCTATTGCTACAGGTAAAAAGTCCATCCTCATCTTTCTTATAACTCCCCTTTAGTTAGTGGAAGGCTGCTTTAAAGTGTCCCCAGAACCTTCTCTTCTCCAGGCTGAAGAGCTCCAACTCTTTTAGTGTTCGTAGTAGAGGTTCTCCAGCTCTCTGGGCATCTTTGTGGCCTCCTCCGGGACTCACTACAGCAGGTCGCTCTTCCGGGGAAGGGGTGTCTTGGCCACGGGCAACCCGCAAACCGAGCGGCTGCAAGGAGGAGCCCGTCACAGTCCCCTCGGGCCGGGGCAGATGCTGGGCAGGGGCACATGCGGGGTCAAACGCGGGGTCACTCATCCTCCGCCACCGCCCCCTCCCGGCCGGGCAGCGCCGCGGGGCGGGGCCGGGGCGGGCCGCTCCTCTGCCCGCCCTCAGCGGCGGCGGCGCCCGGCCTCTTTGTGCCGCCCGCGCCAGCACCCGCTGTTCTCCGCCTCGCCCCGACCCTGCTTCGCTCGGCTCCGGCCGCCGACGCTGCCGCTGAGGGGATCGGCGGGTCAGCCCGCCCCCGCCCTGCTGCGGGGCTTCCCCGCCTCTCTCCCCGCCCCACCACCTCTCTACCCCGCCTCGTCCCTCTGTCCCCGGTGTGGGCTACTCGCCGCCGCTTCCCCGGGCTGCCCGTGAGCCCGCCGTGCGCGCTGCCGCCCGGAGCTCCCCCGCCGTCGGGGATGGCGCGGCTGGCAGCGCCCGTGCGCGCTTGAGGCGGAGGGGCGAGCCCGCCGCCGCCGCGGGAGGAGGAGGAAAAGGAGGAGGAGGAGAGATGAAGCGCTTCTACCCTGGGGTCGCGCTGCTGCTCTCGCTGCTGTGGGAGGTGAGGTGGGCCGTGGGGGGAGCGCTGCCCTGCGGCAGCCCCGGGTTCACCCCGCGGGGGTCCGCCATCGGTCGCGACCTGGAACTGCGCGGCCGGCGGAGAGGACCCGCCGCCCTCACCCAGCCGGGGGGCGTGCGGGGGAGGTGATTTATGTTGGGGTTAATGTCTTTGCCGGAACGGGTTTGGCTCCACAGGCAGTATGCGGTCGGGGGTGCGGGGGAGCTGCGAGGCCAGGCTGGCCGAGACCCTGCGAGGCTGCGGGTGCCGTGGTCACGGGCATTCGCGGCGGCCGGGCTCGCCGGGTGTCCGGGGTCTTACTGCAAAAGCAGGGGAAGATTATCCGCGGTGTGATGGAGCAGAGTGAGACGAGACCTGTAGGCACGGGCACCAGCTGCTGGATGCTGCCCATTCCCAGCGGACTGGCAGACTGTCCAGGGGACGCAAAGCGTGCGCCTGTCAGTAAGGGTTAAACGGAAGGTGCATCTCTTATGTTCATTTTACGTGGCCTTTCGTGGACAAAGTGTCCATTGCGAGGTAGGTAGAGGTGCGGCGGCATCAGCTCACGAGGAGCCGTGGCGGCACCGAGCAGCGTGGTCAAACTTCTGGGAAAGCCTGAATAGCGCAGCCTTCGTACTTAAAACAATCAAGCAAGCAAACAGACGATGAATTAGGAGCTTTCATTAGCTGGAGGGGGGATTTGTGTCACGCACAAATATATATATATATATATATAATCAGAGAATAGTTTGGATTGGAAGACGCCTTAAAGATCGTTTAATTTCAGCCTCCCTCGCCTGGGCTGGGATGACACTCGGTGGGGGGGGGTGGGAAACCAGCTCTTCTTTTTCAGCGGACGGATCGGGAGATGTTTTCTGGGCGCGAGCTGTCTCTTGGTCTGTGGTTTAACCCTGGGGCTGGGGGCCGGCAGGGGAGCATCGGTGCCCGCCTGGGGCGGACCCGTGCGGGCACGCTGCCGTGTGCAGCTCCCGGTGGCAGGTTTGCCAGCGCGGTGGCAGCGTGCCGGGGTGACTTCGGAAACACCCGTGGGCTTGTCTTAGGTGCATCTTTACATTTATAAGGCCCAGAGGCAGTGTAGATGGAGGTGTCAGAGAGGTGAAAGAGCTGTATTGCCTCTGTGATGGAGCAGTTTAGACAGAAAATGAATTAATTTTTTTTGAAAAGCAGCATGCCGCCAAACCCATACATGGAAACCAGAGTACTGGCTGTGTAATTACTACTTTTGGTAATGGATACAATTCATGAAAATGATGTTTACTTCATGTTTATGCCACCTACGTAGATGAATGATTTCTGGTGTGTTGCCCACTATGCCATCCAGCATCATCCCATTAAAACACTCAGATCAAAATCACTGCTTAATGTAGATAAATGTAACTCTTTACAAGTTAATTGGTCTGCATCTACTTAC
Source organism: Oreocharis arfaki (assembly GCA_013398015.1). Lineage (NCBI taxonomy): Eukaryota > Metazoa > Chordata > Aves > Passeriformes > Paramythiidae > Oreocharis > Oreocharis arfaki. The sequence continues at coordinate 126,610 of VZRR01003444.1, read as the reverse complement.
CCTGGCTGTAAACCTGGCCCTGATCCTGGCCCTCAATTGCTCTTGACTCTGCAGCAGCTCTTCAGAAAGCAGGAATAGCAAAATGTCGATTAAATGAAACAAACACCACCATTTCCCTGAGGGATTTTGTTCATCTGAGGCTGTGAAAGGTTTTGCACCCCTAGAATCTCTTTGATTAGATGTCTCTGCTCTCTTAACGTGAGTTCTGCTGAAAAAGATCATTCGTGCCTGAAAGAGGTAATTTGCATAAATCCTTATTGGAGCTAGCCAGTGTTGCTGTTATTTAAGCTTTTGTACTGGTTTTAATTGTGGGGTTTTTTCCCCCTTTTTATTTTGAGCTAGAATGTTTGTTTTGCCATCTGGTTTTGTGGATTTTTTTTTTTTTCTTTTTTGGAGGTGCTTAGGTTACCTATTGAAATGAGATGCTGTGTAAGTAAGGTTGTATTCTACAGGCCCAGAAGCAGAGTGCTGGGGGTTTAAATAATTGGATACATCTGGTTGTTTTGAAGGTTTTTGATATATGAAACTTTCGCTGTCTTCTGCACAAAGTTCTGTACAGGATATTATCTGAAATAGCATTGCTGGGATTGTTTCAAATCTGTTTGCAGCTTCAACGTGATCTTAGTTATTATTGAACAGAGCATGAGCTGAGAAATACGGTTTTCCTTCATCATTTTGCAAAAGGCTCTGACTGTTACCCAGATACTGTGGGGAGGAACCCATTTAGTCCATCAGAGCACTATGCAGTAGTTTACTGATTCTAACCAAGTTTTCCTTGGTTAGATTACCCAAAGTGCTTGTTGAAAATGTTTGTGTGTTGCAAAACCACTCTTTCTGGTTATATTAATGAAAGGAATGAGCTCCTTCACAATTAAGTATACAGTGGTGTTCATGGTGGGTGTGAGTTTGGATGTGGGGAGTGTGTGTGTTTGTGGCTTTCAGGTTGAAGCCCAGTCAGTAGCTGGCTGTGCCAGTCTCCCACGAGGAAGTGGTGGTTTGCTGCTCCTGATGGAAAGGCAGAAGATGCTGAAGAGGGGGTGAGGGGCAGGGGAAGGAGCTTCCGTGTGCTGGTGGGTGGTTTCATGAAGGCGACTAAAGGCATCACCATCGAAGCAGGATTTATACGTAAGAAATTGCTGGCTCTTGATACTAAAATGTCAGTCCTTGCTCTAAACAAGCTTGAAACGCACTAATTACAGAAACACCTAGAGCACTGTGATGGTGGGAGAGGGGAATTAATTTTTAGTTTTCTTCTTTGACGAGGGTTTTTCACTGCAACCAGAGAGACCTTGGTGGAAGAAAAATCTCCAACCCCAGGACCCAAAAAGCTCTGCTCTGAGAACACCTTGTTATTAGGGGAGAAAAGCCAAAGATGTCATGTGTTTTGCTGATGATTTAATTGCAGTTGAACAGTTTAACAAGTAAGGTAAAATGAGGTGGACAGTTTGACAGGTAATATTGGTTCTTGCAGGAAGAAATGAAGACTGTTGAATCTTTACCTGGCTGTTTCAAATTAATTTGGCTACTTGGAGATAGCTGTGTGTTATTAACTGCAGTTGCTTGAAATGCCCTTTTTCACCAGGAGCCTGGCTGTCTGGTATACCCATAGTACTGGGGTGTGTGATTTCTGCCCTCACAAATAACCAGTGGTCTTGATTGCTAGCTTGGCTTGTGGTTCTGTCAACAGGACTGTATTTTGTCTCAGTTGGCTCTCAGTTCTATGGAAAGATTTGAGGAGGTCCTTGAAGTGATGCCTGTTTGGGGCAAGATTTTCTGTTTCTGTTTTATCAGTGATCCTAAGGGCTTTGGCTGTCTGAACTTAAATGTGACTTTAAGGAATACTGATGTCTTTGGAATGGGGAAAAAATAAAACTGAACAGGCAGTCCTTTGTCACCTCCCCCCCCCCCGCCTCGATGAAGCAAGTTTGTTTCCAGCCTGAATGAGGGCACCACTGTCTCTGTGGGGCTTACTTCTCTGACTGCTTGCTTTCTCTCTCTCAAGCTGTAGAAGAGCTGGATGGAAGAGAGCTCAGTAGCTGAAGTTCAGCTGAAGGATGGGGAAGCTGAACAGAGCTGTTTCAGGCCGATAGAGGACCCTGTCTGTGCTGCAGTGGTAATAAAGGTGTTTTATTGTTACTGCTGCAGAGAACCTTGCTGGGTAGCCTCAACTTTCAAAACTGTCAAATAATTTTAGGTGCCTAAGCCTCTGGTTGGCCCATATGTTGTATCCAGGAGAATCTAGGAGCTAACGTAACTGTCTGAATATTAATGGTAAGCTTCTTAGTTCAGGTGAGCGAGGTCTGCAGTAGTGGCTGTAGGTGGTGTGAGCTGTGTGTGAAAATCCCTCTAACAAAGGTTTCCACTTGGCTATAAAAAATTGAGAACCTCACTTCTGGAAATACTAGTGTTGATATTTCTACAAACTTAATTTCTCATTATTGAGAATTATAATGTGGATGCTGATAGAAACACTGATAATTGGATGGTTGGAAAAAGCAATCAGTATAGTCCTGTTGTTAATTTGTCAGATGAAAGATACTACATAAGAGTCAAGGACCTTTTTTAAAAAGAACGAGAAAATGGATGTGTCATAGGAACAGCAAAATGTGTTATCTTGAAAGAAAATTCAAACACTCCCGACAGTCTGTCATACAAGATTTGTTTAAGTAAGAGCAAAGTTGGCTGGTGCTCCTCAGTTGGTTAACTGCTGTGTTGAGCTCTTTTAGTATTATTTTTGTAAGTGGACTTCAACAGGAGAGATTTTATCAAATCAGAGAAACCAAAAATTTCTGTCCTTCCTGAAGAGGTTTGTTTGTGGTTTTTCTTTGATTGTTTGTGGGTTTTTTGTGTGGGTTTTTTTTTTTTGTTTGTTTTTTTTCAGTCTTTGTAGGAACAAGAACATTAAGATGAGCAAACCGACCAGTCTTAAAGAAAAAACCTACGCATTTTGATCATGGTAGGCACAGGTAGAGTTCAAGAATTTGTGAGGATTATGGGGACCACTCCATCCTCCTCTCCCCCCCTCTTTCTGGTATTTTTTTCTATCCGTTAGTGGTCAGGTTTTCCTTTATAAAGTACTGTAAGAGGGTATATACTCTTGAATGTACAAATGTGCATGCACACCAGTGTTGTTGTCTCTGTGATGCCCCTCTCTGTGGAAGCCCACTGATACTGCCCTATTGATGTTTTAACTCCTGTTCTTTCAGTGGGGTTTGGGGGGAATAAGGGGAAAAGTCTATCCCAAAAAACCTGCAAGAGAGTTGTTAGTGTAGGTGTGTCCAGTAACCTTCTATTGCTTTTCAGTTTTGGTTACATTGTGGTCTTAGCAGCCTAAACAATTTCTGGTGAGGTTTTTTCCTTACTCTCCTGCAGCTGGTTGCAAAGAAGTGATTGCATTGCTGAGTGAAGGCAGGAATGAGCTTACTTATGATTTATAGTTTGGGGATCCAGTTGGTGCTGGCAAGCCTTCCCTGCCTCTTGACAGCAGTGAGATGGGCTGTGATTTCCAGGCGGGAGGACTAAGCTCACACACTTTTCTCACTTTGCTCCTGCTGAGGAGGAGACAGATTCGTGTTAGTTGTGGGAGGGGAATGGGTGGCCGACTGCCATTTGCATCCTCTAAGAGGAGGTGCAAATGGGTTTTTTTGGGCTTGGTTGGTTTGGGGTTTTTATGTTTAAATTAGCAGTAGCATCTATAAAATCCGTTTATATTTTCTTATGGCAGTCAAAAATATTTAGCACTTTCTGTTCTGCTTTCTTCATAGAAGGGAAGTCCTCTGATTCCCTTTTCTCACTCAGCTAATGCAGGTGGCTGGAAGGATGTGTTAAACCTGACCAAAGCATGTCCTTAGACATCAAGTGTTCTTTTAAAATGGATTTAGCTAAAATCAGTGAAAAAAGGGATAAGTTGAAACTCTTTGGTTTAATACAAATTCATTTTGGTTTAGTCCACTAAGAAGAGGCTTAGAAAGACTGCAATGAGTGGCCCATACAGAGGCTTGCTCTGGTCATCAGTGTAGGCTGAGTTTACAGGCAGGAGCAGATGGATATTTGAGCTTATGCTACAGAATTTAAAATAAAAAATTACGTCTTGCTGGGGCAAGGTGGCTACCAATTTACTTCAAATTTTTTGTGATACAAAGTAAAATCCATATGAAAAACCATTACATAAAGCTAGCATATTTTACTTTTTACATCTAATTTTTGATGATGCTGTTTTGCTTTGTATGCTCAGCAATGCAACTGAGTTTGTTTTGCTGAAGGTTTTGTTGAAATCCTGTTAGAGTTTGTTATGGCAAATATAAACTCTCTTTGGACTAGCAAAGAGGCAAAGCCTTTCTAAAAGCTTTTTTTTTTTGTTTGCTTGAATAGTGCATTTTTGGGAAAATGAATCTCAGGTCTGTCTGAAGTCTGGGGACACAGCCTGAGATCTTGGGCGTTAAATAGCAGTTTCAAGACAAGGGAAAGCTAAGATCTTAAACAGTGGATATTATCACTTTCCTGGTATCAGAACAGTAAGATATGAGATGAAATGCCATTACTGGTACTTCAGAAGGGCATGAGAGGGGAATCTGGGTTTGTTGAATGCTTTTTTCTCTTTTGTCTGAGGACAATGTATCTTGACAGATTTCTCATGTATTAAATGGAAGAGTTATCACTGCTGAGTTAAAAATGTCTTTCTTCAGAAGTGTGTCTTCAACTTCGTGCTAAATAGGTGTTAGCTACACCTGTGCTTTAAATAGCTCAACTGAAAATCTCTTCTTCTTTCTCAATGACTCAGCTTTCAGTGTGGTAAATTTTTAAAAGGAAAGGAACTAGCAGGAAGTGGTTTCTCATCTGTATCTCATTCAATGAAGATGTGGGTTGCTGCTGGCAAGGGTGGTCTCTAATCCCTGGTTTTGCCAGCTCCTGCAGGTCTGGTGACCCTGGGACCGCGAAAGGATTGTGTCAACCCACTGATGCCATGAATGACTAAGCCACAAGAAAGGGGCTGGGGAAAGGAAGTGAGAGGGAATAATTTTCCATTGGTTCAGCAGAGGTTTGTGCTGTGGTATAGCGTAGTGAAACTTGCTGCAGGGGGGGATGGCTTGGAGCAGGACTGCTTGTTTTGGTAGCACACTTCTTGTTTGAGTATGTTAGGTGTCTTCTAATGGGAATCATAAAATAATTTTGGTTGGAAAAGACCTTTAAAGTCACTGAGTCCCATGGTAAACTTAACACAGCCACATCCACCACTAAACTATGTCCCTAGATGATACTGCATTTGTACTGTAGTGGAAGACAATCATGCAGACCTTTTCCACATTCCGCTGGAAGGAAAAACTAGCAGAGTCTGATATTTTTTTTTTTTTTTTCCCCTGAAAGATGCCATTAGATACTATTCTGAAAAAGTTAGTCTTATCATTTTCCCAAATCACCTGCCAGTGTCTCTCAGAGCAGAAGTGCTCTACCAGGAGCTAATGGCCTCTGCAGCCTTTCCTATCTGTGAGGTGGGAGAAGGTCATGGATGGAGACCGTACTTCTGGGGAAGGTGCCGCATCAGTTGCAGCATGGGAGGGATGGTTATGAAATGATCTGGGCCTTAGTTTCAAAGTTCAGAGGAAGTGGAAAGTGGCCATTTGTGAAGGGTAATGAAGCAGGGTGGTGGGAGTGTACCCAGACTCCAGTCCTGGCTGCACACGAGCCCTCTGTAAGCAGCTCACCCTTTCCAGCTGGAGTAGGAATGATGCTATGCCAGCTGGCTTGGTCTCCCACCTCTGACATTGATAGGCATCAGGCAACTAAAGCGCTGGCAATAGTTTTGAGGATGCAGCCTTCCTTTCCAGGACTTGTGCTGCTGTAATAAGATATGAGGGCTGTGGACCCCAGGAATGTAGCCAATACCTCTAAAGATTTGTCCTTCTAAAGCAATTACATTTCATGTTTTCTCATGCCTTTCTAGTTATGTGCATTCCAGTCTGTTTGGATCTTCCCTGAGAATATGAAGAAGTGGAGAACTCTGAAATGAAATTATTATGGGAGGAATGTGAGCATGTGGGAAGGTGGCAGGGATCTCACTGATAGCAGACTGAAGATGATGGGTAGCACGTGTTATACTTGATGTGAGAGGAGTGTTTTGTTGCACATGTTCATCTTTTTGAGCCTCAGTCAGTGGCACTGAAACCCAAGGGAGGATGATGCTTTTGTAGACCTACTCTGCTTAGTCTTGCCAACAGTGTAGTTACAGTGACAGGCTTGCACTGCTATGGGGTTAAGAGCAGTTAGTGTGCCTGTGATCCAGAGGGTTTGGTTGTCAATAAATAAGGAGCTCTGTCAGGGAACATATACTGGCAAAGAAAAATAAAATCAATGACTGTAGTAGCAAAGATGGGCTTCTTTTGAGTTGCTGCAAACTTGGGGTTTTTTGGCAGTTGTGTCTTTCCGCGTGCATGTCTGATGGCTGTAGGTAGGCCAACAAAATTCTTCTGCATGTCCTGGTTGGAGTCTGTATTTCTCCCTTTCTGGACAGAAGATGCTCCTTGTCTAACCAGAGGAGGCCAGATGTTTACATCTCGCTGGTTTTAGCACAGTCCTTTTGATGCCAACACAGGAGATTGATATCCAGCTGTGCAGCACTGTTTAGACATGGTGATATGACAACAGACAGTGTAAAGGTCTCTACCTGGGGAATTGCTCAGGTGTTGCTCAGTGTTTGTTTCTCCCAATTTTATTAAATCTCTTCACTAAAGTGCATAGGAAACCTGTTAACATAGTGAATTCCTTTCTGCTTTCCTCATGATATCTGTAAATGTGGAAGCAGGCGCTTCTCACTGTGTTTGGTGAGTGACTGTAAGTGCTTCAGCTTTTGATGCAAAAACCAGGCAAGGATGAGTCAAGCAAGTGTTTTCTTTCATTTCTGCTCCTCGGGGGTGGGAAAATGCATTGCTCATCGCTACAGATAATTATCTCAATACTTATATAAGTGAGATCCAGGAATTCACTGCTGGCTCTCTTACAGTTCGAGTTCCCAGCTCAGGGCTGTATTTCCCTGCTGCATTTGGAGCCAGGGGTTTAACCCATTACGGGAAGGGTAATGGATGTAAAAGTCCACCTTCATTTGTTCAAGTGCCGTTAAGTTTGGCAGTCTCAGTCCAAAAGAGAGGACACATGATCTCTGAACATGCTGCTTTCAAATGATCAGACAATTGTCTAGCCAAAAAAAAAAACAAAGGGGAAGGATGGTTGTGTAAGAAGTTTTAAATGTACTTTTTCATGGTCTGCTTTACTTTTTCAGGCTGACATAAGATATTCCTATCTTGAGCGCTGTCTTACCTATCCCAAACATTTTTCGGTAATGATAACCATGATTTTCAATGTTTTGAGCAGCAATGATGCAGAGGATGCCTGCTGATCCTGAACTATCAAGCAGTGTTGTCATGATGGGCCCCAGTGTATGCGGTGGGGTTTTGCGTCAGGGACCCCAGTTCTGCTCTGATCTGCTTTTTGACTAAAGCAACTTAACATCTCCTGGCTGGGATACAGAACTACTAATAGCATATGGGATTGGGTTAGAATTCTTCAGAACTGGGTCATCCTGTAGTTTGAGACAGTGTAAGATAACATTAGGCTGCTTCGTTTTTTTTTTTCCTGTAGCTGAAACAATAGTGGTCTCTGTTCCTAAACTTGTGTGCATGCATCCCTGCATAAAGTATATTATAGTGCTACACTAAGGCTGGGTGTTTGCCTGTGTATTTTTAAGATGACCCATATTTCTAGGGAAGCTAGGGAGCAGGGGAGGCATAAGTACCTAATAATAGCCATATACTACAAGTTGCGTAATGTTGAGGAAAACCTAAGGCAGTTTTGGGCTTTTGCATAATGCCAGCACCATGCAGCCACCTGAACTTAATGCTGAACTTGCAGCATGGTGATGGAAAAGTGTTTCAGGATTTGCAGGTGATCTGTGGATCTTGGAGCTTCTTTTTTCTGAAATCCACGTCTTAGATTTGTTTTCTCACATGCTGTGGGTAATACTTCTGATGCTGACTTCTTAAAGCCCAGGGTGAATATTATTAGCAAGTTGGGTCTCACTATGCCTTGTACGTGGCAATCGTCTGGTAGCTATCTGCAGTGTTCCTAGAAGGCATTAGATGGAATCCTGAAAATGCTATAGGAGACATTGGACTATGCCCAAAATGTGGCTGGTGAAACTTCCTGGCATGGCTATGCTGACCCACGCTGCTGGCTCTGTGAGCGGGTATGCCCGTCACAAGGCACCCTGTGGGAGCACATTTAGGTTGCAGCTTCACCTGGCTTTCCCTGTGGACAAAAACCACAGGCCGTAGCTGTGGCACAAAGCCAGGGGGATTTGGATTAAGCTTGTTTTAATTCTGTAGTAATCTTGACTTCCTATTTTTATTAAAGCCCTAATCCTGGGCTCCGTCCAAAGGCCATTAAAAGTCAATGGAGACATCCCACTTGCTTCCAGTGAGTGCTGTGGGACAGGCTGCCTGGAGAGTGCTGGGTGCTTTTGGTTTTGGTGTCTCAACCAGCTTGAGGTGCAGGTGACCTTTGCTCTGTGCAGCTTCTGGAGCCCTGTGGGCAGGGATGGTGGTGTCTTCCCTGGGCTGAAGGCACACACTTATACTGAAAAGTTTGGTCGCCTTGGAACAGCTCTTGCTGTCGCTCATCTGTACACCTGCACTAGGCAGCACATCCACCCATGGAGCTGCCAGCAGCTACTTCAGCCAGCCACGGTCACTGTCCACGTTGCATAAGGAGAAAAGCACCGTAGTGATTATATAAAAGAGATTATGTAACTGGGTAATTTGGTAATCGCCTCTCTGGTGAACAAGCTAAGAATAGCTTGTGAATATGCATTTATTTCTGTGATAGCCATCCACAGTGATAAAGTGCTGGAAAAAGTGGGTACTGGGCAGTGGCACAGGGTGAAATACTTGTGCCTGCTGTGTGTGTGTGTTTGCAGAGACTCCTCAGCTCTGTCACTACTGTGCTGCTCTGGTGAGACACAGCAGCTCCTGTTCCCCCTGCCCCACAGTGTGGTGTGACCTGCTCCACAGGTGCGGTGAAGGTATCCAACTGCTCTTGATAAGCCTGTGCCACCTGCCTGTGGCATCCTTATGAGGACGTGCGATGCACAGGCAGAGCAGATGATGGAGGAAGGAACACACGTTGCTTCTCCATGAATTGGGGACATTTTAGCTTTCTCTTCTTCCTAGAGTATCTGTTTTTCATGGTGAAGTTGCCAGTACCTCTTCCTCCCACCCTGCCCTGAGAAGTGTCTGGGAGGTGCTGGGCAATTTCCAGGACTGGACAATTTCCAGGATCCTGATGAGGAGCAAGGAGGCTTGTGGGCTGCTTTGAGACAACTGAGAAGACCGTTTGTGTTTCAGCCCCGCTTGCCTGTCTGTTCGTGGGTTTATTCCTCACTTGCAGAAGAGAAGGTGACTCATGAAAAAAAATCAGATGCTGCCAAAGCCAGTGAGAGCTCTGTAATGTCAAGGGAGACACTGTGGAGGAGATGGATGCTGTTCCTTGTAGTCTCTTAGCCCCTAGAAGGCTGTGCAGGGGTGAGCTCGAGATAGCTTGGGAGAAGGCAGGAAGCTGGATGAAAGGCTGTGGCAGAGACAGGAAGTGAGCAAAAGAAACTCTCTGAGTGCCAGTGGTTCATTTGGGGACATCCGTCCTAGCTCTGAAAATGTTTCAGCTCAGCCTCTGGAGTCTGGGTGGCTGCTGTTTTTTGTTGTGGCTCTGGGTTTTTTTAAAATTTTTCTTCTATGTGGTTTTAATTTGCTCTCCCATTCACTGTCCTGAAGGTACAGTTTGCCACCTTTTCTCGTAGCTACAGCTACGTCTCCTCTGCTTTGAATTGCTTTTTCAGCTCCTCATTGCTTGCTGCCTGAAGCTCAAGCTGTTTAACCTTATCTTCAAGCTGCCACATAATCCTCTCTCCACCTACAGCTCTGACCTGGTTTCCTCCTCCTCCCAGCCTTTCTCTGGACTGTTGTTCCACCCTTCTTGGCTTAGGATGGCTTTCTTGTCTCTTTTCTGCGTTCTTGATTTCATGACTTGCAATAGTTTCCACCTCCTTCGCTGCTGGGTCCCTGTTCTCTTTTTAAAATGTTTTTTTCTGTACTTTTCTCTTTTATTTCTTTTCTAGGCTTTCTTCAGTTCCATCTATGATTCAGCCCTGGCACAACCACTTCCCACATGGGATTTGCCTCTCCCATCATTTCTTTACTTTTCCCTACTTGCAGAAGGAAAGGCTGTACCATCTGCCCCTAAAAGTGCCTTATAAATCCATTTCCCGTGTACTGCAGTTAGGTGTTGGATACAGATTAAAAAAATATAATTTAAGATCCTTTTTCCTTGAAAGAAATAAAGGTTTCCATCCTGTCGCTTTTGCCTGAATATCTGTTGCCTAGCATGCTTTTTCTCCTTTTTGTATGTTAGACTAGAGATTTGACAATTAGGCCTGCAGCTTCACCCAAGAATTCCCTTTGCAGAATGGGTGACTCCTAGTTACAGCTGGCTGCCTTGTGTACAGACCCTTTCTCCTTTGTATTTACGGCCCCTCCTTTTAGTAGGGTATCAACCCTGGAATGTGCTGCTGTTGCTGTCACGGCAAAGGAGTGTTAGGAGAATGTTTTTAATAAACATATGGTTGTTGCATAATGTAGATGGAAAGCAGGCAGAGGAGACTGCATGTGCAGCATTCTGTGAACTATAGAGGACAAGGGCAGGCACAGACCATGGATAATAGGAAATTATTTTGATGCCATGTAAATTCTCAGATGCTAAATGGACTTAATTTTTCAGTCTCAAATTACACATCTTGAGAAAGATGTGAGTAAAGTTGAGAGGTTTTGTGCAAAAGCATGTAAGGATGTGTTAGAGCTGTTCTGGGAGCTTCTGTAATGTGAAAACTGTTTAATTTGCAGCTGTATAGATACATTAAGAATAATCCTATCTGGACTGATAGGCAAGTGTGAAGTAGTGAAAAGAGAAGGAAGCCAAAATTCATGTACTATGTTAACTTTTTTAAACCAGTGTAAGTGAAATGGTATCTCATTTGCATCAATTTTATTGAGAGGTATGTATGTAAACCCCTGCCTAAGATCAAAGAAAAACATTGGTTCTTTGTTTCATGTGGGTAAGATGGTTCAAGGTGTGTAAGTATGGTATAAAAAAGGCATGAAGGCAATTTTTATGTTTGTTGCAGAGACACCATACAAGATTTTGCTTTACTTTGTCTGCCTTGCCAGTTCCACATGCAGCATGTATAAGCTGTTTGACTTTAGTAGGAGTGTTACCTTCCTTGTTCTGATACCTCCAGATGCAGGCTTTGACCACATGGGTTGCTAGTCTGTGACAGAATCTCTGGGGCTCAGCTGGAGCATAGCATTTGTATTGGATGTGATGGCAGAACTCTCACTGGTGGGAAGGAGCGTAATGGGCTCCATGTTTTGGAGTTTGAACTCCAGTCCTAATTGGTCATGTGTTCTCTTTGAAGAAAATAGACTATAAAGATACTAAATTTCTTATGAAGGTTCAAGTTCAGTTAAATAGATTCAGTTAAATAGATTTCCAAAAGCAAGTCCAAGAGAGGAAAAAAAAAAAGAGCGGTGTCTGCAAATATCCCGCTGTCTGGAAGTGCCTGATGCAGCCAAATTAATAACTTTAAGAAGTTCTCTTTTGAAATGTTCCTAAAGCAAGCTTTTAAAAAGGATCTAGAGAGGCTTGAAAGCAGGAACCCTTTTACAAAGTCTTTTCCTTCAAGCAAGAACATTTAGACATGATGTGAAGCAAGGTTATGAAGGGACAATTAGTACTGGGTTTCCTGATACTGCCTAGAGAAAGCTTGGCAGTCTTTTTCGCTGTGGTAGGGATGGCACTTGTAATCTCACTGTCAGTATTTGCAAGTGTTACTCTAGCCCTGCTGGTGGCTCCCTGGACATCTCCCTGAAGGTGACTGCCTCACGTGCGAGGGTTGTAAACAGCCAGGTGTTGAGGAAGGACTGGGATCTGACACTGAAGCCATCTGCAGGAACGAATGACTGTTCCAAGGGGATTGATATCATGTCTATGCAGGCTTGCCAGATGTGTCTGGACCTGACTCTCCCTCAGCCTGGCAGGTGTTTTTGAGCCAGTCGATGGCGTGTGCCACATTTGTGCCTGTGGTGCCAGCATAATGGTGACTGCCAGCAGGGCTGGTGTCCTGCTGCTGGTACAGCTCCTGCCTGCCAGCTCTGCCTGCACCGGCAGGGACAGAGGTGCTCACACTTGGATGCCTCCTCCTAGAGCATGGGCTGAAGGTGGCAAAACTACCTCATGTGCCTGACTTTGACACCTGGCTCTTCAGCTGCTGAAAAAAATCACTGTTCTTTTCTCTTTCTGTGCTTTATGTTGTTCCGGAGGAGAAATTCTTTCTTTATCATGTCCTAGACTTGATAGATAGTCTTGACAGCTTCTCCAACTATTCGTCTTCCAAGTTAGATTAAATCTATTTGTACATTTATGGTATTTCTTCATGCTTTATTCAAACACAAGTAATCAAATAAAGAACAGTTCATACTGTTATGCTTCAGAAGTCCTTGCCAGTACTTAGATTTTTATGGGAAACCAGAATTTTGCAGTATGCTTGTCTGGCATCTCTCACAGAAGGATTTCATAGTACTTAAGCAATATTAAGTATGTCATAGCATGTTCCAGTCACATCCAGTCCAGATGCATAGCCTTGTACAGATAGGTAAGTGGGCAGAAAGTATTAAAAGTGTCATGCAGGGTGTTTGTAGCAGAATTACAAACTTATATTTTCTGATTCCCAGTTTCCTACTCCAGTTCAGTATAAGGGAACTGCTTTGACTTCACTGTAAACACTTTACAACAAGCCCTTCTTTTTCATCAAGTTACAAACATGGGCATTTTTTTGGAAGTTCTAAGCAAGACATCTTGTCAATGGAATGAATCTCTGCAGGCATGTGAGTGGTCTGGAGGAAAGTTCCTTGGATTGGACTCTTCTCCATGTGAAATTATTGAATTGTAACCATAAGGTTTGTTCGGTGTGTCCTGTTAGTAGTGAATCTGAGATCAATAGATGCCTCCAGATTCTCAGCCTTAGTCTTTTGATTTATGCATTTGCACATTTACCACTCAACTGTACTTGTATTGGGATTGCATACTAGACATAATGACTTTCTGATGATCTAATTAACCTCAGCCTGTTAGTGATGCCAATATTTATTTGTGTAGAATATGAATCAACTAAAGTGTCCACCTGCATCTCACCTCTTTGGATAGCTGAATAAATCTGTTTAATTTATTGTTGTCTTCATAGTGCTTCACTCTGAAATACCGCAGGAACTAATGCTTGTGTGAGGTTCTTTGTTTTCCCTTTTTTTTTTTCTTTTTGCTTTTAGTCATTCGTTGAATATGCAGTCCTAAGACAGTCTAAAATTTTGCAAAATTGGGTCAGTGCCACTGAGTAGATTAGGTCAAAATAGAAATAGCAGAACATCAAAACATTTTCAAACTTTCAAAGGCTGTTTTTGTTTAAGCACTTGCAGAAGATAGGAAATTGAAAGTCCACGTTTACAATGTGTGATGAGAGTGGAACTTTTTTGAAAAGCTTGGCATTTGCCCAGGGTGTGGGAGGCCAGTTTTGCCTTTGTGTCCTTTTAGTGAGTCCTGAAAGAGTTCCTACCCTAGATGGGGTATACTAGAATTGATTTATGTCAATTATTGACATTTTCCCTCTTTTCCACCTATAAAGTACCGAAGAAGTATTGCTAAGCTAGGTGGAAAGCTACACCATGGCTCAGTGGTTTAGATGCTGTTTTGAAGAGAGAGAGCTGTGTTTGCGGTGTTTATTCCAATTACACCCCTTCAGAGACTGAACATAGAAATTGAAAGACAGAAAAGGGTGAGATATTAGGTCTGTTGGTTGCAATTAAACAACAAGGCCTTGTCTTGGGAAGTGGTTACATGGGGAATTTGAGGAATCTGCTTGTGTGAGTTGGAGAAAGAGATAATTCTGTCCTTGCTTTTTTACACAGTGTCCAAAAATTTTGCTACTATCTCCTGATAGAGATAGGATGCTGGTGAAAATAGGCCTTTGCACCTATATTTACACATTTCATGCAAATGCATAGAATGCATAAATATATGCATAATGTTGAAAAGAAACACTGCCAGCACGGAAGTTTGAGGTTCTGTTTCCTCCGATTGCCTGAAGCTAAATTTTGTTCACTTCCAGGAGAGCAAGAGAGGCTCGAGTCCTTCTGGGTGGGAGATATGAACACAGACTTGCCATATCCTGGCAGAGCACATTAGCTGGGTTGGGTGGATCTTGACTTAAGTTGCTACTGCTCTCTTCTTATTATACCTCTCTGTTCTGGAGATGTGTCCTTTCAGGCACCTACTGGATGCAAAAACCCTCAAAGGAACATTTTTGGGTTTTTTTTGCTTTAGGCACGCAGGAAGCACAGTTTCAGGATCTGAAAAATACAGTTATGTGCCCAACTCCCTAATATGAGTGGGCTTCTCAGAAGATTTCTCTTAGAGTTTCGTATCAAGCTGGCACTATCTGGAGTTTACCTGGTGCTACATATTTAATTCATATGATGACATGAAATATTTATATATAATAAATAGCTCATAAAAATCTGTCTTCCGTCCTTATATTGAGAGCATCTCGTGGCAATGTCCTGGATATTGCACATCCAGGCAAGGACTGTGGCAATACTGGAGAGGTATATTTCAAATAATCAGCATTCCTCTCCAATAACTAGGGAGATGGGAAGGTGGTACAGTGGAGGCTGCAGAGAGGGCAATGCCTAGTATACCTTTTCCAACCTTACAGACTGTTGTAAAACAGATCCATGTAATACCTAGGCTGAGAGTATTGGTAGTACCTTTTCTAAGCACCAGATTTCCTGCCGGGCTGTTGTGTTCCTGACATTGCTGTGCCAGTTCATGGTACCTTCCTCAGCTCCTGCCTTTTCCTTTAATGAACATCCTAAAGCTGTCTTAGATACTTACTTCAAATTTTATCTATATGAACTGGTGAAATGTCCAGGGAACTGGATGTTTGCTACATTAAGTGGCGAGTTTATACATTCCTGTCTAAGTCTCTCTTATGTCTGCTGCTCTAATTGGCTTTGTTTGGGTTTTTTTATTACTATTTTTAAATAATTTAATGATTTAAATTTTTTCTGGACTACTCCAGTTTTCCAATTTTATGTTTCTGTGGCTGGTGATGGGGCTGGTAAAGCAGGATTGATTTAACACTTGCTCCTTTTGTTGGTAAGAGAGATCATCCAAGTGCTCTATGCCGTGAAACTAAAAGAAAAGAGATAAAGAGTTTTCAAATAAAAGCATGCATATCAGCAGCATCAATCCTACAGTTCCTTGTACCGATGTATAGAATTGGCACTCTAGGTTTCTTGTTGCACACTGTGGATTTAACTCGGAGGAAGCCCTGCATCTTGAGCCTGTGATCGCAATTTTATGCGCATAAATAGTGCTGGATTTTACAATGTCCCCCAAGAATTCTCTGTTCTGCTATCAGGCAGTCTTGAAACAAGCTGCCTACATGTGTGCCTTGCAAATAAGCCTCAAACCTGGAGGGAAAACATCTGTGGGTGGATACACATCCCAAGCTCCCCACCTCCTCAGAGCTCTGCCTCTCAGGTGAGGCTGTTGGCAAGGTTGATGATGAATCCTGGTGATGGGGATGACTTTTTGTTTGGTGCAGAGGGACCCAGTTTTAACAGTTGTTGGGGAAAAAAAAGTTGCTTATTTAGAGCTTGTCTTACAGTAGAAATGATCAGTTTCCTCCTTGATGTCTTCATATATTTGAAGATATTTTCCCATCCAGTCTTTTTATGTGATCTACTGTACTCTATAGGAAGCAATATAAAAGTATGGCCCCATGGCTAAAGTGTCACTTAGAAAAGTGGGGTTCTGCTGCTGGCTCTGTCAGGCATGGGCACATTTCTTTGTGATTTTTGTCTCATATTCTTTTAGTTTAAGAAATTATAACTTCTATTCATAGCTAGTCTTGGAAGCTGTGGATGAAAGCCATGGATTGAAAGCTATAGGAAAGACAGATAGGTTTCAATAGATTGAATTAAGCAGATCCTACCATTAACAGTGGTGAGGAAGAGAGATCTCTGATATCCTTTTACTGAGTACTAAGGAGGATGACCAAGAATTATCTCTTGCCATGTAACATTTTGGTTCTCACATCAAACAGTGCTCACTCTGACTGTGGGCTGGGGGTCCTCTTTCAGTATGTACTGTTTCCTGGTTAGGAGGGATTTTTTTAGCTAATGAACTTAAAGGCCTTTAATAAAAACTTGTTTTTGAAAAGGTAAGAAGATCTGGATATCAGTTTCATTCCCTCTATTGAGAAAGATTAACTTCTGGGATTCTCTTTTTCCCCTTTGTTTAATGGTCTTGATCACATATACTTTCCTCTTGGCCTGAAAAACCTTAGGTAGTGCTTGACTTGATACAGTTGACATTGTACCTTATGGAGCCACAGGCAGTGCCATCTCATAGTGTTACTCTCTCCTCCATCATTTGCCAGAGCAGGGCTATCCTGTTGCTCTTGCATCTTGATTCTGGAACCTGGGTACATAATTTTGTAAGAAATAAGTAAATTCTATTTAAATCCATGCAGCTTTGATGTGAGATTGTCGTCAAATGAATTGTAACTCCAAGCAAAGTTCACTCACAGTGTTATCTAGAAATTATGGGTTCACCATGGTTTTCCAGATGCTTGCTTAAGTTTGTCAGAAAATGTTATAAATGAGAAACATCTTCCAGAGGTTTTTATTTGTCTGAAAGCCACAAAAAGGATTTCATGTTTAATGTCATGGTTCCACCCTAGCTGGCCAACCAAACACCACACGGGTGCTTGCTCACGCTCTTCTAGTGGGAAGGGGAAGAGAATCAGAAGGGTAAAAGCTAGGAGACTCATGGGCTGAGATAAAGACAGCTTAACAGGGAAAGCAAAGCGAGGAATTCGCTGCTTCCTGTGGGCAGGCGGATGTTTAGCCATCCCCAGGCTCTGTCACACCTAACAGTTACTTGGGAAGACAAATGGTATCACTCTAAATATCTTCCCTTCCTCCTTCTTCCCTCACCTGATATTCTGAGCTTGATACCATATAGTATGGAGTATGCCTTTAGTCATTGAAGACAGCTGTCCTGGCTGTGTCCCCTCCCAGCTTCTTGTGCACCCCCAGTGTCCTCCCTGGTGAGGCAGTGAGAGACACAGAAAAAGCCTTGGCTCTGTGCAAGCACAGCTCAGCAGTGACTGAGATATCCCTGTGTTATCAACAATGTTTTCAGCCCAAAATCCCAAACATAGCCCCATACTAGCTACTGTGAATCAAATTAACGCTACCCCAGCCAAAACCAGTGCATTCTGTCCCGCTGATTCCGTCCTATTTACGTCACGCTCAGGTCCCGCACTATCCAGTACATCCTCGTTAACCCCCACCACCCCTCACCCACATCCTTTGGTATAACATGTAGGTATCATTCCCTTAGTCAGTGAACACTGGGTTCTTTTAGTCCATGACTTAGGGGTTCCATGTCTTATAGGGAGCACTCAGGACAGGAGAGGTGGTTTGGAGTTTCTTGCGTGGAATTACTGGGCACCACAATCAGGTCGGATCGGGTCACCGCTGCACTTGCACTGCTTCTTGTAAGGCTTGTCCTCTGTTGGTTCAGGTGGTCTCTGCTGTAGTAATTCCCATAACATGCAACTCAAATTCTGGGTTACAGCAATTTAAAGATATTTCCATTATAGTCTCTACCGCTTGTCCCTTTGGACCAGACCTTAGGGTTTAATAATGCAGTGATCTTGACTCTGCTGCAAAGAACTTGACTCTGCTGCAGCTTGGATTTATCCACAGACTGCAGTTCCTTAGGGTTGTACTGTCTCTGGTGGAGGCTCCCTATGAGCCACAGGGATATACCTGCTGTGGCATGGACTTATCCACAGGCAGAGTTGCTCTGAGATGCACCTGTTCCAGCGTGGCATTTTATCCATTGGCCAGATCCCTTTGGAGGTACACGTGCTGCAGCACAGATATAAACACAGCCACAGTACCTGCTCTGGCATGGGCTTATCTACAGCCACAGGTGCTCTGGAGTGTTCTGCTCCATGTGGGCGCAGCCACAGGTGACAGTCCCTTTGACTTGAGTTCATACTGGAATTCCAGCCTGTCCAGCACAGTGGCAATGCTCTGGTCATCTGCCAGCCCAGGCTCATCGCCGTGACTGTTATCGAAGTGTTCCCAGGCACAGCAGAGTAAGATGATAAGCAGCGCGGCAGTACAGGAAGCAGTGAAAGCAAAAAGCAGCCAGTAATGAGCACCAGACTCTGACAGACAGTAAGGCAAGCAAGCCTTGCAGGCACAGGAGCCTGCTGGTTAATAGCCAAACAGCAATAACAGCTATAAATTTCATCTAGCCCCTTCCAGTCTAACCTGTTGTTACCTCCAAATGTTCAAACCCCGTGCTGGCACCCAAAAACAATGGTTGTTGTTTAACTCCAGACAGCAGCAAGGCACCACACAGCCTCTCCCTCACTCTCACCCAGTGGAATGGGGAAGGGAATTGGAGTGGTGGCAGTCAGAAATAAGCATGGGTTGAGGTAGAGGCAGTCAAACAGGTGAGGCAGAAGTTGCGCACACAAACAGAGCAAAACAAGGAGTATATTCACCACTTCCCATGGGCTGGCAGGTGTTCAGCCATCCCTGGGAAATCAGGGCTCCATCATACATAGTGGTTACTTGGGAAGACGAATGTCATCACTCTGAGCATCCCCCTTTCCTTCTTCTTTCCCCAGCTTTATTTGCTCATCATGATGCCCTGTGATATGGATTATCCCTTTGGACAGTTAGAATCAGCTATCCTGACTGTTATCTTCCCAGCTTTTTGTGCACCCTCAGCCTTCCTCACTGGCATGGTGGTACAAGAAGCAGAAAACGCCTTGAGACTGTGTAAGCGCAGCTCAGCAATGACTAAAACATCCCTGTGTTATGAACACCATTTCCAGCACAAATCCCAAACCAGCTACTGTGAAGAAAATTAACTCTACCCCAGCCAAACTCTGCACGTTTCGTCATGATGCTTTCACAAAAAGCACCGTCTATAAGCTACCACACAGACCCACCCATGTGTTATGTTGCTGTTTGGGCAGTGTTGGTCAAAATGGAACGTTTCTAAATCCTCATCTAGCCAGTTCTCAGGCCATAAAGTTCAGTGGGACCTTTGCAGGGGTGAGAGGAGATGCTCCTGCTACTTGTAGTGGTTTTGTGTTTAATTGGATGGTCTGTGTCTTGCAGGCATAAGATCGTCTTTGCGGTTGCTTATGGATTTATAAATCTGCAGAATGATGGGGTTTGTATTCTTTGGCTGCAGCTGTACAGAGGAAGTCTGAATATTTCATGGAGTAGTGAATGCTGCATAGCTTTTCCATGTATGAACTTAGAGAAGGTGTTTTGATGGATTGGTTGGTTTGCTTCTCAAACTCTGTAAGGTCAGAGATCACGTGTCTGAAATGTTTTATACATCTTGTGTAGGTTTTAGGTAATTAATGTTTCATGCTTGCCGCCAGATATGTGGTAGTGGTTAAAACTCAATGAAGTGGTGATTATACAGAATGATGAATATTTCATTTATTTAGTATGAAATAGGAAAAAAAAATATTGCTGCCATGCTGGTTTTATTTCGAAAAACTTTGTCAAGATTAACAAAATTGAAAATCTTTTTAGTGTCCTGAATTTATTCTGCTGGAAGAATGCAAGTATTTCTTTGAGGACTTTTAAAAATGGATTTTGTTGTCTTGCTTTTTAAGCATGATTCTTGCACCTTTATAAAGGCTTTTGCCTTGTTCATCGTCAGATACAGACCAAAGTAGTGTTCTGTTCCCACCATTTATTAATTGAGCTCTTGGTGATTGTATATGCAGAAATATGTGTGTCTGCAAGACTGGAAAAATTCAGATGGGTGAGAAAAGTGTCTGTCTGTATCTACTCTGTCTCAGATGGTGGCAGGTGCTGTGCCAGGAAGGGCCACAAGCCTGCCCACTGTCTGAGGTCTATTCCCTTCATGCCTCCCCAACATATGGACCACTTGGATCAGAGGTATTAGGGCGTAGCTCTCTTTTTATTCCACTTAATTACTGGTTTAGATCTGTCTTCCATGGATTTGTCTAGTCCCTTTTGAATCTGCCATCTTCTGCAATCTCCTGCGGCAGCAGATTTCGGATTTTGTCTGTGTGCTGTGTAAAAAAGTACTTCTTAAATGAATTTCCTGCTAGGAAAAGGGACACTCATTGAAACTATTGTTACAGGGCTTGGCAAATAATAGTTCTGTACTTGGCCTCATTTAGCTGTGCATTCAACCTTGCTCTTCCTCATCACCCAGGCATCTGTTTTCCAAGTTGAAGGCTCCCAAACCTTTTAGACCCTTCTTGAAAGACAGCTGCTCCATCTGATTATTCATTGTAGTTTTCTCTCCCTGTACTTCTGATTTCTAGGTACAAGCACTTCTTGGAAAGCAGAAATAAGGACTTAGAGGTGCACTTTAAATTCCTAGGGGAGAAATTGGTCATGAAAACTTGGGATTTGCCTCCTGTATGGAAAAAGAGCTCGAACTGATCTTTAAAATACAGGTAATTTTAATTTCTAAGCTTTTAAGGACCTGCAATAAAATAACTCACTGGTTTGAGCTGGATTCCAGTAGTGTTACTGACTTTTAGTTGCCCTTACTCTGCAAGGGGTTATTAGAGGAGTAAAGGACTTTTCAACACAGAGAGCTAAAGAGCATGAAACCTGCCTAAAAAGCCTGTATTGACTCATGCCTCCTGGAGCTTCACTGCTTTTGATGGGGCTGGCCGAGGGGGAAATTAGTATGTGCTCACCTCCTCTGAGAGAAACTAGTCTAGCTGAATTTTCAAAATTCGGTGCTCAGAGGCTTGCTGGAGCGTACCTGTAGGAGGAGATGGACAGATTTTAGCCTGAAGGAGTGTGGATAAGTACAGCTGTCAGAAGACAGTTGGAATACACGTCCTGCTTCTGCAGCCAACGCTCAGCTCCCTTCTGCAGCATGAGCATAAAGGCTGCTCATCATCACAACTGGCTCTTAAGAGCTGTATTATATAATGGAAGTTTTATTATGTGGTTTGTAGCTCACACTATTATTTAAGATTAAGTTTTATTTCCTATAGCTGTTCTGCCACTGCTGTGGTGGTGTCTTCCAGTGGTGTACCGAACAGCGTGGCCACCATCTGTTCTAGGTCCTCTTCCAGTGAGCTGACTAGTTTTTCAGATCAGAGGCTCAGTTTCATATCATACGGAACTTTGTTGTAGACCTTGGAGGGAGAGTAGAATTTGTTTTGTTGTGTTTGAGGTGGGGGCGGTGTGTGTATGAGTTTGGGGGGAGTCTGGATGGGACTGTTGGTCTTCTTTTCTGTCTTTTAGCCTGTGTTGTTGAGGGAGTGCAGTTTGATACTTGGTGCCTGCTGGATTTTCTGAGGCACTGATGCCCTTGTGGTATGTCACAAACACCTGTTAGTGGCACAGCTGGACTGAGAGATGGCAAAGGTGTCCATGCCAAGACATAGGCCATGAGATGAAGTTGGGACTTCCAGGCTGTTGGGGTCTCTTAACTGTCCTCTGCCCTCGAAACAAGAGGTAAATTTGACCACTGGTGGTTGTATCTGGAGATTCAAAGATGAATGGAAAATCCTCAAAACACATTCTACTCTGCATTTTGCCTTCCTTCTCTAACCCTGTCATCACAGTAGTGCCACTGTGGTCACAATGATGAGATGCAAGGGGAACTGAAAATTATCTGCAGATTGTTAGGATTCATATCCATGTCATTTTCATCCACTTCGGTATGGCTGGAAATAAAGAAAATTGATCCTTTTGAACCTTAATTTGGTTGTCTGGACTCAAACTGCTGGTGAAGGAACTGGATTATGTGCTTTGATCTGTGTTGTAGCAGTCAGATTACATAGTTGGGCTGTTAACAACTAATGCTTGAGTGTGTCTTGCATTAAATACTGCAAATCAAAGTTCAGCTGCTAGGGATCTTACCTGGTGGGTTGGTTGCTTTACTTTTTGAGTAAGCTCCAGGTGTGGGCCTATAGTAAGTTTGTTCATCAACACAGAGGTTTTTTGATAAATCATATGCCTATGATTTTAATGTTCCTTGTGGAAAACCACAAGGACTTTGGGTGCTGCTTTCTCAGAGACATGTTGCTTCTCTGATTTGCCCATTCTTTTTCAATTCAGATGCATGCAGCCTGGTTCGCGTAGGTCTTTGTACATTTTAGTATGCCTACGTTTTGCTGATGTATGGCTAGTCCTTTTTTTTTTTTTTTTTTTTTGAGAAGGGCAGTTTTAAGCACATCTGGTACTTAGAGTCAGTGATCTGTGCTTTCTATGTCATGTAAATGAAGAGTGGTTTAATGCTGTGCCTTAGACCTGAGCTAGCTGAGTGAATGGCATGTGAAATTCAAGCACAGTAATCTTGGTTCAGACACAGCACTAAATTCTTCTGAGACTTTCAACCATAGGTACACTTACTCTTTTTGTTTTGTTATGAATTGAAAATAGTATTATACCACCAACCCTCTTCAAAATTGTTCTACAAATTCAAGTGTGTCACTTGATAGAGCTTAAAAAAAAGGAAAGAGGAGAAATTATTATTTGACAGCCTAGTGCTAAAATAAAGTTCTATTTACGTGGGGCCAGAAAATCAAGTAGCGAATTTGTCAGTGTAGATGGAATGCAAAAAAAAAACAAACCCTAAAAAAATTAAAAATAAAATTTGCTGTACTTGCAGGATGTGAGCAGTGACTTGTTGAGAACGAAATCTCAAATAAAAATATTTGTTGGCTTGCAAGGCAAATGCAGTTACTGTGGGTGCGTGGTATTTCTTGACTCTACGCTCCAGGGAAGACTTGCTGAAACACAGGGACATGAACAGCAGTGTTTAGTTTGGTTGTTTGCAAAAGAAACTGGTGTGAGATTCCTTGATGCATCTGATGGTTTCTTTGGTGTTCATAATGCTGCAAGATGGTCTCGCTTTGCTCCCGCTTGGATGAAAACATAAATAGGGAGTCAGAATAACAGTTTTTGCGTCCCTGTACTGTTGTCCTGCTCCTACTGTTTTCTTCCTAAATCCAACCTAACCTTCAAATAAATCCATGAAGTTCTTGATAAGCCTCCTTCATCCTGCCCTTTTCCCAAACCTTGGGAATGGCTTTCAGTAAACACCTGCAGTTTCCTCCCTCGTTTATCTGCAGGTCCTGCCATGGACTCTACACCACGAATGCAAAACGTGGCAGCAGTTAAGTGGCTGTATCGAGACCAGTTGCTGCCAGGACAAGAATTCATTGTTTACTTTTGCCCTCTCTTTTCGTATTGCTTTCTCTTGTTTCTTTTGTTTTATACTTTGATAGTCCCTATTCCCTTTTTGTGTAGTGATTGTGCAGCCATGTCCTGGTTCCTGATAGGGGCTTCTGGATGCAGCCAATGATAAATGTGCAGTAGCAGTCATCCTGGCATACTTTCTGTCAAGCTCTGCTTCTGGTGAATTTATTTCTCTTTTATTTTTTTTTTTTTCTGTGGTGCTGTGTACAGCAAGCAGCTGTCTACCAGCAGAAACTCTGGCGAACCAACTTTCCAACTGTTGAATTTTCCTTCAGTCCATATTGATTTCTCCTTTAGAGTGAGGGGCAGACGCACTTTGCCTGATCAGTTGTATAACACACCATTGGTTGCTTTTCTGCCCTGAACTCATAATGAAATAACCAAAATGATTATAAAAGCTTTAGTATCAGCTTCATTTCATTTTAATAGACCAATAAAAGCAGCCAGTGTGCAAGCTGCTGGCTCCAATACTCCTGCATAAGCCATTAGCAAAACAATAGTACTGGCTCTTGACAAAGGAAAATGGCAGTGACGAATCCAGGAATTCGCTCTGAAAAGAAGTCAACCAAGTGCCAGTGAATCCAGAGACCCACTCATATGCACAGCTGGCTGCTGTGAGCTCTTTGTTTGAGGTTGAGAAGTCGGCACTTTCTCATAATTTGTTTTACATTCTGGCTTTGTCTTCTGTAAATATCCTTTGCAGTGTTTCCAGCAATGCTGGCAGCTGCCTAGGCACCAGAGGAGCTTTCCCAGTTAGCTTGCATGCATGGAGATCTGATGAGTTTTGCATTTTATGCATGAGACTGGTTCGTCTGGCCGCCTCCTATGGTCTCGCCCTGCAGTGCTAGTGACTAATGTATTTGCAGCACTATACCTCACGTGCCAGGTACAGTGTGTTGGCTTTGAAGAGCAGGAGTCTCCCCACAAGGCCCAAAGGAGCCTCAGTATGTCTCTGCTAGAATGCCTGTGATTACCTCCCTGGTTGTGGGGGGTGGGAGAAGAAGCCTCTTGTGGGACCCAACACATGGAGCCTTTTGTACTGAGCAACAACAACAATAACAACAACAACAACAAGATCCCGTGAACCTTTTATTTACCTGAGGTTTGTTAAGTGTGCCTTGAAGGATGCCTATACAGTTGTTGTACTGTCTATTTCAAAGTATGCAGAAACTGTAAAACTACCTACCAACCCTCAACAGATACAAACTAGTACCATCTGCTTATATATTATCCTCTAGTGGTTTGCTGTGTTAGATAAACTAAAGCACTGCTCACGTTTGGGTACCTGCATGGACAGACAGTGGTCTGTTTTCAAACATGGCTGCCGGTGAGGATGGCTGCACCCTGGTACTTTCTGTTGAATGGTGAACCTCCCAGCTGGGCTGGTCAGAAGACCTCTGCTCTACTGACACCGTTTTTCTGGGTGCTTTATGGTTAGGCTTTGCCTGAGACCTCTGCAAAAGCAATACAATATTCCAAGAGCTCTGGTCCCCTCTTCTCTGTCTCTTCCTTGGTTTTCCTTCTTTCAAGCTGAATAGAAAAACCTTGCCTCAGCAATTTTACTTGCTGAATTTAAAGATGTTATGATCATTCTTTTCCAGGAAAGCTTTTAGCTTCAAACTTTCTTTAGAGGTACACTGAGAGTAGGTGCTCCCCAAAACGTCTGGTCATCTGAAGTAATTTTGAAATGTGGTATCAGCTAGAACAAGACAGATGCTGGAAGAGGGATATAGGTGACCTCAGGGTCAGTGAGAGAATAGGAGAGAGGATTAAATTTTCCTAAAACAGAGCTTGGAAAAGATTAATATCTCTCTGTTATATGCTATGTTATGGTAGTCGTGCATTGAGTCTAATAAGGGAACTGAGGCTTCTTTCAGTGTCCCTGTAACCTGGAGGAGCATTTAATAAGTTCGTATGGACCTTCCCTTTCCACCTCCTTGCTTTTGCAGAAGTGGGTGAACAGCACAGCATCATCACCTTTCCTGCTTGTCCAGATCTTTTTTCTCTCTTAGGTTTTGTTTCACTGTCCCTGCAGCACATCTTCCTGTCATCTGGGTGGATGTGGTTGCATGTATAAATTTAAAAAAATTAATTATTCTTTGATTCATTTGTGTTCATCAGTGTCATTGGCAGCAATCTGAGAGTTCACAATCTGGTGTGCTGGCATCATGTGCTTCTGTTCTTGCTTCCTTTGACTGATCTATGTAGTTATAAACCTTTGAAGCATGCTCATCCTGTTGTTTTCAGTCTCCTTATACCTGTTCTAAAGCAAATGTTTCTAACCCATTAAGAATGCCTTTACTGTGGTAGCTAGACTTAAATTTGCAGAGTTGTTCTGAAATAGGACAATAATTTCCAAATGATCATCCTTAGTCTCTTGGTGCCTTGTGGGTTTGTTATTTTTTGTAATCTTTGCCATTTATTTGTCAGTCTCACATTGATGATCTTTCTTTCCACTGCCAAGATCAGCTGCTAGAGTCAAAGGGTTGTGATTGCTTTAATGAATGAACAGGGAGCTTTGTAGTCTGATGGTTGAAGACAAAAAAGTTTGATATTTCATTCTCTTTGAACAGAGTTATAAAAAGTCAACACAAAAACATATAAAGAATTTCAACAGTATATTACTGCAAAGCCCTACTAATTTCAGGTTCAAAGTGAAGGATTTCTCCTTATGATGTTTTCTTTCTTTTCTTTTTGTTTAAATGGACATTGTACTGCTCTAAGAGCAGTCCATGGGGATATGCCTGGAATAAGTCATCGAGTCATCTCACAGATGTAGTCATTCTGGATGTAGGGTTTCATTTTGGCTTTTTCCTGCAAAGTATATAGTGAGGCATATTTTCTTTCCTGTTTTTTCCTACCCCTTCTCCTACTACTCAAAAGAGTTAGTCCTTTAGTAGTTACCTGGTGATGTGTTTGCAAGCCCTGAAATCTCACTTAAAGCTTCTGGCTGGACTAGGTTTGATGTGTGAAGAACATCCTCTTGTCTGAAGTTTCCAAACTGTCATACAAGCACTACTTGTGCATGTTCATATTGGTGCAGTACCAGGTAAGTTCTCCTTCCAAACCCTCTGTATTAAGTGGGTTGTTGGGGCTCAGCAATGACCAGGGCCTTGTTTCACCCATTCCACACATCACCTTCATGTTGCAGTGTGTGCACAAGCGTTGCTGTGGTGCCAGGTGTGTGATTCTCTGTTTCTGGACGTTTCCTCAGTTTCCCTTGTTTCTCTAATTTTATCTAGTTTTGCAATTGCTCTGTGGCCAGGTAGTTGCTCACACTATTGGTAGGTCTAATACTAGATTTAAAAGCTGAATAAAATAATTTCTATGATCCAGTTTCTTTCTTTATAGAGAAAATGAAATATGTCAGGAAGCTGATACTTTCTCAGAGAATATACAGTGAATGATCCCTATCAGAGACTGCTCAGTAGCCACCACTCCTGGTTCAAACAATGAACGCTCTTTTATGGCTGGGGACTATATCCTGACAGGTCTGTGCCTGGCTGGATAGGTGCCTGTATGTCTTGATACATTTACTGTCCTGTGATGTGACCTATTATGTGCAAATATCATCTGTCACAGGAGCAGCCATACGTGCAGGGACTGAGCTGGGGACAGCCAGAACAAGTATCTAACGTGAATAATGAGTTCAGCTGTGTTACTGCTGTCTCTGTAGGCACCAGAGGGATATGGCTTTGCTCTGTTAAACAGCAGGGGGAAGGGATCGGGAAGGACACCTTCTGTGTGCGGGATGAAGTCAGGGAGAGCCTAGAAGCCTGAGGAACAGCTGGACACCAAGCTCTCTCCAACCGGCTCTCTACCGCTCTCACCATTGCTTTGTCCCTTTGCAGAAAATTCCACCAAATCCAGCTGGTCACTCTTCTCCACCCTTGGGCTCAGGGCAGGAGCACAGTGCTTGTTGGCCCTGGATGCCTGCTCCGCCTGCCTTTAGGCACTCAGCAGCAATGGCTTTGCCATGTCTTTGCCGTCAATTGCCTTTTCAAACAGGATTTAAGCTAATCCTGTTCTTTACCTGCAGGAAGGCATGGGGCAATAGTGGAACTATTATTTATGTTTGCTTTTCAACCCAGCCAGGCCATTTTGTTCCCCACTTCAGTCACATTTGCTGGGTAGTTTATTTATGTGGAGCTATGTGAACTAGTGTCTCTGATCTGTTGAGTGTTGGATTGAGCCTTTGCTTTTGTGATTGTTGGGCCAAGGCTGGATTGTTGGGGCCTTGTTTTTTTTTGTCCCTTGAGTAGATTAAAACCATATCTGAGCATAATAGAGGGCTCTTGGCAATGTTACAAGCTTTGACTTACTTTAAAATTTCTGTTTTCCCCCTCTTCAAAACTGTTACTTACCATGTTTTAAATTTTGCTCTGTCAGTGGGCCCTTAACAAGAGGAGAATAATTTTTTTTTTCACTAGATGTTAACTCCTAAATGCTTTGGCTGTATGACCTCTAACTGTGCCTTTATGCATGGGAGTGAGGCAAATGAAGCCCAACAAAGATAGAAACTCTGTATTTCCAGTAATAATCAGCCATTTCCCAGTTTCCTTGTCACTGCTGAGCTTTTGAATTTTACTCCTCTACATAAAGTCTTAATTTTTCTTTTGTGCTTCATTGCTCCTTATGGCTGCTATAAATTTGTAAGTGTTGTCTCTCTGCTGATTCTGCTCAGTCTGGTTCGTGAGTGGATATGCATGAGAAGATGCTTAGCAACTGAAGGCAGAGCTTCAAGAGGTGTAACTAAGAAAGCATTTCTGCTGCGTCCGACTTCCGTGTTTCAAAAGTGGTTTTAGTATTTGGATTCTCCTTGCCAAGCTTAAGAGGCATGTTTTGTTTTATATCTTTTTTTCTACAAATACCAAGTACTTTATTGCTTTGTTCTGTATGAAATTTGGGAAATGCACTCATCCGTACTATAGATGGGTTGGTTTATTCAGGGAGATAAGTGAGCAAAACCTCCCTGTGTAAATAATTTCGTACCAGAAACACCCTATACTTAAAATAGAAAAATCAGCTCTTCAGCTGTAAAAATGTTCTCCACTTCATGAATTTTTATTAAGCACAGTTTTTTCCTGCTCAGCATGCTAGTAAGTCTGCAAACCTGGTCTCTCCAGCTGGGGAGTCAACTTATAGCATTAAATGAGAAACAAAAAGCTGGAGAAAATGTTTGGTGTGGACATCCAGTGGTTTACATCATGTTGTCCTCTTTCCATTTCTCTACTTGCTGTAGTCGTTGACTTGCCTTTGGCATTCACGTGAGCTAAAATATCTGCCTGCTGCTCAGATAGCCTTGTGCCAGGACTGAAACTGGAGCATATTGTTCCATCATTAAACGGGCAACGTTGAATACTTGGAAAATTAACAACAGCTGCGAGTTCTTCAGCTATTTTTATTTGTACTGTGGCTCTAATTTTTCTAGTGTGTTTGTGCTGAAGTCAGAAGAGGAAAAGAAAATAGATCCCCCAAGAGGCTGATTTTTTGTTTTTAATTTAAAAAAAGGCCCTGCCTAACAAAGGCATCCATAAAACAAATAGTACCAAGGGTCACCTAGCTGTTTATTCTGTGTTTTGTGGGCTCCTTAGTCTGGTATTGGTTGTATTAGTCTGGTTGCTGGTATGAATTTCTGAGGACTTCAGGGGCACCTTAGTATGTAGTGAGGCAATTGGCACATTCCACAGTCAGCCCTCTTTTAAAAAGTCCTGCTACTAATAGCATCTCTCTCAGCCTTTTGTGAAGATTGCTAGCAGCAAACAGTTTTCCGTTTTATTTATATTTTATGCTCCCAGCCAGAGATATAAGCCTCAATCCCCTACAGCCACTCTGTTTGGTGGTCTTTGGATGAGGCCCTGAAGTCAAGCTAAAAAGCTTTAGGAGATGATTGTTAAACAGGATTTCTTAAGTATCCTCTAAGAGTCCAGTGCCTTGAATTTCTTCCCCTAAGTGCTGTGATCATGTGTCAGGAATGACAAGGCAGAGCCTTATCCTTTCTGAAAGTTGAAGAAGATGCTCCTAAGAGCAACTGTAGGAGCCAGGCATAACTGCATTATTTCTTTATTTGAAAAGCAATTTGGCAAGAATGTATTTTTTCCCTTTAACTGAAGAGAGAGGTGGTCCAATTCTTTTGTCTTGTTATGTGACCTAACTCATGGCCAGAGATCTTTTCCTTAGGCTGGACATCATTTTAGAAAATCGCATACCACTAAGGGAATTTACAGCCATTCCTTTAAAAATGTTGAATATGGGTTGATATCTTTCTGGATTTGAGTGGAAATTAATAAAGGCGATGGTTTGCTGTTCATATTCCATAACTTAAAACTTTAAGGGCAAAGCTAAACCTGTTCCCCCTGACACGGGTGCGCTGTGAATAGTAAGAAGAGTCTTCTTTGTATATGGAGCCCTATTTACATATTTGGAGGACCAAGTCTTTATTCAGTATCTGGTATCTGATTTGGGAGTCTCTAAACTGGGGTGAAAATTTCTGCTGCTTTACATGAATGTGGCTTTATTGACATGGGTTAGCACCCTTGCATTTAAGCTATTGGAAGTTTTCAGATTCTCATTGAAAAACAACCGTAGCAAGCATGAGCCAAGGGTAAGCAACCTCTCAATGGTGAGGTGCCAGGCTTTTACTTTCCCACATTAGAGGCTAAGCACACTACACAAAAAAGGATTTATTTTTTTGCCTTGCACCATGGGAAGATGATAAAAAGATTTCTGCCCTGGGCTGGCATGAGGAGCTGTAGCTAATTCATGGTGTCATGCTTTTGTGTCAGAAAGGGCTCAAGGTACCAAACTTGGTTGTAGCTGAGAAATTGGAACTGCTGCCTTGCATGGAGGAGAGGTGCACCAGTTATGTGTCTGTAGCATGAAAATGACAAAGCCAGTGGAGTTGTCCCTTAATCAGTACCTTTGCAAGATGCTGTCATTCCTGTATGGTGGCCAGTAATTCAGAGGCAACCTCTGTGGTTTGTTTGGCTGCCACCCTGTCAGTTTCTCTCCTCTAAAGCCTGTTGTGAAACATGCTGGGAAGAAGCCTTGGCTGTGGCTCCGAGTCAGGGCCATTTATTCAATTTGGCCCTAGGTTTTATTCCACTTCATATTTTTCCAGTTGTCTTGGGCATGTCATTGTCTTCCCTGCTTCTCTGCCCTGCTGCTTCTATTCTTTTTTCTTCTCATCCATGAGTTTGCATTTGTAGTTACAGTAGAAAGGGTCCTTTGCCTGAACAGAACTGCCCTGGAGAAATGTAGGAGCTTTAGCGCTTTTGCACTGCAGTGCTGTTTCCCCTCTGAGATGAACCCAGCACTTCGAAGAGCATCTGGCGGGCCTATGAAGAGCGGGGCAGCAAGCCAAGCATACACAGGATACATCCTGTGAAAGCAGAAGCAATGCCCTTGAAACCTCTGGAATTACCCTACTACATGCACAGGGATTAAATTTTCTCCAGAAGTTCAGTTTATGCAACATTATCAACACTGACCAAAATATGCCAGTGTGTCTGTGCTCGTCTCTGAGCTCTTGGTGCTATTTCCATCTCTTAGTGTGGGCAGGCACTATTAAAATCCTCAGCGCTTTCAGTCTAGTTGAATAATTTTCTAGCTGCTAGGTTTATAAATTAAGCATTTATGGCCATATCTCATGCTATTATCCATCCATAGCAGTACCTCCAGGCAAGGATCTTGAGCTTTTTTGGAGTGTAGACCACGTGTTAAAGAAGAGCGAATGTTGCATTTATGCCTCATCTCACTATTGCACTTCTCAGTTGCAGAACATCCCCGGGGTAACCTCTGATATTTCTTGTGAGGAAATAACCTTAGTAAGACGATTTTTGATATCTGTGCTGTCTGTGTCAAAGGAAAGGGCAGAGTTCGCTGCAGCACCCCGAAATTTTTTTATGTCTTTTCAAGTAACTTCCCAACACACAAATATGATCTATCGTCTGCAAGCTGGAAAAAAGAAAAACAGAGCATCAGATGAACCACAGACCACAAGGGTGGTAGTGAGAGGTCCAACAGTGATAACTAGGACATTTGCATTTTAACTGTTATTAATGGAAGCTGAAAGCTTGATGGTGTCCTAGAAAAATCCATGTGTATGGACAGATGTTTGAACTAGGGGCATGCACTGATTAACAGTGAGAGGAGACATGTAAAAAGTACCTACATCCTGCATGTCCTTCATCAAGTTGTGAAGTGAGTGGTTTGAGGGGTGAAAGAGGAAGTGTGAGCCAAGTTGTGGCTTCTGTACCTAACCAAAGAGGTTGTGTGAATTTGTCTGGTTATGTGTATCCATTATCTCTATCTAAACAGTCATCTTTAGAACCTTTTTGGTTTTTCTTCTTCTTTTCCTTCCAGGAAGCTATTTTGAATGTGGAAAAACTCAAGTGATAACTCAAAGCAAGGAAATTATTCTTATAGAAAAATGCCAAAACTCATGTGCTTTTGATTTAAATGAAAAGACTTGTCACATTCTTAGTGGTTTATGTTGATATTGGACGGTCTGGGACATTGCAGATTATTGTTTGGGTACATTCAGGCTCCTAATAAAAGAAAAGCAAATATTAAGGTCTTATGTAGGAGGTTACTTCATTTGGAAAAATGCTTTGCCGTCAGTTGGCATTGTTATTTGCTTGAAAGGATTGTCTCTTTATTTGCTATTCTAGTCCTTTAACAGGAAATACTCCAAGGACAAATGGTTAGTATTTCCTCCTGCTCAAATAAGTAGTTGTGAGGTACAGCTGTTAGATTCATCTCACTGGAATTTAATAATCATACGCTATTGCTATGGCAGTGTACTGGACTGTCTGAATAGGAGTCGGTTTAGGTTCTTAGTTTAAATTAAAAGGCATTGATGTTTCGGTCTACCTGGTGAGTGTCTGCCTAAAAGCCACAACAGAGCATCTCCCTGAAAGCTTGAATTGACTTGTTAAACAAATACAAATAACATTCAGTCAACTCTTCTGCTGTTTTTTTCTCTCTGAGGAGAGTTTTGGTTTGAGACAGAGATGTATTTGCTGCCAATCAGTAGGAACTTTAATAGACTGTGTGCAAGAATAGAAAAATGTGATTATTAGCCTGGATGAACCCAAACCCGTAAACTCCTCCCAGTGTTCCGGTAACTGAGTCCCAGAGCAAATGAGTTTGTGGACTGCAGTGTGGAGGTGATTGTATGACAGCCCTGTTCCATGAGACAGCCTTGCAGACCAGACCACGCTTTGCCTTTGCTGTGTTACTGCGTTTCAGCATTTACTTCAAGGTAGTTAGTCTAGTGTAGCTGTAACAAATGAACTAAAGTTTCCTTTAGAATTGTTTCTCCAGTCCCAGTATGGTCATTAAACCAGACTGGACCTGTACCATAAATTGTACATTGGTACTTTTCCCTTGAGAGACTGAGTGGCCTTGTGAGGATGTGAAGGACACGATAATGATGGTTGTTAATGTAAGTGTGGAGGTAATAATTGACTTCACTATTAAGCAGGTGGGAGATGACCAAGTGTGAAGCTTCCCCTAGCAAAGCATTCAAATAGATGCTTCTCCTCAAAGAAGTACCTGGATTCTGACTTGCCAGGATTTTTAGAAATTGGTTTTCAAATATCAGAATGTTTCCAAGGTAACCTCTTTAATCTCCACTGTGTTCATATGCTTACTAATTTAATATACACATGACATGTGTAATCTGATTTAAAATTAACAGATGCTCCTGAAAACAATCTAACACTGAACTTGATGGGTGTCTAGAATAACCTCTTCAAGGTGAGAACTTGCCTTGGCATTTCTTACCTTCCAGGGGAGCAGCACTTAGATAATATTTCATGATTATTGATTTCTTTTGTTCCCTGCACCACTGGGTGTGTGATTGGTCATGGACTCTGCATCTTGTTTTTTTTGAGACTGAGGATTTGATACCTTCAGCGTTACAGACATTTTCAAGACTTCTAAGCACAAAGGATTTTGATCCAGTATTTGCAGTTTTGGAATAAATATCTCAGGAAAGTGAAAAGTCTTAGTTGAATAAAAAAATGTTTTGTTTTCTCATAACTCCTCATAAGAAGGCTCTGAGGAAGGTGTGCATCCCTGGATTAAATGTCAAGAATGAAAAATAAGGGTATTAGGGAGGGGAGCAAGAGTTGCCATGATTATGCATCTGCGCTCTGTCCTCTCAGCTCACGCTGTCTCTCTCTGTGGAACAAATGAGTGCGTGGGGGGTGCATAACATCAACAGAACAGAGCCTGGGAACTCCCAGAGCAACTGCCCTATGTCCTAGGGACCATCCAAGAAATCTATTTTCCTGCAGCCTTTGAAGGGCTGTCATAACTTAACTAATCAGTGTCTGTAGCACAAGCTATTAAGTGCCTTAATCTTGTCTGCACTGCAGATGACTAAGAAAATTGAGTGTGAATTCATCTTCTTTTGCTTAGTCTTTCTTTGCTTTGGTTTTATTAGTTTGGTAGATGAAAGACAGCCCCTGAGGATTTAAGTACTAGGTAATTTAAAGGCTGTTTTCATTCTTGGGATGGTGAAGTGGAAGAATGAAATGCATGTAGGAAACAGGCAAATTTGCCAGTTCAGCATGGACTGGTGTTGTTTTAGATAAAAATGGGGGAACCTAAAACTAGACTTTGCCCTTAATACTACCCTAAACAGCATCAGTTCCTGCCAGCAGAAAGTGCCCACTCAGGGTTGAGGCTGGAGATGAACAAAGCTTCCCAGCTCTTAGTCAAAGGAAAGCTAGTTTGTTGTCTGTATTCGTGGTGTTCATTAAAGGCATAAAAGTGAAAACATTGTATCATTTTATATGATTTATCAAATCATTTTATATGAAAAATTTCAATTAGGTTTGTTTCATTTTTGAAGAGACTGAGGGTGGAAATAGTGGATGTCCTCCCTCTTGGCATGGTCTTCCTTTCAATTCTTGACAAGTGATCCCTTCCTCCCATGTGCCCTACTTCATGGATTGTTTTATGATGTGACTTGTTCTGTAGTTAAAGAATGCAAATAATAATACCCTTGGTTTTATTTCTCATGCAAAGGAAACAGAGCAATTGCAGAAGCTAAGTTCAATTTTGAAGTTGTGGAACCTGCCCAGTACCACTTGGAATGGATCAACCTCTGCAAGTGGAGCTGGGAAAACATTACATCTGTTTGCTTGCAGTTGGAAAAAAAAAGCCTGCCACTACCCCCTTGAAGCTGCAGAGACTCCAGTGGAATGTTGAGTCTTTTTGCTTTTCTTGGGTGAAAATGCCTTCAGTATGTGGCATGGCTCGTGCTTTCTTGCAGGTCTGACATTAGAACTTTCAGTGTAAGGTCAATTCCACCAGGAAGGTGTAAACACCCTCACTTTCCAGCTTTTATGTTTTTGCAATTATTGCTGCACTAATGGGTGTAGAAATAAGAAGGTAAAGCAAGTCCTAAACTTCTGCGATACTGAGGATCTCTTGGCACGTTTGTAAGCATCTGGTTTTGTCAGTGACTGAAACATGGACTCAGACAGGCAGGGAATCTGAATCATTTATTCAAAGGAATAAGCTGGTTTTATACACCTCTTAAAGGCACAGTATTTCCTTACATGGCAATTCTCACTAAGCGACCTATCACACATTGCTGTGTCAGCAATGCACTTTCTAAATGTCCTTCCATTGGGTGATAATGCACTGTTCACCCATCTGTCAGCTTCCAGCAGACTCCTCTCCATAGGGGTTTGTTTCGTGACACCTCCTTCCCGCAGGGTCCAGGGGGGACAAAACTCTCTGAGCTGCCATGTGCTTCGGGAGGCATGTCCACAGTTCAACTCCATCCCATCTCTTCCCACATGATTTGACACTCTCCTGTAGAACTGAGTTGGGTATTTCACATAACTATGACAGCTACCATAACTATGCTTTCCAAATGGTTTGAAAAAGATTGAGTACAGTTGTTCCATCCAAAGCAGTCTGATGGTGGTTTGGGTTGATGTCAAGTTGAATATGAGTCAACAGTATGCCCTGGAAGCTGAAAGGGCCAGCTGTGTCCTGGATGCATCAAGCACACCATTGCCAGCTGGTCAAGGAAGTTACTGTCCTGCTCTACACTGCATTGGTGTGGCTCCACCTGGAGTACTGTGTGCAGTTTTGAGTGCCACAATATTAGAAGAACATAAAATTATTAGTGAGCATCAAGAGGAGGGTAACTGAGGTGGTGAAAGACGTGGAGGGCAAGACTTACTGAGAGACAACTGGAATCACTTGTTTTGTGGAGCCTGGAGAAAAGAAGGCTGAGAGGTGATCTCACTGAAGTCTATAACTTCCTCAAGAGGGGTAGTAGATGGGGAAGGGCTGATCTCTCTTTGGTGACCAGCAGTAAGACATGAGGGGATGGAATGAAGCTGCATCAGGGGAAGTTCACAGTGCACATTAGGAAAAGGTTCTTTACTGAGAAGGTCACTGGAACAGCTTCCTAGGGAAGTGGTCATGGCACTAAGCCTGTCAGAGTTCAAGGAGCATCTGGAGGATGCTCTGAACTGTAGGGTTTAGTGTTAGGTAGTCCTGTGAGGAACAGGGACTTGGACTGAATGATTCTTACGGGGTCCTTTCAAGTTGCGATATTCTGTGATTCTGTGATAGTTGTGCTTATTAATTTCTCTTATTAGTGCTCACACATGCAAAGAGATAATTAGTAGGTGTGGCTGCTGAGAACGGAGAGAGAACCGAGAGCTGAGCGGCGTGATGTGTGTGGGTGAGGTTTTGTATAGATGATTTATTGCCCCAGTCGGGCTGTGGGGAAGGTGCAGCAGCGCCGGGGCACTGCGGGGAGGGAGGGCGCTGTCCGCGGTGCTGAGCGCCGGCCCCGCGCCCTCCCTGCCGTGGGCTCTGAAAAATAAGGGTGCCTTGCTTTGCCTTTTGTTTCTTCCTTTTTTCCTCCCTTGGATATGGATGAAGGAATTATATTCAATTGAAATTGTATTGTTCTGGGACTGAAGTGCATTTGCAATTTGCTGCATAATGGAAAAAAAAAATTAAACAAATAAATGAGTCAGGTTCCTGAAATGAAATGGCACACAAGGGATATTTGTATTTCTTCTGTGGGAAAGGTTAATAGATCTAAGTGTAAAGTAATGCTTTGTGATGGGAAGCTCTCTAATGCTAAACCCACATTAATTCTAAATAAAAATATGATGATTAATGCATATGCTCTGAACAGCACAAGAAGTAATAAGAATTAGATGTTTGTGCTGGAATTTTTTACTGTTGCAAAACACACACTGATTAATTCAAGGTGGAAAAGTTGTTTCTTTTAAGAATTCTATATGAGAAATATTCCCTTCTTTCTTGGAGAACAAACAAAAAGTCTAACCAAAACCAACTCCTAATGAAATATGTGAAAATCATTCTTTATCCTAAGAGTTATATGGCTTTGTAATCTTGGTGTTGATGAAAGAGTTGTATAAAAGAAATAGTATTTGTTCTGTTTGCTGTTAAATGGGAGGTAAAGCTTGATAAAGGCATCCTTTTATACAAAAACTTTCTGCTGTTTCCTCATTACTTTGGTAAATAAAAATGCCTGAACATAATCCTGGATTTTACCTGTCTTTTGCAACAAGGTTATATGTTGAAATCCCTGGTAACGTGGCTTTCGAACTCAGTGTCTTTTGCAGATGGGCTACTTTCATCCTCAGCTGCTGGCATCACCAGGGAAGAAGTAGGGGTGAATTTTGATGGATTCAGGCAAGGCTAAAACAAAATGTGTGTTCTCTAGCAAATTGTTTTCACCCTTAGGCTGCACTTTCCAGGTTCAGTGTATGCTGTCTCTTACTTTAATGGATATTTTGCCCTTTTCTTGGCTGTGGAAGAACAGGATGCCTCATACTCTCGTTTCTGCAAATCCAGTCTTTCAAACTTTCAGCATACAGAAGTCCTTCTGATACAGCCCAGCTTGTATCTCCTAATGCTTCCAGCTCTTGTCTAGGCACTGAAGGGGATAGTGTTCTGAAAACTGATGCGATTTTAAAGGTCAGATCCCATAAAACATTGTGATTCGTAGCCAATAATGTGCCTTCTGGAACTGCTTATTTAGTCTGAAGTTGCGGTGTAGACTTTCTCTTCATTTTTTCTGGGCTTCATCAAGTATTTGCCAGGTGCGGTGACCAATAAAACCAGGAAAGATCTGAGTTTTGCAAGCGTCGTTCTGTACCAGAGGCAGCAGGTAAGGGCAGTTGTTCCTCAGATGCTGTGGAGCCATGTGGTGAGAAAGGTGTTGTCCTTCCCGTTTTCTCAGTTACTAGTTTGATCCAGCAGTGTGAAAGACGAGAGTTCTGGCTCTGTGTTGGAGTAAGACTGTGTGATGCTCAGAAACAATAAGATCTTGTTCCATGTCTTAGATACTTCTAACTCTTTCTTCCTGGTCATCTGTGTACTAATTGGAGCAGAGCCTCAGAGGTTGTAGCCACGAGACTGGCATGAGGGTTGTCTTGCACCCTACTAATGTACAGCATGTACCCAGCTAAGTGGGAGGTTGCAGCCACTAAGCAGGTCATCCCAGAATACCAGGAGCGACTTCCATCATATCAGTATCGCAGGTCACTGTTAAATACCTGGGTTTTTTTTTCCTTCTGAATCTACCTTGGATCCTTATAACTATAATACATAATGGAAAAGAAAGAGGCTCACCGTCATTTGCTGGTAAGTGATAGGGTTTCATTGGCCTTGTGACTGATAGCAGCCCTGTGCCTCCTACAGAATCTGGCTTTGAGCAGATGTCACAAACTCGCTCAGGATGTCCCTTCAGCATACAGATAGCAATTGGCCTCCATCTGCCCTCCACAGGTGCAGCTGTCCACAGCAGGCTGCTCTTTTTGTTGGTACCTGTAACAAAAATGGACTGTACTTGTACTGGAATATGCATATGGGGCTTTATTTGCTTTTACTCTTTTGTTATTAATTTCCAAACCTCCAATGAAAGCACTGGGTCTGAATCCCTTGATTACAAAGGGGAATTAATTGATGAGATTTATTTTCTTTTTGTTGTCCTGTGAACTGAGAGATAATGATGTGCAATGTGGAGGATATTCCTGCTAGAGATAGTATTTCTGCAAATCCTGCAAAGCATATCTGTGGAGTGCTACCCGACTTTCAGTGAGCGGGCTGGGCTGCCTGCTCCAGCATCCCCCACACCATGTGTATACATGTGCGTTTTGTGTTCTGTATTTTATGGTGTGATCAAAACCAGCTTTTGGCTAATGTTTTAGTAACTCCTTTTTCTCGTTTTTGTTACTGGCAGCAGTTACATTTGCAATATCAATCTGTGGCAGGAAGCAGGTTTCCTTTCTTTAAAAGGAAATCTGAAATAATTTAGAGGCCACAGAAAAGGACAGCTTTCAATTCACATTGCTACAGTCTTGCAAAGAAAACAGGCTACAAGACAGATGCTGATTTATTTAAAATCAATCAATCAAACAAAAAAGTGTTGTGTTTTTTCTCTTTCTCTTCTTTTCTTTGCAAACTTTAGGAATGTATTAAAGCATCTGGCTAATTCACATACCATTAATTCTCTAAAGATTACATATGCACACCCAATTAGACCTGCATAATGTATTTTAAAAAGGAATGTACTCTCATATTTATATTTTATAGCTGTGCCAAATTCTTAAAGGGCATAGAAGGGAGAATTTCATAAGAGAAATGTGCAGAGTCCTTTCCCTAGAAAAGCTGGAAGTATCAATAGGGCTGTACCTAATCCTAGTTTTAAAACCATATACACACGTTTTTGGCTATTAGTGAATGAGTAATTGGCTTTTTAAATACATGAATGAATGCTTGTTAGAAAGTCTGAGATACAGCCTGTCTTCCTATGGGAGCTGGTGGAGTGGGCACCCATCCTGATGTGTGAGGCCCTATTGTGTTGCAGCAATATAACTAATCTTCCCTTTGCGTCTGGCTCATGGGCTGCGGCAAGTTCCTCACAGCTGTGGTTTCTTGAGGGTTTAATAGTCTCAAACAACTACAAGGACATTGCTCTCCAAAGGCTGAGAGCCTGATGCTGATGGCATATGTCTCCTCTTGCTCTTGTATGGCTCTCTACCAGCTTAGCTATGAGGCCAGCACCACTCAGAGGAATAATTTGGATCTTGGCGAGAGGCAGATTATCATAGCCTTCTTCAGAGGATGTATCTGGAGTGGGAAAAGCTAGTCTGTACCCTGACCCCCGTTCATCTCTCTGGTGCCTGAGTGCTAAAGACACTGAAATCCTTAGAGGCAGTGACATTCTCGACTTATTCTCAGCAGTGAATTCCTGTGAAGTCTGCTAACCAGCAGTAGAGAGGGTGGTTAGTAGCCGCGTGCTTTGTGTCAGGCTTTACAGGAGTAAAGTTGCCATGGAGATCGGTGGGAGTTTAACTGAGCAGGGAGCTCAGCGGTTTGCCCTTGTGCGTGTAAATCTTGTCTGACATGTCATGTGGATCGGATTTGGCTCTGCTGCTCACATTTGAGGTCCACTTGGTTTTTTTTGCCCAATTCCCATGTAGGAGAGCTGAGCAACTGCCATGCAGTATTCATAGCACTGTGATATTAAAAAAAGGCAGAACTGGGATTGGTGCCTGCTCTTCCAGGGCCAATTTAAAAGTAAATCTGGGCACTGAGGGATGTTTAGTGCAGGTATCTAAGCCCTGTAAGATGGAAGGAACTTTCCCAGGCTGGAGCCTTTCTTGTGACAGCAGTAAGCATATTGGCTGTCTGAAAAAGAGAATTATTTAGAGGCAGAAACAGGAATCCTACAGTTAGGGAGATGTTGGAAAGAGGAATCTTCTCAATTCATTTTAGAACTGGTATGGCAGATTAAAATATGAGGGGCAGTGCTGAATATAAATGTCTGCTTTACACTTGTAGAGGGTATGCAGGCTCTACATGCTCAGAAACATTTCTGGGAAAATAGCAATTAAAATGCTTGAGTCTGACAAAAGGCTTCAAGGCTGTTGAGGTAAATGGTGACTCATATTGGCTGAGAAGCAGGAAGGAAAAACATTTAATGGCAGTGCACACCCCAAGCTGTACTCTGAAATGGGGCTTCCCAAGGGGTTGATCTGCAGGCACTGGGATTTTAGCCAACAACGTCTACTGATCTATAGCCTTCAAAGGTGAAGAGCCAAAATATTTTTCAGTGACTTGGCAACATGCCTGCTGGGTTTTTCAATGCATGTAGGTTTGCACGGTGTTATGGAGAGAAACTTGACATATTTCTAATCTTAGAGTAAGAGGAAACAGCCAGCTGTTGAAAATATTTGGAAGAATGAGTTAAAAAGTTGGAAACTTCGAAGGAGGGGGGAGAAAGTCGGAATAGGGTGAATACAGAGATAGATCTTCGAACACCACTTGCTTCAGCAGAAGCTAAGGAGTTCTCCTGAGTACACTGCCTGGACCATGGCATCAATTTGAGAGGGGAACAAGGTTTCTTCTGTGTTTATCCTAGGGAAAGAGGACTGGTCCTTTCAGCATAAGCTAAAGCTTGTGCATCTTGGAGACTGGTGTGAGCCTGTGTGTTGCTGGGAAAAGGCCTGATCACATGCATCAAAAGCATCTTCTCCTCCTCCCCCTGTCTCCTGTACCACTCTTAACAATTTAATCCATAGCAGTTTGTCTTCATGGGCTGTAATTGATCTGTGTGTGATTTAGCTCATCAGATGCTCATTAAAGAGTTTGCAGCCTTTTTTATTCATGAATAGTGAGAGTCAGGGATCTAAAACGACTTTGTCTTTGTCTTAACTGGATTCATTTAGTATTCTGGGATTCGAGAAGGCTAATAAACTTGTACGAGCTATTATTTAAAGGTGAGCTGCCAAGTGAGCATGAAGAATGATCCAAACACTGGCAGTGGGCCAATGGCTCTTTGGCATCAGGTGTCAGATGTGAGCAGCAGAGGGAATTGTTGCTCACACCCCAGATATTCCTCACTGCTCTGCAGTGGGCGTCCTGCAATGCCCTGCCTCTGTGTGATGGGAT
The DNA here is from genome assembly GCA_013398015.1 of Oreocharis arfaki. Classification (NCBI taxonomy): domain Eukaryota; kingdom Metazoa; phylum Chordata; class Aves; order Passeriformes; family Paramythiidae; genus Oreocharis; species Oreocharis arfaki. The sequence goes on along the minus strand of VZRR01003444.1, from coordinate 85,169 downwards.
AATGCAGCTTGCAGGGGAGCTCCTGGAGCTGTGTCTGCAGTGAAGATGGAATTTTGTGCTGGTGATGTTAGTGGGATACACAGAAATATTTTGTGCGTTGTGTGGAGTTTGGGCTTGACATCTGGTTTTCTTTATTAAGGGCCACTATTGTTCCGAGCTGCTGCCTGTGCTCTGGCAGTGCCCGTAACGATGAGCGCTTCTCACGTCACCGGCACACACATGCTGAGAAAATGCCTGTCACCATCCTTTAGCAGGGATACGCTGGAGTCTGCAAAAGAGAACAATACCCCTGAGCTGCAGAAAACAGTTTCCTTTCCCCACAATTATAATGAACACTTGAGACATTTCCAAGCTGTAGGAAGAGGAGATGGGATGGATGGTTGTCCATTCTGCTCCTTCCTGAGCCTGGCTCCGCATTGTCACACACTTCCAGAAAGATGAATAATTCCCTGTTGAATTTACTGTGTAGTCATATGTGTAGTATCATCAAATTGCTTGTGCCTTGGAGGTCTTGTAAGGGACTACAGTCACACATGGGCCCTTAGGTTGTCCGTGGTCTTTTAAGGCAGCAGTTCTGCCAGGGAACACATGCAGCTGGATCCTGGGTCTGCGCCAAATGTACTGGCTTTGTTCGGGAACTGTGGGAAGTTGTGGGGGCCCTCCAGACAAAGCCCTGCGTGAGGGATCTGAATCCTGGCAGGACACGCTACCATTTACATGAACTGACTTCCCACTTGCTGTGTGTGTCTGGATTGGGAAATCTTTGAGAATATAAACCTTTCGCAACTGCTCGGAGTCACGGTATTTATGAATACTCTAAGCTTGTGTTTATAATTGAACATCATCCTATGTAAATATTAATACCATATTTTTCTTTCTTTGTAGTGTACAGAGGCCAAAAAGCATTGCTGGTACTTTGAAGGATTATATCCTACATATTATATGTGAGTAGTCATTGCTTTTCTTTTTCAAAAGAGAATTAGATTCTGTAGGCTCTTAGACTGTTATTCCTTCTCTAATTATACTTCTTATAAAACTTCTCTGAGACTTTTTCAAATTTCATCTCTTTCCTTTTCTCCATATTAAAAAAGTGTACAGATTCATTTTGCCACACACCCCAGATGACCTTTCCAACTGAAAACAAAACTCAAGTACTTGAACAGCTCCTATTTCAGAACACTGAAAGGAAACCTAAGTAGAGAAATGTGAAGACAGTTCTCCCTTTGTTTTGAACAAGGACAGATAATCTGACAATACCAAGAATGCTTTGAAAGTAACTTTGTCCCTCTGCTAATACTGTTGTTTAATTTAGAGAGTTGAGATGATTTGTTATCCATGACATAACTGTCCTTTTGATGACATTCACATCAGGCTTGGGTATGAACCAAATGTCAATGACCTGTAGGTGTATTATTGAGGATCTCTCTAATTGCAGTTTTCTGTTTCATATTGCCCACAGCAACGACAAAAAACTGGAGGAAATACAGGGGTGAGAAGTACATTCCATGTGGATTTGGGGGCAGAAAGGAGATAAATGTAGTAAATTTTGTACCTGGGTTGTATAACTTTATAATTGCAAACAACTGTAAACATAAGTTAAAAAAAAGTGAGATGGAAGAGCATTAGGTTATCTGTTCCCTGAGCAAGCTCTTTCTTACTGAAGGATTGGAAATTACTGTAATCCTTATGCTACCCAAGAACTTCGCTCCCTTTATTTTTCCACCTCCATTTCATCTGCCAGAAGCAGGAAAGAAATGCTAGAGACAAAAAGCAGCCAGGAAGCCAGTTGCGAAACAAAGCCCACAGAAAGAACAAAACGTTATGATTTAATAATCTGTGATCCTGGATATTAACTGCTTAGGAAGTGTTTGTGCCTAGAACTCACTGTCTTTTTTTCAGGTGACTGGAATGTTGAGAATTACTCATAAGTGGTTGGCCAGAACAGATGGAGGAATTTAAATAAGTTCATTGTCTTTGCATGCTGATAACAACAGGACTTCAGTTCCACCTAGATTTTATTTTGCTTTGCTGCAATGTGGGAAAGAAGCTGGGATGTTATGAAATAAGATGATCCCACTGTACCTTGACATTCAGGGGTGTGTTATTCATCATCGCCTTGGTGTTTTGCTTACATTTCTGCCCATGTGCTTTCACAGATAGTGTTTGTCTGCCTTGGCAATACAAAGGGGTGGCTACTTGGATGTTGAGTATTGATTCAGACCCTTTGTGTACATACAGAGTCCTGCAAAAGCAAGGGGTTCAAAAAAAATCCTGTTATATGTTGACACTGTCAGGTCAATCAGAAGACTGTCAGTAGTCATCATGTGTGTTTGAGGTAGTTACTGCAGCATCATGTTACCCGAGTCATTGCATGACAGTGTTGTGGCTGCCAGTCTCCAGAACAGCGCAAGTAAATGGAAAACGGAAGGGAGAAGGGGCGGGATGTGTGTGCTCAGCGATTGTCCTGATGGTGATGAGTGTCACCTTAATGCTAATGTTGTTGTTGTGATGATGAGTTTAAGTGGGCAAGAAGAAACACTAAGGGATGGTAAAGCTCCGAGGATAGATAATGAGTGACAAGTGAAGGAATATGGAAAGGAGTGGGGGGAGGGTATTTGAGTGCGTAGAAGCCCAGCAGGGTTAATGGGGGCACGCATTAAAATAGTAGGAAGTTCGTGCATGTCTGCTGTGCCTCGGCTGCTCCACTTTGTTACTTTTGCAATTTTGGTTTCTGTTGTCTAGGGTCCCCAGCTGCTTCCTGCCTGCGCTGTCTTTTCATGCCTGTATGGTGGAGGAGAGGCACAACTCCAATCCCAGTATCTTAGGGCGAAGTCCCATGGCTTCAGCACTTGTTTGGCCCTTCACTGAGTTAATTCAATTTGCTAATCCCACTGAAAGTTGTTCATTTTAGCACATTCGAGTCAGTGTTGAATCAGCTTGGTATAGTTTTTGGCAAACACTGGTGAAATGGGAGGAAGGGAGTATGGTGCATATTGTGGGGGAGGAGGCATGAATAGCATCGTCTCCATCAGCATATGGTTACATGTTAAATCATCTCAAGTCGTAATATATAACTTTGTCCTGAGAGTGCCTCCTCTGTAGAAATCTAGATCTGGGATGTGCTGTAGTGAAACGGGTTTTATTTTATCTTAGGATTTCTGTAGCAACAGTCCATACGAAGCAGATATATTTAGATTTATATTTAAAGGAGTTCGCAATCAATTCCATTTGTTTCTATCACTGGTTTTCTGAAAGAACTTTTTGCTACCCAGTTAATATATGTAGTCTCTCCTTTGATCTCGAGACTATCTTTGGAGAAACACAGCAATGCAGTCCTTTTTAATGATTTCCCTGTGATTTCAGTCCCATGCTGGCACTATGTCCCATCTCTCATGGAGACGGTTGGTTTTATAACGAAAAGGCTGGTGTGTCAGCTCAGAAATGCCAAATCCTGTGTCTATTCACAAATGTAGTGTGGCGTGCTGGGACTGAGGTATCCCTGAACTGGCCCATCTACACACCTTATCACTTCTGGCTAGGCACATCCTCCTCTCTTTAAATTACCCAGAGCAGTAGAAATCTGGCGGACTGTCACATAAAGTGGTGGTTTGCTTTTATCGGAAGTTTAAAGGCAAGATAGCTGAGTTAATCTTTCCTGTAAAGGCTCTACTTCAGCCATCCAAAGACAGATAAGAATGTGTCTGCTAAGCCAGAGGAACAGTGTGCCAAAAGAAGTGTTCTGGAAATTCAGCTAGATTTGGGTGGGTAAAACTTGCAATTCTATGACTGTTCTTCTTTTGGAGCTTTAGTTTTTTAGTTTTTTTATTCAATCTGTCTTCCAGTACAATAATTTAAAAAAGAAAAATCTGTTAGAGATATTGTCCAGAGCTTTCTTAAAGATTGTCTGTTATGCTTTCTGTTTTAACAGCTGGGGCAAAGGTTGAGATCTCTGTTCCAGAACTAATGATACATCTTTCTGTCCAAATATTTAATGGTATTAGTATTTTTTAAAAATAATTTTTCCAGAGGACTTAATTACTCTATTCTTCATATATCATCAGTAAGCTTTAGTTTAATTCAAGCATGTTTCTTCCAAATATAATTCCATTTTTTAAGGCTAGACTGAGGAATTGGTAATTTTCCAAATTTTTCTCCCTCTCCTGTGTGAGTAAGGTATAGCTTATTTCAGACCAGAAGTGAACATGGAAAGCTTACCAAGAATTTGAGAGACATACACTGGTCTTCTGTTGTTAATACAGAGAATTTCAGTACTGCTCTTAACTTACTTCCCTAATCCATCCAACTGTTTCTCCATGTCACTGTCACCTGGGTCACCAGATACTGTTGTCAGTTAGATCTTTTCTCCTACTTCAGCAAAATGGTTTTTTATATGACCTAGAAAAATAAGTAAGCAAATATAAAGCAGAGAAAGGAATTAGTCATTGGAGTCTAATTCTTATCCTTTGGAAAAGCAGGGAGCCAAGTTGTTCCTGACTTTGCTTAAAGAATTAGATCATACATCTCCTTGTGTGGATGCACAGAGAGTGATTCAGAATTAAAGCTGTCTCAAGAGACTTGGCTCTGATGCTCTACAAGGATCCTCATCCCACTCTCACTTAAGTAATCCAGCTCAGCCTTATCCTAGATGTGCTGATGGTTGGCAAAAGAAACAGTCAAGGTACTTCTCTTCCATGGCAATAATGTGAATAGTAACATAGAGAATGCGTTAGATTGCAAAACCACCTTCCCTGTAGGCAAATGCCAGCAGCACTTAAGATACTCCAGTTGTTTTTCCACTTCTAAATTGGGCATGAATAGGAGAGGGAAAGCTGCCTTATGTTTTGCTGGTGAGTAGTAGTTTGATTAGAATCATCGTGAATGTCCCTCTCCCTGTAGGGTGAAGTATATTCCCTGGTATGACTGATCAATCCCATAGGTCTCTTCTGTTTATTTTTCCTTCAGTTGTTAGCTGCCATCATACTGGGGCTTTTAATGAGGTCATAAATCCCAGATGCATGTTTCTCATCCTCTCCTTGCCAGGCTTCATGGCATATTTATAAAACAGAAGGAATGTTTTTGAGTATGAGTGGTAGGCATGTGTCCACAGCAATAGATATACCATGGCTGATGTCACTGGGTCAGTGAATTAGTCATTCATAGGGAGGGGGACCCATTATTCCCTGCCCTCTGAGCCTCACCATGGGGTTTCTGTTTGGGGTTTTTTGAACCCATTTAGCTGCCTACCTGTCCAGACTGTAAGGTCAGCACTTGGTTACAAGAATATTGAGGGAGACAGTGTGGAAAGCTGTTCTGAAGTTGGGGTAAATGACATTTCCCGCTCTCTGGTTTGTTGACAGATAGCTTCCACTGCCAGTGTAGTGGTAGGAGCTCTTCTTGCTGGACTCGGTGTCCCTTCCAGCTACTAGCTGTAGGTGAGGTTTGGCTTTCCTAACATGACACCTACTTGTATATGTGATGATTTCTAAATGCCGCCTTGGTAGCTTTTATCTTCTACCTCCTAAATACTGGCTTTTTGCATCTGAGTTCAGCCCTGGGTTCCTTGTCTTAAATAGGTCTTGACTTCTCAAAGGTAAGCTACTGGGTGGAAGACCTCCAGAAAGAAACATGGACATTTTCTCTGAAAGGAAATGTTAACCATTGCTGTTGGTAATGATGTGAAGAACAGAATGAACAGAGAGGAATGCCATCTTGTAACGTCTTCTAATTCTTATCCAAAGCAGGACCTGAATTAATGTTGAAAGCATGTGCAGGTGGAAGTGCTGTATTTTTAGGCTAATATGTTACTGCCATAGAAACTAGTTTACTGCGTACAGCAGATGACTGCACATGTACACATTTATGTTGATGAAATCTGTTTAATTTTTCATTTAGAATTAGTCTAAGAACATTAATGGAAACCTAAAAAATGAATGTTTGCTAGTATTCTTCATGTTTAAAACATGTTCCTGCCCTGCATGGGAAGAGTCAGTTATTTTTCTTATTGTAGAGAAGAATGCGGAATATATTAAGTTTGTGGTTTTTCATGGGTTTTGAAATAAATTTTTTGTGTGTTTTCACATGCTTCTCTTACTTTGCAGATTAAGTTTTGTTGTATTTATCACAGTCATATTCATCTGGGTTTTGAATGTAAGTCCTTTTATTCTTTGTGGTCGGTCCATAATAATTCTGTGCCTTATCAAGAACCTGCGAATGTCCTAGATGAAAACATTAAAAAAGTTATTTCCTCTTGCTGTTACTCAGATAGCTCAGAGGGCACTTCTTCCATCAACGTGTATACAAGAGGCTGGGAAACCACCCCAAACCAGACACCGGGTGTGTTGCATGATGGTAGCTTTTGTCTGTGCTCCACATCCTGTTATGTTTGCTGCTTTTAATTAAGTTGGCTTTCCTGATGGTACACTTAACTTTCCATTGCAATTACAGCTGCATGAAGTGTCAGCAGGTGTGTGCTTAGGGCAGTAATATAGCTGCTGATTTATCCTTCTATTTGATTTGAAGCCAGCAGGGAAGGAGGAAGAGGGGAGGCAGTGTTAATAGTTTTGCACGCTTCCAGGCGCCTTGAATAGCTGGCACTGTACAGAAACAGAGACCTGGATTCGCTCCAGGGCCACCAGTTTTGCAGTGAGCAGCCACAGGAAGGGCCTGTTTGCATATGTAGTTCAGTGCAGGAACGTAAGTGCACGGTTTGTGCCGTGAAGGAAGACAGCAGTAATTATCCGACCATCTGTATAAAAAGGCAACAGAAGCCCACTGCTATTGCTCAGTCCTGTGTGGCCTTAAACAGTAACAATGCAAAATGCCACAACTAGCTTCAACACTCAGTGCCCTTGAGGTGGCCTACTGCTTGCTCCAAATAAGAGACTAGAGTCCCTTGATGCTGATGAAGGTGTTGAGGTTGTAGTCCTGACTGCTGTATTTACCCAGCAGCTAGGTGCCTGGCCACAAACTGGAATTTCCTCCTGTGGATCAGTTATCTAAAGCAATCTGGGGCGAATTAGGCTGCCGAATTAACAACCAGCTCAACTTGCTAGGAGTAGGTCCTGGAGAGGGGAGAGAGGTTTAATATCTCAGCTTTCAAATGCCATCAGACAAGTGATAGACCTGATTTCAGATTTACAGCTCTGAATGATTTTGGAGTTGGAGGCTGACCACATATAGGCAGCTAATTCTGAGAAAGGTAAGGAAAGAGGAAAAGAGGGCATCCTCTGTCTTCTAGTGGGGTACTCCTCTGAGACCAGACCCTCCCCTGGCTGAGGTGGAGCAGAGAACCCAGTTCCATCCCATTCTCTTCCAGAGGATGTGATAACCACGGTTGTGACTTACCATGAGTGAGCCTCAGTTTTTCCTGTGGAGGGTGTTTGATTTGAAATACTCACCAGGTCATTAATTCTTCCGTGTCCCAGGCAAGAACCCTGATGAGAGGCTGAGAATCAGTTTCATCAGCTTTCCTGTCAGTGGGACAGGAAGGGTTGTGCCTGGTTTGAGCTTCAGTGGACAGCATAAACGTGCATCTGACACCAAAGTAATCTTGAAGTTCTAACCCCTTCTAAGTAGGGAGACCCCAAATTAAAGTTTTTAAAGACTTGATGGAACTTAACAGTTGGCCATTACTAGCCAGTCCTTCTCTGCATTCGATCATGCAGTGGCTTGGTGCAGGAAAAAAAGGTTTACTATGCATTAGTATGTTCAATTGAGGCAGACAGCAAATTCCTGGATAGCCATCGCCCCCTCCCAGCAGACTGCTTATGATTTCCCAAAGCAGGGATGAGATGTAGTAGGACTGCCCACCCACTGGGAGCAGCTTGAGATACGAAGAACTAATCATCTGTTTAATAAGGGGCCTGATGGTTAACTAGAAGTCCTCGTTCCTGTTGATATGAGAAATTTACAATTCCACCTCCAGAAAATTCAAACTTGTCATGCACATTATCTGTGGCTTACTTTTGTCAGAGCCTTAAGCTATGCTGTTTCTCCGCTTTGTTCTGTGAAAGAAGAGCCTGCACTCTATGTTGAAAAATGGTTGTTTAAGGCTCCATATACTGCCAGCAGGCAAAGCCCAAGCCACTGCAATTCTTGCTAGGTTCTGCCACAAGGGGAGCAGAGAAAATTTCTAGATGGATATGTACTGGCCAGAAAGCCATGTAGTTGTACTTGACAAACAACAAAGAGAGTTCCTCTCTAGGGTGGCTTTCTTCTTGGGATCTGGGAAGAGAGGACTGGGGTTCTGGCAAACCTTTGGGCAGCAGAAGATTGTGAGAAAGATTGGTTTGATAGGAGCAGCTGAGCAAATACTTCTCATCCCATCAGAAGTGGGGGAGGATTTGCTGTATTCCGCTGAGTTCTTGCACAGAGATGGTGTTTATAGGCTCTTCACCTAAAGAGTAATTGAGAAGTAAGCCCTTTTCCAGCTGTAACCTGCACTTGTTTTTCATACCTGTGTGAAGGACAGGAGCCAAGTATCTTGTCTTATTGGAGATTTTAGTTGTGTCAGAACTGACAGGACTCTAATCTGAGCAAATATTGTTTCTGTCTTAGTTGTTTCTACTCTGTAGAAAAAAATTACCTGACAGCCCTTTTCCCTTTTTTTGCCTTAAATTTTCTTTTGTAGTTAAGGGCTGTGTGATTTACTGAGTACCTGGGTAACTATCTCTCAAGTGCTCTCCTGGGTACCAGCAGCAGTGTTTTTCCTCTCACACTGAGGTCATCTGTGAAGCCGTTGTATTTAGTATAATAAACTTAATCTATTCATACTTATCAGACCTATGTTTTACAAGGCGCTATTATTGCATATGCTGAGAGACCACCTTTGCTATTTTTGAGAAGATAAATGCTTTTAGGTGCTAAGAACCTGTAACTGCAGGTGACTGTGGTGGAGTTGTGTCTGCTGAAAATCAGGCCAAGGAGACACAACCAACCCTAAGACCGAGGCTGGAATGCAGATGTTGCCTACGACTTGGCTCCACCAGCCACAGACCTTGCCTGTCTTACTGCTCCTCAAGCACCTCAGTAAATGCCTGTGGAAGGATGTGGCCTCTGTGTTGCAGCATCTTTTTGGAGGGAGATTAAACCACTTTGGGACTCAGATACAGTTGCTTAGGTGGGACTCCTGAGTGCAGAGTTGGACTCTGTGTTTTGATTTCCATGTTCTCTGGGCACCTCTAGCAGAACAGATTCCTTGGGATAACTCCTGCATTGTGAGGTGTTCTTCCCTGTATCTTTCCTTAGACAGCAGTACAGGCAAGGAGTTTGTACCCCTTTATAGAAAAGATGGAAATGCACTTACAGAATGTCTGAAATTAATACAAGTTTGAGTAAACTTGGTAGAAAAATAACTCTTTCTCAATTACATTGTACACCTTCAATTGATCTTCCCCATTCTTCATCCATCAGGTCTAAGTCTTGTGGCCGTGTACCTCAGTGACATCATTCCTTGTTGATAGCACAGCCACAAGTCAGAGCTCCATCAGAATTGTTTCTGCTAGTCACTTTGTGGTCATTGCCTGCTTTTTCTTTCTGTTTCAAGTCTTATTTGTTTGTTCAGCATCATTGTATCCTGGCAGCCAAGTTGCAAGCAGATTAGATTATTTTATTTTTAAACTTTTTTTGTGCTAGAACAAGTTAATGCATATGTACACTTCAGCTGTCTGCTGTCATCTGTTCAATGGGAGGAGACCTGAACCTTCTGACTCTGAGGGCTCAGCATTGGATCTGCCTGGAGGTGACCCAGCCTCAGCAGTTCATCCCTTACAGTTCTTATGAGGACTCTTTCTTGTCTTTTTCTTGTAACAATATTAGGGTGGCATCTGGCGCTTCCTTAGCTTCATCTAATGCTACTACCAGCCCCCCCCAAATTTTTCCTTTGTGCTCTTAGTTTTGGTCTACTGCTATATTTTATTTACACAGCCCCGTGACTCCCTTTAGTTTTCATGCCCCCCACTCCAAAACTGCCAGTGCTTCCTGTGTTTCAATGAATCCCAATTTGTATCACAGAATTTACAGATGTGTGCAGCAATCATTTAGCCTATGACTGGCGTACAACCTTTTTTGGAATTCAGGTCAGGCTTGTCTTCAGAACAGTGGTTAGAGATCATGCAGTTTATTGTGACTGGTTGTTGAGGTGGAGTTGTGGTTTTATTTCATGCTCTCATCCTCTGTCTCTATGTCTACAATAGACAGAGTTTCTGCCTCCACATGCGGATTGACAATTTATGTTTTGTTTTACTCTTCCGAAATACATTACTAATCAAACATCTTAAATGTTAAATCAGGTTTTGGCCCATATGATGCAAAACATCTAGAGAAAAAAACTAAGAATACTACAGCTTGCATTTCAAAGATGTGGTGGTAGGCAATGCAGCTCTTTGCTGCATCAGCTCTACTAAGAAGGGACTTGTTCAACTCTGTAGATGCAGGAATAATTGGAAAAGAGCTGTTGGACCATTTCATTGAGCAGCTATTATTCACAGAACACATGCAAGTAAAGCGTTGGTTTATAGGGTTTGGGTCATACCATATACCTTTTTGTGAAACTCTCTGCTTTGCTTGTCCATAAAGGAAGGAGGTTCAGTGCCATGATCTAAGTGTGAATCCAGAAAAAAACCTTGTCCCTGTGACCTGACACGCTGTGTAACTTTGATCTGTGACACAGCAGTTCCTTGGTGTGCCAGCAGTTCAAGGCATTGGACATGCAGATACAGTGCTTTCACTCCACTGAATTATGAATGAAAAGATGTACCTTCTAAATCATAAATCATATTGCAGACAGTTTTTGAAAGAGAGATTGTGTTCTTGGTGAAGTTGCAGATTAGCAAAGCAACTAATGTCTTATCCCATGCCATGGGTTAACTTTTGATTAATGAAATGAACATTGCCCTAGGGAAATGTACTTCTTGGGATCGTGGCTGATCTGTGAAAGAGGGAAACTGACTTTATAAAAGTCTTCTGGAGATGGGTTCAGTCCACTTCAGATCGATAGTAAGGCTCATTCTGCTTCAGCTGGCGTTGGGCACAACTGGTCCTTCCCTGTAAAGCAGAGACAAAGCATGGGTGCAGTTTAAAGAAAATGCATACCAATTCAACAAATACATGTGCATGTGCTTAATTATGGGGGTTTTTTTAATGAACCAGGGTCTTAATTCTGTTGTGATTTGCCATCAGGCAGTGAGAGATAGTACATCAAAGACTGATTATACTTAAGCTTGTATGTTACTCCATTAATAAGCTGATTTTGTTGTTGTCTTTTGCAAGCTAATAAATCTGGCTTTTGTAAGTAAGTTAATTGTCATGTAATTGGGATCGATATTGTCAGGAGCCGTGTTGTTTTTCCATAGCGCATTGAATCGAGAACAAGAGATCAGCAGAGCTGTTGCTGTAGCCTGATGGCAGTATCAGCAAATGGGTTGTTTGTTCTTCCAGCCCTTTTTGGTGCTGCTGTCGAGTGGTGGGGAATACTAACGGCAGGTTGGCGTCAGCCTTGATTCCAGCCTTGATTCCAGCCTCCTACATGTGTGTACGTGTGTCCATTCTCACAGGCACACAGATTAAAGCCACTGTTTGGTTTTATGACTAGAAAGTGACAAGGTCACCAGTGTCAGATCTCAAAGGGATATCCCTCTGAGGTGTGGTACTGGTTTACTTTCACAGATCCACCCAGCAAATGCAGTGCTCAGTCTGGGGTGAGCTGGCTCAGAAAGCTTACTGACTGCCAGGAATTGGAGCCATGGTGAGAGACTCCTCCATCCTTGGCATCATTGTTTTCAACCATTTGAAAGTGCAGTTATCTGAAACTTCTCTTTGATAGCCTGTTTGTTTGTCAGTCAGTGGTCTCAGGAGCTTCATAAATATTCAGCGGTGTGGCCTTTCTGACTTCCAGCTGGTGCTTTAGCCTTCTTTAGTAGGAATAAAAGCTAAGCCATTGAGACTTTAAAAATGGTGCTGACTCGTAACCTAGATAACTAAAAGATAAAAAATAGATTGCAGTACTCTATTCCTCTGCAGATACTCCTTTAATTTTGGTGGTTTGAATGATCATAATTTTGTATTTTAAAATAGCCATTTCCTATCTCTTCTGGCTCTTGAGAAAACAGGTGCAAAATAAGCAAGATGAGGGTGGGCATGGGGAAAGTGTATGTGCAGCCTCTGTGCCCTCACTGTTTTAGTTTTATTACAGGTGAAGCTCATGGGGCTCTGGGAAATGGTGCCTCCACTCCCCATCCTGTGTGTGGCCAGATGTGTCTTGTCTGGACTGACAGAGCTGGTGTGTAGAGGCAGAGATAAAGACTGCTCACATTCCTAAAATCCTTCTTTTTATTTTTGTCCTAATGGACTCAAGAAGGGCTTCTAGATTTATAGGCTCCATTTTTTCTCTGCTTTTCTGGCCCAACAAAATCCTTGCTGTGCAGCATCAGCCAAGGGGGAAAGTGCCCACGACCGTGGATGAACTGCTCCAACCAAAGGCATGCTGAAGAGCAGAGGGGTACCATGAGCACTGGTGTAACAGAAGGCAGCAGCTTCCAGCCCATTTTGTAAGGAACCTGAATCTGTCCTTGATTTAAACATATGTCTTGAAAGCTCCTGTTGGGTTGACCCACTGTGGAAGCATGGAGGAATACTTAATTTCTTGGTCCACAATGGGACTGAAGTTAATGCTGACTTGCTAAGTCTTGTTAGTAGCTATGTGAGGTCTGGTAGTTTTGAGTATGAGCAGTTGTCAGGGTCTTGGGAAGCTTTAAAGAAGAAAAATTGCAGGTGGGTCACTTTCAGGTTCAGTGACAGCAAAGTGCATGTTTTCTCTTTTGACATGAGCAAATTCCTTGGCCTGAGTCTCAAACTCAGTGCCTGAGTCTCTTAATGAACCTTGCCATGATGATCATGTCAGATCCTCCAGCTTGCCTGAATAAATCCTACTTATTTGTCATCAGAAGAGCATGTAACTGTTTTCACTTGCAAAACAACTGATTGTGTATCCATAGAGCATCCTCCTCCAGCCCCAGTTAGAGGCTGAAGCCTATGTGACAATGTATGTTCTGAGTGAAGCCTTGTTAATTGAGCATGTAAATGTGTAATTGTCTGTGCAGTTATTCAATTGACACATGTTTAGTCTGTGCAATTATTCAATTGACACGTTTTTAGTTTGCATACAAATAGGGGAGCACAGTCATGCAGTTGAGCAAACTATCCACTTATGCTTAAATAAATATGTGCATTCTGCACACAGATGTGAACACCCTTAAAAAGATCAATCCAGTTGTGGTCACCTCCTCTTTTCTTTTTCTATGTGGATATGTTAATCTGCTTATATTCATCCAAGTCGGTAACATACCATAGATGCTGTGTTACCTTGGTTCTTTTCCCTACTGAAAATGTTTCACTGGTGTGGGAAATGGGAGTTACCATAGGAGTTGTTCAGAGGTTGCCCTTAGTGTATGTGCTTGCTTTTAGTGAAGTGGTACCTCACAATGATTGGTGCTGTAATACCTTTAAAAATGTTTTGTGCATATGAAATACTAATTTGAAGTGTGGGGGTTTTTTAGAGGAAAGGCTGCTTTAATAATGGGAGTTGTTGGCAGTTGCAGTCCAGTGCAACTTCTGAGAAGCTAAAAAGGGCATAAAATTTGCAAATAATGGTACAATTGGAGTTTTCTCTGCACTCAGTGGTTTCTCTGCGTGGAAGATGCTGATCTTCAAAGAAAGGGTGATCTAGCAGTTTTTTTCTGGAAATTCTTGTCTGTTCCAGTGAATAAAACTCCAAACATCTGTTGGAGGTGTGCAGTGTTCATTTACTGTGAAAGAAAACACAGTAATACTGCCTTCCTTTATAACTTGTCCTTTTTTATATAGAATAAAAACACCACATTTGGTCTTTTTGAGGTGGTTTAAGATACAAGTATATAGAGAGGTAGTTTCAATAGCATGCGAAAAGTTCCTGAATAGGGATAGAGCTGTGCCGTGTATGTGATTGACAGCTTTATCCATCCAAGGGTAGTCTGTTCTTAAAGTAATGCTTTGTTTGTGGGTGTGAATGGTGTCAGGGTTGGGGATGCCATTTTAATCTGAGTGACAGCCACTCCTCTAACACCCCTGTCTCTTCATTTCTCCGCAGATGTCGCTCCTATGAGGATTGCTGTGGCTCAAGATGCTGTGTAAGAGCTCTCTCTATCCAGCGACTATGGTATTTTTGGTAGGTCCAGGGCATTTGGGAATTTTGTGTTTGTCCTCGTCTTCTTTGTTGGACTTAAATCAGGGTATTGCCAGCCCTGGTATTTTAGAGTACAGTAGGTACAGGTATGCAGGAAGGTCTATGTGCACACTGAAATGAAAGGACTTTGGTTTTTCTTATAAAATTGTCCCAATGTAGTAAGAAAATACTGAAAAAGGAGGTTGATCGTGTTAGGTGGACCTTTCCTGCTTCTGCATCTTGCTGCTTTGTACAGGCAGAGGTTCCACTTTTATCCAGACTTGCTGAATTCTTTATGCCCATCCCAACTACTACCAAGCAGCAGCATTCTTCCTTTTTTGTTGGGCACTCAGTTTTAAAAGTGGATCGTATGAGAAGGATTGTGCTTTTAGGCAGGGTTTAATATATTCTTGCCAGCTGAATTGAGACTTCAATTAAAAAGGAAGAGAAGTACATTTATGGCTATGAGGATTTCACTGGAGATGACAGCAAAGGAAAAGAAGGCAGAAAGATTGAGCCTGTGAAACCAGCAGCTCAGTAATCTGGATAAAGCTTAAACTAATCACTGTTATATGCATAATGAAAAAATAAGGTAAATTCCTTTTGGAGTGGAATTTAAGAAAGCACCTGAATAAAACCTTCTCATTACAGTTGAGAGAAAGCAAATGCTCTTCTAGAAAACCCGATTTCGGACATTTTTATGTGGAATTTGAATGCTGATTAAAAAAAAGCCTTCAAAATTGAAAAAAATAAACAATGAAAACCAGAAGGCTGGTATATACTATAATACAGAGATTTCCCAAAGCTGACTGTGGGATTTCAGTGTAGAATCCTTACTGGTATAAGTGAAGAGCTCTCTATCTCAATCCCTGGGGTGACGTAGTAAATCTCTGTTTTTCTGTTCAGACAAAATCCTTTGCAGGAACACTGCCAAAGGGGAATGTATTAATATTGGCTCAGGGAAAAGGAATCTCCTTCTGCTCTCATTTCTAATGTTGAAACAAGAACAAGGTTTGAGCCTTTGCATGAAATAACTCTTGCTGCCGTGCTGTGCCGCACTCTTCCTCTCAGGCACCCGGAAATTCTCCAGAGGAGATGAGCATGGTGTGTAGGCTTGCCTCTGGCCAACTTCCTTCCCTTCCAAAAAAGCACAGTTGTCATTGTCTTACAGTAAAAGGCCATGAAACACGATGGCAATTACAGGCAGAAGAACCATTGGTATTTACAAGAGCTTGCATGAGTCACTGGCGTGTCTGATAACTGGTCAAAGAAACGCGGTGAACGCCACTGTCTGAAGAACAAAATCTGATGTGCCCTTGCTTCATGTTCCTGTTTCCACAGCACCAGGGCAAGGGGATGATGAGGACAGTTTAGTTGGGTTGGAAAAGGAGCTGAGAGAAGGAGAACTGTAGCTAAATTATGTCTTTTTTATTCAGAATTTAATATCCCATATAGGAAGCACAGATCAAAGTTTGTCACCATCAGTACTGAATCCTTCAGTCTTTTTGAGCTTAAGTGCCATCTACCATATTTCCCATGGGAGACGAAATTAAAATGTTGAGTTAATTTAAGAACATCTAAGACTCTTCTTTTAACGGCAGATGCAGAAGAGTGTTTCTCTCTGTACTCCACAAACCTTCTGAGCAGCCAAGATGCTCTAAGCCTGGTGCCTGCATCCGCGATGTGCCATTTGAAACTGTACTGACCTGGAATTTCAGTTTAGCATCTCAGTGGCCAAGGTCAGGTGTGAACCTGAACTTTTGAAAAGCATTTAGCTTTCAGGTTACAGACCAGAAAACATTGTCAGTACTAATCACTGAAGATGTCCATAATATATCCATAAATGCCCCATGAGTGCTATCCCAAATGACAGACATGCTCTCAAGAGGCAACCTATTTAAGAAACCCTGTTAAAAGTTGTAGGCTGATATGTTCTCAGTCTGGATTTAAATGCTGCCCGAATGTGCAGGTTTTGACTTCCCTCTTCTTTTTGCCTAGGTTCCTTTTGATGATGGGAGTTTTGTTCTGTTGTGGAGCTGGTTTCTTTATCCGAAGACGGATGTACCCTCCTCCATTAGTAGAAGAACCTACTTTTAACGTGTCTTACACCAGACAACCAGTCAATAATGCATCAGGTCAGAGACTGTTCATACAAGTTTCACTGGTTTCTTACTTTGGCCAAGGCACTTTCAAAGGGTGGGTTTTGAGCTTTTGTTTCGTTGGTTTTTGGAAACTGTGCGATTTGTACAAGGGATTGCACTGCACTAGAACATGCAGGCACCTCCCGTATTGAGTGATGCCTTCAGCCTTTCCAACAGCATAATTCAGCTGCAGTGTACAGAAGTGGTTTTGAAACACAGGATGACAGGACTTTAGTTCTGTTTTGGTTCCTTATACCTTTACAGCTGTGTGTTCATGCATGGAAGGGGGCCAGCAAGCTCTCCCTTTGCAGTGTAGACAAAATGGTAGGTGTCCAAATTCAACAGTCACATGAAGAAAGAGTTTTAAGTACAATTCATAACATCTGGCAGAGGTGAAGGAAAGCCTAGCATTTTCTTCCACAGTCTGGCCATCTTGCAAGTATTTTGTTTTTGATTTGCCTTCGATGTTCCGTGCTGCAGTCTTTCTGTGGCAAAGTGGTCTTTTTCCCCTTGTTAGTCTGATTGCTGTCTCTCTGGTAAGTAATAACTGTGAGCATCAGGAGGACCTACCTAGTGAGGGCTCCTCTGGCAAAACTGCTTTTTAAGTTTCTAATGTCTTTCCCTCTGATAGTTCCAGTTGGGAACTCTCCTAGGTCTAAATGGTTAAAAAGATGTTACAGACACAAACTAACACTTTACTCACCCTCCTTGTTTAAATCCTAAGGGTTTTTTTAGTGCTTCCGTTCTGCATCTGTTTTTCTCCTTGGCTGAACAGAGAGTATTTTTCAGCTGGGGGGGAGCCAGTCCAACCAGACTAATATTTTTAAGCCTGAAAAATAGCCTTTTGTTTATGTGAACAGGGAGTGTCTTTGGCTGGATTGGTAAACACCAGATTTAAATTTAGAGCACAGTTTTACTCTTTCATGGTGTTTCATGGAACATAAATTGTGGGCAAATATAAAATAAGCACAAGTTCTTTGATGACCTGCTTAAGACACCTGCTTCCAGACTGTTACTACTGTTACTTAAAAGCTTTGGGCTTTGAGCTAACCCCACCATTTATTTTATTTTTCAGTTTTAGTTTTTCTGCTGTTCTAGAAATATTCAACAGCAAAAGCAATGAGAATTAGTAGTCAAGCAAGTTCCCATTTTCCACTAGTTACTCTTCCTACCAGGTTTGGTACCAGTAGCCAATTCACTGTGAGGTGGAGTCCTCAAAATGTGGCTTATTGCCTGTCTCCCTCCTTCTCTGCAGAGATAGCAGCAGCATCTTCTGCCATCCCAGCAGCATCTGCTGGGAGTGCTTTTCTGGGAGCTTGACTGGGAGAATGGAAGGGAAAGATCCCTTAGAAGCTGTGTCATTGTAGGAAACACAGACTGACACCAAAAGAAGAAAACCTGTTGCTCAGCCATGACTTTTTTCCCAGCCCATCTTTATTTAAACAGACAGAGAGAAAGAGAAGAAAACTAACTTACATCTTGAGACAGAGACAGTCTGTGACTTCGGTTGCATTGTCATCTTCCACCACCCACTGTGGTATCTGAGGAGGGTTACACACCAGCTTTGTTCTTGCAGCAGCAATCTCTGTTACTCCTTGTGTGTCATAGCCAAGGAATTTTGTGTTTGGTCATACGTTTCCTCTCCTTGTTCCTGCAGGCTCCGACGTCATTTCCTAAATTTAATCTGTGCAAAGCAGTCTTGTCCCATTGTGTTAGCCAGCAGTAACTGGCTACAGCTTGGCTCTTTGCTTCATGCAGGTTCACCTCTAAGCTGTATGATGCTTAGGAGGGAAATAATCCATCTGAGCTGCACTCTGCCTTATCAGCAGGTCTGGGACACCACAAAATAATCTGTGAAGTCCTTTTGTAAGACTTGACATGTGAGTCCTGGCCACAGTAGAGACTCCTTTGTCCAGCTGGGATCACAAATTTCTCCTCTCTGCAGACAGAAGAGCTTTTCTGTCAGGGCAACTCAACAGGGCTCTGTTTTCCATTTCAAAGGGTAGTTGCTTGAGGCAGTGTTGCCTTTTGTTTCACTAAGTGATTTCCATTGGATGCAAAACCGAAACTTTTTGGTGGTATCTGAAGAAGTGAATGCAGTCCTGCCAGCCTGGGTTTTTTCTGGAAGGGAGAAAGATACTCCTTATGTTTGCTCTGATGAACACTTTGAAATACGTTGCCCAAGTGTGCAGAGCTCAGGCCCTGGGAGATCACAACCTGATGCCTCTGCTGTTGCTGATCCTTTTTCTCTCCTTTTCTTTCTTTCAGGGTCACAGCAACCTGGAGTGCCGTATTACACAGATCCAGGTGGACCGGTGATGAATCCCATGGCTATGGCTTTCCACGTCCAGCCGAATTCTCCACAAGGAAACCCGGTTTACCCACCCCCACCTTCCTATTGCAACACACCACCCCCGCCCTATGAGCAGGTGGTGAAATCCTCCACGTGAGGACTCTGGCTCTCTGACCTGACTGTGTGAGAAGAAGGTGCAATTGCAAAATGACCAAGATGGAGGGCACCTGCCCATTTGAACACTTGCTAGTTCTCCAAGTCCTCTCTCCTTCCCTTCCCTGCACCTTTCCTCATTAAAGTTACTTGCAAAGGGGTGGTTTTTAAATTTTTTTTCTTTTTTCTTTTTTTTTTTTTTAGTAGAAGTGGATTTTTTCTTTGTCTTCAAAATGAGAGAAGTTGTCTTTGTAATGCTTTTAATGGAAACCTATATTTAAAACCTGTATGTCTTTCTCTTTATTTATTGTTCGTTTCAATCAAAGTTTTAATTGCAATTGTGGCAGGTTACTGATAGGAGCTTTTGGGACCCCAGAGTGATGTGCAGCCTCCTAAGATCCCGCAGCAGAAATGCCCTCATCTAAGGGAAACAACAGAGAAAGAGGATAAAGGTAGAAGCAGCAGGGCAATGATTTTACCAGAAATTGTGACTACTGTCTTTCGCTTTTACAATTTCCTTATGCAGTTTAGTTCTGATGTGTAACAGAAAGATGCTCTGATGAAAGTCATTGTGACTAGAGCACCAGCATTGGTTGAGTCATGGCAGGGGCTCTGGCAGGTGCCCTAGAAAAGAGGGAGTTGTCGCTGTAAACAATGCATCCAAAAAGTTAAGGACTGGGACTTGAGTGTTTTTTATCCATCACCTGCACTCTGCCTGTGTGGTTGGCATCTTGGCTCCTCTTGTTTTGCCAGTGCTGAGATTGTATGAAACAGACAATGACCTGGATGTTGGCAGCAAGAGGGAGGTGTTAAAGCCTCAGAGCTACTTGTGCCTCTTGACAGAACAGTTAGAAACACTGAAATACATAGGTTTTTTTCCCTAAATTGGAAAATATTTACAGTAAGAAGGGATGGGAGCATGGGTACAAGTTTACTTTGTTTGATGGTGATGGGAGTTTAGTCCCTGAGAAATAGTATCTTTCATTATAGTCTTACTGCTGCCACGAAGAGTACCAAGCTGTCATCTTCAAGTGACAGATCTGTAAATCTGCTCTCCTCTCTAGGTCAGAAAAATAATAACTTTTGGGACAGGTTCTTAATAGCATTCTTTGACCTGATGCACAGATGGTTTGGCTTTCAATATCTGTTAGCTGTTCTTGCATTTTGTTGTGATTGCTCCTGGTCAGCCCTCTGCGTGACCACAAATGAACACCTTCAAATAAACACAGAGCCTTCTTTGCCTGTCAAGGCTCTCACACCCATCCATGTCTAACAAGAATGTGAAGCTGCTTGAAACATGATTTTGTACTAATGGAACCTTCTCCTTTTGTGCATATTCAGAGTCATGTCACCGAGCAGTGACAAAAAGAAGATGCCATTGCCTCCTGCTGCTGAAGGACCTGCAAAAACAGCATAGCTGAGGGTTAGGAGTCCAATGTGGTCTTTTGGGTACCATGTGGATGCTCCTGTGTCATGCCAGCCAGAGCACAGAGGTCACTGAGGTGGTTTGGAGTAATTTGAAGACCTGTTGCACAGGGATTTGCACAAGAGAGCCAAAGCTTTATTGTGCTGTTGTTCTGTGCCAGTGGCTTCTGAGGACTGGTTTCTAGGTGTCAAGATGGATTTGCAGAACATCCCTTTTGCTGTGAATATGAGTGTCTAACAGAAAAAAGACTAAGGGCCACTGTTTCTGCTGGTGGAGTTAGTAGCCATCCAGATCAGAGCTAGCACTGGAGGAGTTCATTCCTGCATACCTGACTTGGGTGAAATTGTAACCGAGGCTTTCCCTTACTGTGCATCATAATAAGGGACAAAGCAAAGTACTTCTGTGTGTGCAGTCTAGGCTTGGGAGACACACTTCAGATAACAAAAAAGTACATTTTCTATATGAATACTAGGTCCATCTGCACATCACAACTGTATATATTTTCTAAATTAGTGTGCACTTGAAGTGTAAAAGCTGTATATGTCACTGACTATGGTTGTGTTTACAGAACATAATTTTTTAAAAGCAAATTCAACCTTTTTCTGTCAATAGAAATGGCAACAGACCTCATGTTAGTAGATGGATGTTGTTAAGTCCTTTTATATTACGAAATGTATCTATGACAGCTGGCATTGTCCTGGACACATTGAATAGAAGCCTTTGTACAGTGAAATTCAACTTCAGGTGAAGTTTTCCTGAAGTCTGGCTCGTTTATTTCCTAGTCTTGATGGATGACACTACCTCGTACAACATAGGGCATTCTCTGCTAGCAAACTTGTTTGGCTTTTTCTTGAAAACACAACACTTCTGTGGGCATCCATAAGCACTGCTTGCAAATTGTTTACATGCCTTTCCTCTAGATGCCTCACCAATTCCAACAGGATTTTACTTGGCCCTAGTGGTGATGCCCTAGGAGCTGCCAGCTGCTGCAGCTTTGCTAAAGTGAACTTCCCCATGGGGGTTTGGTGCTTTATCTGCTGGGATTCTCTGGGTGCAGCTACTGCGTCCTCTCTCGAACACAAGAGAGATTTTGGTGCCCCGCTGATGAGGCAGGGTGGTGTTTTGACGGCAAAGTAAGGTTGGTGGTGGTAGCTGGGAGCCCTGGGATGTGTGGGGCACTTTCCTGCCCCTTCCGGAGGCACTGGACCAGTGTGCAGCTAACTCCTCGCTGGCCTTTGAGATCTCCCCATCTACCTCAGGAAGGTGATTTTGTGCCTTGTGCCCATCTGTCTCCTGGTTCTTGCAGGGAAGTTTGATCTAGGGGGGGTAAACACCTTTACCGGGCTTGGCCAGAATGGAGATGCTTTAGGGGAGCCACTGAACCTGGGTGGGGAACCAGGAACATGAACAATGTAACTCCTTGAGGTCCTTTCTTCAGTTACGCATCCCCAAAACTTGTCTGGTGTGCCTCTGAGGAGGCAGGGACGAGGCAGGGACAGACACCTTTGAGGTCTCTGCTGCTGTCACCTGGCAGCAGGGAGAATGAGGGGAGTCAGTGCCCTTCTGCTGAAATCTCCAACTATGCTGCTTTATGAGAAAAGACACCCCAAGGGACTCTTAATACACCTTGCCTGTAGCTCTGGTGGGGCCTGTGTTTCATCACTTTGGGAAGTGATTATGTAGTGACAAACCTTTTTATGGTTTGTGGGTAGTTTGGTTTTTTTTTTCCCTTTGGAGCTCCTGTGACAGCTTACCATGCTATGACAACAAACAGCTGTGACTGTATTTTCCAAAAAGTTATTCAGACCATGTGAAGAAGCAAAGGAGGTATTCGTTCTTCCCTGTTTTAAAAATACTCAGCTCCAAAACCTCAGAGAGGTTACCTTTATATACATATATCCAAAACATCACTTTTTGGCACACAGGTCAGCCAAGAAGCCCTAACACTTCTGCAGCTAGTGAAGCCTATTTTCTTTCATTTTTCTTTTTCCATCTGACACTTCTAATTGAGTAGGTGAGCCAGGATGCCTTTGGCTCCTCTGGCTGTAGGAGCCCTCCCCTCTGCCGCCCTGTCACCAGGAGCTGAGCTGCCTTACCGTTTGTACTGTTTGACAGGGAAACAACTACAGAGACACCATGCAGGGGGACATCCAGCCTAAGACAGCTTTTATAAAGCAACTGCTAGATAAGGCAATTAAAGATGAGGTGCAACTGGCAGCCACTGTTCCAAGCTGCTACGTGCTGCAAGGTGAAAGGGACAGCAGAGGAAGCAGAAGGAGCAGTGACAAGTTAAGCACCATTGCCTTCCTGCACAAGTCTGTTATTTTAGCTTTATGCAGTGAGAGAAGTCACAAGGATGGATATATCTCTACCTGTCCCACTCTTGTTTCTCTCCTGCTGCCTAACCCTATCTTATCTAATAGCTATGAGCTGGATTTACCACAATCCACTGGCAGATGTCAACGAGAAGCAGTGGTTTGAAGTCAGGTGCCTGTGCACAAATCACACTGGCCCTGACTGTTAATCAACATGAAACCAATGGAAACAATGGGGAAAAAAATGAACACTTTCATCAGGAAAGGCTGCTGCATCAAACACCCTGCTGGGCAGGGCTCATCTTGGTGCTGCCTGGCTATGAGGTGACACATGACACACCTACTCCTGCCCATGTGTCTCTCATATGCTATCTACATGTTACAGAGATCTGCTGTGCTAGAAAAGCCCCAGTGCACTTAAGCACCTACACCTGAATTTGTACAGATCAGAACTGATCCTCTTAATCCAAAAAACCACCAGTTTCTTCACGAGTGGCACAAAGGGCTTTGTGAAACAGAAATACTGCCCCTTGCTTGCATCATACTTGATGTTCCCTTCTGTTAAAGCCTAGCTAGAGGAACATTTCAAACTTCCTCAAAGCTGGTAAATAGCTGTTCGTCAGCTGGACAGAGAGATTGCACACGTGTTTGAAAAACCAGCTCATCCCAAGTCAGGCTTTAGCTGCAGACTCATCCTTTGTGTGGCCACAAAGGAAAGCAGTGCTTTGCACTAAGCAATGTACACTAAAAAGCTCCTGGGAGCAGCAGCAGGAAAGGCACCTGCAGTGCTAGGAAAATGTGAAGGTTACAGAAAAACAGTCTGCCCTCTTTTTAGCATGTGTTTTATCCTGCAGGACTGAGATGGGGAAGCAGCTCAGCAGTCAGATCATTGGCACAGCTATCATCACAGTGCTGGAGGAAAGGAAGGAGAACCACAATGAAGAAAAAAACAGACTCAAACACATTACCACCACATAGCTTGATCTTTACTAATAAAGCCAAAGAACAAAACATCAGCATTTTTTTCCTCTTTTTCTGCCCAAAGAGCATTTCCATTTTTAACACTACTGCTTTTTGCAACAGATGGACTACACACACAGACAAAGCAAACCAAGGAACATTAAACCATTTTCTACATTTGTAGTTTGATGTCATTTCTGAGGACAACGCCTTGGTGAAATGCACTTTTTCACCTTCTCACCATATCTTTCCTTAATGGGCCACCTAGATATCACAACACTGTGACAAACAGAAAGGAGGAGCCACAGGGAAAGTCACGTCAGGAAGACGAGGCAGATGCACTGTCAGACACTTCCCAGCTTGATACTTTTCCAGTCTTCCTCAATTCTGAGAGGATTCTGCAGAGAAAGATGGTGCCAGGCCTGCCAGGCCCCACCATGGCAGAAGGCTGGC
Source organism: Oreocharis arfaki (assembly GCA_013398015.1). Lineage (NCBI taxonomy): Eukaryota > Metazoa > Chordata > Aves > Passeriformes > Paramythiidae > Oreocharis > Oreocharis arfaki. The sequence continues at coordinate 61,231 of VZRR01003444.1, read as the reverse complement.
TATGGTACAGAAAGAGCAGGTCGTTGTCATTATCTTGGCAGGTATGCTCCAGCATTTTGGGGATCTGCTCAGCATTAAGCTGTTCTGAGCGTGTATATACCTATATATTTTTAAAACTAGCAGGTTTTAATTCCCTTTAGGTTCCGGCCAGTCAAACTCACCTCCCACAGGAGCCATTCCATGCAGGCTAGCCAAGGCCAATATGCATATAATCACTGAACAAAAAAACCTGCCAGCTGACCCCCTAGTTACCCAGTCCATACAACACAAGCGTGGGATGTGCCAGGAAGGCCGGTGGCTTCTGCCTGTTTGCAGGCAGTTCCTGTAAATGTGGTGAGTCCTCTCCCTGCTAACACACGCAACATGCTCTGCAGCCACAGTGGAGGGGAAGGAACAAAGAGGTGGGGGGTGATGTGAAACAGGATCAGAGCTGGGGTCTACCTCCTTTGTTAGTATTTCTCTGAGACTTCAACCTGGGCAAGTTTCCCTCCTGGCTTATCTATGGGCAGGATCACAGATCCACAGGCTGAAGAAAGAAACAGTTAGCCCTTGGCATTCTTGGCATGGAGGAATCTCTCATCGAGATGGTCTCTGCTGGTACACTGTGAACTGCTTCTGTGACCAGCTCTTCCTGTTCCTCACTGATCCCTCACATTAATAATTCCCTCTCTTCTTCACTTTCTGCTCTCTGCACCTGTTTGCTTCAGCGGGTAGTTTGGTTTTTTTTTTCTCCCCACTCCCCCTGCCTTTCAGCATTTTCCCCATCCCTGGCTGTAGAGATGCAGCTGGGTTTGTTGCTCCCACCTCACCTTCTGCCCTTTGCCAGAGGGGTGGAAAAGTCTCTTCTGCTGCTTCCATGTTTTAATCCTACCTGACAAACCAGCAAGGGAGCTGCCACACTGTGACATTAAGCTGTTCCTGCACTGACACTGCTGCTGCTGTCCAGCAGAACTGAATGAGGAAATTATTAACATCCCAACGGATTTGGCACTCAAGGAAGTCACCTGCAAGGTGACAAATCAAGAAAGATTTATGCAGGAGCAACAATTCATCTCTAAGGGTGACTGCAGACACTGGCGCTCAGCAGATGGCCCACAGGTCACAGATATCCCAACATGTGCCTAAAAGGTCAAACTCTGCCATCTGCTTCACTCACCCTCGACAGAAGATACCAATTAAAATCAGCACCTGGAATGACAGAGCACAGGGAGATCCAGGGGGACGATGACCACAAAGCCTGAGCGACTGGGAGTGCGCTACACTTAGGTACTACCTGGACACCCAAACCTCCTCCGAGAGTACTCGGAGTATGTCCCACTTCTCCCAAACCAAAGGCCTGATATTCAGGAGCACCTGGAGGCAGGTCTAGTATTTCACAACCCCACCACACTACAGGGGGAAGCAAAGCACTAGCAGCAGTTAAGACTATGGGAAAAGAGCTTTTTCTGTGTGGATTTTAAGGTGAAATATACTTCAATTACAGCCGCTAGCAATGGCTTTGTATTGCTCAATAATCCTCTGCAGCCTGCACAAGCAGCTGGTATTTATCACTCCTGTACTGCTACATGGGAGGGGAGAGCCCAGAACAAATCAGCACCTTGGTTCCAAAGTAACAACCATCCTGAGCTACCTGCATGAGAAGCTTGCCCTAGCGCCCTCCCTTGCTCATCTGTATACAGGATGCTGCAGGACAGGTTTATTCCAAATCCAGGTCCAGGAAAGGAGAAGCAGTTATGCTGTCCAGGCTCTGCTGTTGGTGGCAGAGGGAGGTTAGTCCAAGTGACTCCACCTGCAGTTTAAGCTCATGGCATGGGATGGGGCTTTGCAGCGGTGGGGAGAAGCATCTCCACCCTGCTATAAGCACCTAACACACTAACCAGCTGCAGGTATCAAAGGGAGCCTCTCTTTCAGACTTGTAAAGAAGCCTCTCACAACAGCAGCAAAAGACAAGTCAGGTCTCTTCCAACCTGCTAAGTTTCTGAAAACAGAGATGGCATCATGCCTCTTTATCAAAACAGGCTGATCTCCACCAGCTTAGCTTGTAAGAACTGTGGAGAAAAAGGCAGAAAAAAAATGAACATAGAAACATTTTTCGCCCCTTTTCAGAGCTGCCAGCACACCAGTGAAGATGGGCACCGTCCTGCAGCGAACTCTCTCTGCGGGTGACCACGCTGCAGAAAGCAACACTGCTCTTGCGAGTCATGCACAAAGGTACAGGATGGAGATTCACACGGAGACCAGCTTTTTGCTAACAACAAAAGACTTGGATCAACACACAACACCAATAAACGTGCAGAGCATGGCAAAGACCTGAAGAAGACAAATACAACGGAAAAGAGAAAGTTCAAAACTTGACTTCTCTGGTCCTACATCTGAAGGTGTCACTTTAACAGAACTTGAGTGTGGCTTCTCCTGTTCATGCTCTAATGACTTCGTGGTCCTTTGGGGCAGGAGGGGTGAGAAAAGGGCTTTATCCATCTGTCGGTTCAGCGTTAAGTTGGTTCACTATCAGAGGCACTAAACAGTCTCATCTCTTTTGGCATCAGTTTCCTTTCAAAATGATGGTTTTAGCCGTCCTGTTCCACTTTGTTTTCCCTCCGTTGAGGTCTAAGTTCAAACGCTGGAAACTGGGAAGTCTCCGGTACTGAAATGTCTGAGAGGAAGTGAATAGCTCCAGCCATGCCTAAAACACAATGAAGAAGAGATCTTTGTACCCATTAAAATAGCACAGCTGACAGCAAAGGCAACAGCACCAGTTTGAACACCTCCCTTACTAGGATCTTTTTCTAAAGAGGTGAACTTAGGCCCTATGGAAAGGCAAGTTCACCTGTACTTTGCCCAGGAAACCAAGTTTTATTTGAAAAGATCAAAGGCAAGAAGCAAGATGTCTCAATGCTATTTCAAATTAAGAAAAAGTCAATCCAAGTTTGGACTGTCCTTCATAGTTTGAGCAACTCTTGCTTATCATTTCACTGGTTAAAAGAAAAAGCCAAAACTTTATTGTATTTGTGAAGTACAGATTCATTTCCTCACTATTCATGAAGAGGTCATCCAGAGCCCAAAGTGCATCACCCAGCAGAACTCATAGGATGACAGACAAGAGAGGCACAGTAAGGAAATCATACAAATACAAGCTCAGTTTTATGATCAAGCTAAAATCCTATTTTATAAATAGCTATGCACAAATAAAGGAACCTTTCTAAATTACAGTATCTGATGGAAACGAAACAATTAGACAATCCATCCCAGCAGATGCACAGGCAACTTCTGTTCAAAGCATGCATGTACGGGCAGTACTGGACAACTGCAAGCACAATTTTGGCTACAAAAACAAACAAAGCTCCAAATTAAGGCTTTTTTTCATCTCACATATGAGACTTTTGGATTTTTCTAAAAAAAACCCAACCAAACAAAAACCCATACAATTAAAAACTAAAATAAAAGCTGTACATCAGCATTAAAGCACAAAGCATCCTGCTGGTGTAACTGTTTCACCTTCTCAACAAATTTCAAACCTTTTATACAACAGATTGTATACTTGCTTTTTTCCCTCCCTACAAGAGCATGGAAGGGTGCTCTCAGGAATAGGAATACTTATGCTTTTCTCCTTTGAGCATTAAGACAATAACTCTGTATTTAGAAGTGCTGCATGTAACTCCTGCTGTCTTGTGTTCATTCACGCCCTGGATTGTTTATTTGCAAATATCCCTTCTCGGCTGCTGTAGTTTCAAGTATCAGCGGCAGGTGGCGCACGAGGCTCGTTGTTCATGGAGCAGCCGCGGCGCTACCGTAAATCCCACCTGGATCTGTAATTCCGTGCTACTGATTCTGTAACGCGAGGATGATACACGGAATAGAAAATAAGCTACAAATAAAAAATACAAAGCTCTAGGAAAGTATCTGGTAACATCCTGGAACTTACATAACAGCCGCCAAGAACTCTGCATCGCTTTCCTCTTCCAAGTGATTTGGGCTCATATTAAAACTATCTTTTCCTTGGTTGAGTATGGCAGCAGAGAAGGCCTAGTTCTGACAGCCAGCAACTAGTTTGAGACCCCCTACGCACAGCTGCTCCTCTGCCCAGGCCCTCAGAAAAACGACCTGTGACAAAATTGTTGCCTGGATTTCTGTTTGCTTTAAACCAAGCAGCAGCAGCACAGCAGAATTTTATTCCGGAGGAACACTGGCACTGGTTTTACATTCAAACTGCTGAAACGCAACCAGGTGTGAAAGTTGTGATGGTGAATGATTTTTCTTTATCCTTTTCTATCCCTGCCACCCTGCCTTCTTTTAGGCAGAGGTGATGGTATGGGGGGGGGTTAATAGTGGAGGAACCCACCAAAGACTTCCTGACTACTATGCATGTGCCAAAATTGCAAGGATGCCCCTCTTGCCTGTAGTACAAAACCATTTGCAACACCATCACTTTACCTTCAAAGAGGGAATAAGGTCGGTCAGGAATACGACATCCATGTGCACCATACTCCAAACACCATTCAGCAAACTGGGGAACACATTGAAAAATATATTTTTATTCAAGACTGTTAAATGCAAGCTTGAGTATCTGAATATCATTAATAGGTACAAAATGTGAAGCAGTGTAAGCAGACACACAACACATAAATCACTGAGATCAATTTGATCTCCTCCGACCATGACAAGGCCACAATCAGGTTTTAAAATACGTATTTGCATAGCATGAGTTTCAGTTCCGTAACAATGTAATAAGTGGGGCAGACATCTGCTTTTTGTAAATCAACCCTGCTACATGCCAATGAAAAATGCTGTAAGAACAGATATACTCAGTCAAAATTTAACTAACATTGTATCAGTTTCCTATCTCTCTTGGTGCTCAATTTATCCACAAACTCAGGACTTACAGCTCTTAATTGCATTTTGGTTTTCTTTCATTTCTGTGCCCCAATTTAAGAGATTAAATCTTCAGCTGCCATTAATTAGTTTTGTTTATTTGCTCTCCCAAGCCTTACAAAAAATCATTATAAATACAGGTAGACAATTATGGTCATCAATATTTTGTTGCAGAAGATGGATTACCATTAAAAAGAGTTAACAGTTTCTTTCTCGCGTTTGACCAGCACTGCTGCAGCAGCTACACTGGACACACATGAACCACACCTGGATCAATTCAGGAACAACCAGCTACTTCTCCTGTATGGCTCCCCAGAGCATACGGGGGGGCACAAGTTCCCCTGGCATTTCTGTGCTGGGATGCAAACCACTGCTTGATCAAAACACAGTGCATAGACTCCTGCAAAGCAAACCACTGAGAGGTCTCTCTCTGCTCCCTGGAATTTGGGCAACCTGCTAGCAAAAATGTCAGCCTAACTAGAGGGTGCTCCAGTCCTAGAGCTGGAGCTCTATGGGGTGTAAGCTTGATCCCAGAGCCATTGCTCTATTCATTAGAAAGATATGGGTGGCATCTCCCCTCTTCCTTCCCGCCCCACTCCATTCTGTTTAAATATGTAGCAGGGGATGAATTTCTCTTCTCTTGATAGAGGAATATGCATGTGTGTGAAACACAAAGAAAAACCACAAACACAAACATTGTGATTCACACTGTTATTGAGAACTCATTAAACACTTCTGGGCCCCTCCAGGTATAAATCTTCAAACTATGGTTTAATTCTCCCATGTAATCTTGTCTTAAACGTGAGGACCAAACATGTTTATGGCATGTTTCTAAGCCACAATCAATTCTTGCAACATCCACATCTGATTGCATACTAGCCTTTATTATTACTTCCAGCCTGGGAACTGCAATAGAAATTTTAAAAATGCACCCTAGGCTACTGAAGCACAACAATCATTCGCAAGTTCATAGCTTCAGCACAACCCAGATCCAGTAAGCCACAGCATCTTTGTTTAACTGAGGGGGGGAGGGGGAGTGAGGGAGAGGAAGAAAAAATCTTAGGAAGACATCTGACATTATCTGCCACAAAGACTGGGCGTGCTTGCCCCCAACAGTGGGGGCAAGGCTGAATCACAATAACCACAAGGCTGAACAGCACAGGGCTCAAAGCTCTGTTGCCTGGAGCCCAGGATGCCACAGCCCCACTCTCCTCTTACAGACAGGCCAGCTAGGAGTGCCTCAGCCTCCTGGGAGCCTGTCTGCTAATCTGAGAGAAAAGCTGTGAAGGTGTGAAGCACAAAACAGGGGTCTCTTCCATTCAAGTTTTTGTGGTTCATTTGTGAAACAGTTTCATGGCTTCCATGAGGTAACCAGGAATTCTGGGCAAGACTCCTGCCCCTGGGCTTGATGTTTTTGGTGTGAAGCAGCACTCCTGGGAGGGGAGCCATCTCATTCTCTCAGTTACGTGCCTCTAGGTATCAACATAACTGCATGTTTGCTTCCCTGAATGCTCTGGCTCAGAAAAAAGATTTCAAGAATGCCAGACAAGCAAATTCCTCTGCCTGCTTCAAGAGTTCCCCTGCAAGGGGGTGCTGGAGATGCGAAGTGGCAGAGTGGCTGCAAATGCGCTGCCTGCCTGTGCTAGGCACCTCCAGCAAAGAGTCTTTGGGCACTGCCCCACAACTTCCTTCTTAAAGGGATTTCAGGTACGTAACTGAGTCTCTTCCTTTGTCTGGCTTTGAGATACATTTGCTTTCCTCTAGCTTGGTGTGGACAAACATCAGGGCTCTCTTGGACCAACAGGAGCTGCCAATGCTGCACAGAGCTGCAGAAGGTGTGCTAGCACGGAGGATGACAGGGAGAGTTGACAGCTGTGCTGCCAGCAATGCCTGCAGGGTGCTGTGGCTCACACATCAGCAGTGGGTGACTCCAGTGTAACGAAGTGACACATTTGCTGTGGGACTACTAGGGTTTTATTTCAATCTCTAGGATGCAGGTATGTCTACAGGTGTCCTCATAGCATGATGCTTTGGTAAATGTGAGACGAGCAGCAGCTTTTTAAAGCTCTTCTGTTAGAGGACAGGCTGACTGCAGAGATGAATACAATAATTTTACGTATGGCCAATATTCACTAAAAAGCACCTAGGAAGCAACTCATAAAATTTTGTTTGCAATACTTTGTAGAAGACCTCAGCTAAATAGTTATGTACACAATATGAAACCTCATGTCAGTGAATGAAACTGGAAAAAAACCCCAACAAACCAAACCAAAGTTTTACAGGGTAAGGAAACAGGCAGAGAAAGCTTTCTCCTTCAGTAACTGCTAGCACAGTCAAGAGCTGATGGCAGAACTTGGACAATTCCAGGGGAAAAATTCTGAGTGTGTCTTTCTCTGCAATTCATATTAATAAAAAAACTCTTAAGTGAGCAATTTAATAACTGCAAGTCAGAGCTCTAAAAGCCCGAAACAGGCACTACTCTGAAAACAAATAATTACAAAACACTACAAACAGTATTGCTTGAGGACCTGAGGAGGACAGTGGATCTCTCAGTGGAATAACTAGCACCACATAACATCAGTCTGTTATTGTTCAGGCAGGCTAATTTTCAGACTCTTATCTTCTTCTGAATACATTTAGTCCTTCCCCTCTTACAGAACATTTGTGCATTTCACTCTGCTTATTAAGACAGTACTTTCCCCACATGCACAGTTGAAGTTGTCCAGTCAAAATGTGTGTAAAGTGGAGCAAGTGATGGACCTTGTTATCCCACCCAATGTTCCAGCCAGCCCCAGTGCACATCAGCCCACTCCCACCCCAGTTTACCCTTGCACAGGCACTGGGATGTGAAAAGGAACAGTGATTTTGCTGGGATGCTGCAGAGCTCACCTTGCAGGCTCGGTAGAGGTACTTTCTGTCCTGAGTTAGGTTATAGAGAGACAAGAAGGAGTAGCCATTGCCAGCAGTACCGTGGCAGATCCCGTACCCTTTTCTCAATAAACCTCTCTGCCAGATGACATCGCTGCAATCCATAGCATCTTTCAAGTATTTGTCCTCTTTAAAAGTCTGTGGAAAAAAAACAGAGAATAAACACACATCAGTTGAAGTAATAATGGAAACAAAAGGAAGCTGCCCCTGAGAGATGTTTTGCTGTTTGTGTGGGGTTTTTCCACATAAAATTTATTTTGAATTTTAATAATCCATTCCTCATAGACTTGCCTTTCTTTTCTTACTAAGTTTTTTCTCCTTTCCCTGCATGGTAAAAGAAAAAACTTCTCAGGTTTTTGTTTCTGTAATCAGGACCCCAAAGAAAAAACTCAAGTTCAAGGTCTTTGGTTCTAAAACCTACAACCTATTTGAAGGGTTTGTGGTCCTTTTTTCTTAATTTTCTATTCCCAAACCAGAATTTGAAAATACAGAAATGTGATGCTGCCTCCAAGAAATGTAAATCAGAATACTGGATTATCAAATCTGGTCCCAAATTGCTAGGTCTTGGTCTTCCTGATTAATTCTTCCTGGTTACTTACTGTCTGCCTTCAATTCCATGTCAAAAATGCACAGGAATATCTCTTTGCATACAAGTACTCACAAAGGCAGTGTAGGATTCCTGCTTGTACACCTCTGTCACAGGTACAAGCAGGAACCCTACACTGCCTTTGTGAGTACTTGTATTACTGTATTAGTACAGTATATATTCAGAAGCAGTAGCCAGTTTGAGCAAAGGAATAATTTTGCGAAGTTTATTGCAGCTGAAATGCACTTTAAACACAGAGGGTCCATCCAGAAAGAAGCAAACAAAAGCAAGTAATTTAGCTGATTACCACCAGAATTCCACGTTTATAATGCCACTTCGTTGCTCACCTTTGCCTAAGTCACTTTACAGATCAACAAACAAGCAAAACCCCAAACCAACAACAACGAAAATAACTACCAAAAAAAACCCCAACAAAACAAACCTGATGCTCTGCTGTAGACTTAGGCCTCTGGAGGTGGCATCCCCTGTCAAACTATTTAATAAGGTAATAGAAGCAACTAATATGCAAGACTCTTACACTCACAAGCTTGATACAGGAAGTGGCTCTCTCTGATCAGGGTTTCCCAGCTACTTAGACGTAACATTTTGAATTAAGGCCTGGCAACAGCACTTCATTTCCAGGACAAACACTGCTGTCTGTTATCACAAGTCCCTGTGCCGGGTATGAAAGCATAGCCAGCAAAACACACTCCCATTTTTTTCTTTCAGTGCTTCAAAAAGCAGAATATAAAGAGTAATAGAAAAACATCATATGTTTCATCACCTTAAATGTAAAAAGAGGCCAAAAAGAAGACTGCTAATCAGAACTTGGTACTATCCCTCTTACCTCCTGCAAAGCTTTTTGTGCTGGGGAAAGCATCACATTGACAAAGAAGGAGAGAGTGGAGAAGTGTTAAGTCAATCTCCTACCACAGTCCAAAGAAAAAGCAACTGTGACTGCTGCCTCATGCAGCAATGCTGTAAGAAATTTACAGTTCACATTTCAGGTAGCAGCATGAGTAATTATTCCATAAACCAAGCCTGCTTTTCATCAGCCCACCCAGATGCCAACCAGGGAATCTGTCAAGGAGGGCTGTCAAAAGCAAGAATCGATTTGCATACATTTAATTAAATGGCATACTTTCAAATGTCATGCAAATCAGAAGCACACAAGAAGACAGGTAGCAAACCTAGTTAAGAATGGAGAAGGGAAAACAGCAGGCTCGTGGTAGCTCAGCCGGTTTATTTATGCCCTGGAAGGGGCCTGGGATCTTGGCTCTGACCTTAAGTTCTCAAGAGTTATATCTTAATAAATAAGTAATTTATGGAAGACATTCTTTGGCAAGGCACACGAACCCACACTTTTGAAAACCAACATAATTGCTAAAACTCTTGGGATGAAGATTCAAAGAATTTAGGTCAATGTTCTCACACCCAGGACTCTGATGCCAAATTGTTTAAATATATGTCCCTTTTCCAAGAAAACCTAGTAACTACTAGTGCCCTGAGAAGCAATTTTACCCACTTATTTTCTCTTTACAAACATACCAATGTAAGTATTCTGAGGTTTTTAGGTGTCCAGCCTGGGGTTCTTGTTTAAAAGCCTAGATCTAGAAAGATACTAAATTAAAGCCTTGCAATCTCACAGGCCTGCAAGTCTCTCTGTAAAGACAGAGGTATGTATACATATCTATGTGTACATATATATATATACACATATACATATATATATATATTAGAGCTTGGTGCTAGTTACACCAAGGTTGTGGGTTTGATCCCTGCATGGGCCACTCACTTAAGGGCTGAACTCTATGAACCTTCTGGGTCCCTTCCACCCCAGAATATTCTGTGAATCTGTGAAATCTATGAACACAGAATGATTCACCTTATAAGCTTGCATGAGCATGTGGATGACTCCGGGGGCACCATGGCACCAGTGAACCAGTCTGTCAGTCTCGTTGCTCAGCGATGACGGGTAATTCCCAGATCGGAATTTTTTATGACGCACGTAGTCAATGCTTGGCTTCACCAGCTCTGCCAAGGTCTCCTGGTCCACATTTGCAATTGGCTGAAGAAAACAGTAAAATAAACATCACTAAACACATCAACAGAAGTAGCAGAAAATTGTGTATCAACACTTAATTCTACAATCTGTTTAAAAGTGTCCTACATACGTGCCCTTGATCCAAATACTGTGAATGACATCTTACAGATTTAATTAATGTCTGCTTATTATACCCTTGCTAAGATGATTTTTACAGTTATTGCAGAGACAAAGAAATTGGGGCACCAATGTCTTAATGGAGGTGACATAGAAAGACTATAAAAGAACTGAGAACAGAGTATGAAGACTCCCAGACCCCTCTTTGTAACTTAAAATAGGGAGAACACTTACAGGAGAAAGACAATTTTATAGATATGGCACTCATAATACACACTGCCAGCATACTGGGTTACACATTTTGTTTTAAAAATAACTATTTCCCAACAAATGAAGGAAAGTGTATATAGCAGCATACTTGGCAGAGGTTTATGAAGGTCAAAGTTTTCCATCATAAACAAAGCTCCCTGAAGCGATGGGCTATAAATCTACATTCCCAATTTCAGAAGCAATCGCTACCTCACCAGATATCTAAATATCTTTGTACTACAAATTCATCCTTCAGTTGCTCTTAGGAACTTTCTTCCTAGTTTATTTGCTTAATTTACATCCTTGTCAAATGGAGAATGCATCCTTGTATGCAAAGGTTTACATGCTCCTTGTAACTAAAGGTTTACAAGCCAAGTAACTGTTGGGTCTGCAGTTGCTCTTGGTTGGCATTCCCTCCACTACCAGCCCATTTTACAGCATTTTAACAGCAGAGCTCTCTGTTTTTACACAAACTACATGATTTCTGGAATTTCTGCAAGCTGTGGGAACAACCAGGCACTGGAGCCTATAGCAGCCTAAAAACTGAGCTTATTCTCTAAAATAACTTGTCTACTGATTCAATGCCATACAATTTCTCTGTTCCCCACCAGCTCCAGCATATTTACATTCAACAGGTGAGCACACTCCTACAATTCAAAGTCTGACGGCCAAATGAAGGAAAACTTTCAATAGCTATATTTTGAGTAACTGAAGAAACCAGAAGCCTCTATTTCACCTCAGCCAGAAAACCTCTGCCAGACTTCTATCAACCAGATCCCTCAAGCAGACACCAGCTCTGCAGTTTTCTGAGTGGAACAGAAACCTTCATGCTGCTCATCAGAAGTACACCTGAATATAGAGCAGCTTGTCATGAAAAACACCCCAAAGCTGATGAGCCCTCACTCAGACTCACTCAGAGCCCTCCCTGTGAGGTAGGGAGGCTTCATAGGAAGGTTTGATTTGAGGCTCTTGATTTCACACTGCACTCCTGCAGAAGAAGGCAAAGAGGATCAGCACCAGCAATAAATGCCTTCAGTCTTGAGCTGCACAAGGCAAGCCCAGCCCAGCTCAGCCATCCTCAGGAGGTAAATCCAAGCAGAGCTCTTTACACACCTCCTTACCTTGTGCTTCCAGTAAGATTTGAGAACCAGTGAGTTTTTTGCCCAAGCTGTTGAGATTCCCAGCAGTTACTTTGAACAGCTAAAGAGTAACCTACAGCTGTGTGTCCTGACTTTCCAGCCAAGACCAATGATATGCAAACAGACACTTTTCCTTCACAGCTAGTGAAAGGATCTTGGAGTAGACACTTCCTAGCTAGCACTTCAGAATCCCCCCTCTACCTCCTGGATGAATTATTTACCATGGCTAAGCTCTTACTCTTCCAGTAGCCTGTAAATAACTCCAGCAATACATGTTTCCTCCAGTTTAAGAAGTGTTCGGACAATGCTCTGGGCATGGTGTGATTCATGGGGTGTTCTGTGCAGGGCCAGGAGCTGGAGTCGAAGATCTTGATGTGTCCCTTCTAACTCGGCACATTCTGTGATTCTATGATATAGGTGTTGTACAGAAATTACCCTCAGTAACCTTCGCATCTCAGGTGCGATGTTAAACGCCTTTTTTTTTGTTATCAAATAACCACTCAACAAACCATCTCTTGCATTCTTTGATGAAAATACAAAAAAATTCACCCCATTTGGTGTGGGAGGGATGGGGAAAGGATAAGACTCTGATATGCCATCTTCCTCTGCAGTGGATGACTCAACTTTGCATGACTCACAATATTTAACATACAGTGAAAATATGGTAATCTAATGCTGCATAAACAATGGCTTTCTTGTAATTCTTAAAACCAGCAATTACATGTAAAGGAAAAATAGCTAGGATTTTAACATGTAGACAGAGTAGCTTCTGCTCAAACCAAAAAGCACTGTGCAATTATTTCTGCTATCAGCCTTGAATAGTAAATGAAGGATGGAGCCTTTAAAGAGCCTTCTTCAGGAGACTAGATGTTTCTCTGAAGATCTTGCACTGCCAGGGAAAAAAAAAATGGAAGACAGAAAGTTGAGGAAACCAGAATGAGACGGACAACCCTGCTAAAGAAAGCAGTAGGTAAAGATAGGAGCATAGTAAATCAGAGCAGCCTGAGGCCCCAATGGGATGGTCACTGCAGAAAATGGGTGTAGTGAGGTTAAGACACACCCCCAGGTAGCAAAGCAGTAGCTACTTCCACAGTAAAGTCAGCCAGTTTAACCAGAACTTCTGGTGGCAGTGGTATAAGGTAATCTGAAACACAGCATCTTTTCCAAGCAAGGAATGGCTGAGCAGTGGCAGCACCAAATACCAGCTCAGTCACTTCTGCAGTGAACATTCGTACCCAGCTTCAGGCTGTGAGGATGTACAGTCCTTCCATTTCTACACGAGCTGGTAAGGAAACTGATATTTACAAAGACGCACGAACTAGCAGCGGCACCCTCAAAAACCACAAAGAGGTGCAATTAAGTTCTGCAGCTCTGTGGCCATCTTCTATAATAAATCTTAAGGCTCTTTTCCCAGACTGTAGAACAGAAATAAGATATAGGTCTGTTTGGAAAAACCTAATAATCCTCAGGGCAGCAGGGAATTGATTTAAGTGTGGGAAAGAGAAGGTTTACAGAAGAGAGGAATCTCACTAAGGAAAACAGAATGAGGAAAGCAAGGGTCATAAACGCACTAAAGAACGTAAGAGTTTTGTGTGGGAAATAGAGGAGATAAGGGAGAAGAAAAACGTCTAAATAATAAAAGTATACTGAAGACTAATATGTGATTAAGGATAGTCTTCCAAAAACACCAAGACGGGGGAAAAAAATTTCACTAGAGAAGAGAGAAAGGGCACAGAGGACAGGAGGCATCAGCAGTGCACTCATTTAAAAATAGCAAAAAATTGAAGAATGATGGATAGTAAGTGAATTTTTAGCTGTTGTAACTGCAGGCACCAGAAGAAGTAAGTATGAATAGAAGAGAAAGCACTTCACTGTCTTTGCTGAGGACAAGAAACCAGATCCTGAAAAGCTGGTGAACTGAACCACAACTCAAGAGTTAATTAATTCTCATGGCAGGATACCGCAGTCACAGTCTTCTTCTGGTATCAAAGCCTTAGGTAGCACTTCTGCACAGTTCTGTGCTGCACCCTAACTCCAAATTGTGAGACCCCGATCCAGCACAACACTGCACATGCATGAAAGCTGAACATAAGATCCTCTGATGCAAAACAAAAAATCATTTCTGTGTCACCCCTGCCAACAGAAGATGCCCTTACCTGCATGAGCATGTAATAGATCCCAGCCACTCCATGGGCTGCTCCAACATACTGCTTCCTGTGCCACTGGTACAGGAGAGGACAACGGTCTGTTTTCCGCTCCTCCTTTGAAAAGTTTTTCCCTGACTCAATAATAGCATCTATTACCTAAGAAAAAGAACACACCCTGATCACCTGTCTTGCTTACTTTCATTCAGAGGGTCTTGCTTTGGCATGGCTAAAACCACAATAAACAGTAAGCCACAATACAGTGATGGGACAATATTCAATTCACTTAGATTTGAGTGTTGAGGTAGAAATGGTATTTTTCCTTAATGATGAAATCACTTATATTTTTAAGAGTAGAAGTTTAATCTATCAATATTTCTGATTACTTTTTTCCAGCCCTGCCTTCTCTAGTTCTGGTATGTGCAAAACAGTCACGCATGCTCCCCACACTTAATTCCCACTCTTTTCTTTTAAGTACTTCCACACTTCTGTCTTAAGGTTTATTGTAACAAAATGTCTCAACTGCTTCAAGACTAGTTACATATTAGACCTATTTCCTTGGCTGGACACAGACCCACCCACACTGGCCTGTCTCAGCCCCAGCTGGGCAGCAGGGAAAGGGGGAAGAGACTGGACGGACAGATGAAACTGGGTTTCTAGCTCTAGGTCCCTCTTCTCTCCAGCATCCCTCTCTTAATTGCTTGAAGTATGCAGGACAGCAATCCCAGATCTCACTGATGCTGTGATGCTGGAGAGAGAAAAGTGTCTTACCTCTTTGATAACAGACTGTGGGACAGTGTCTGGACCGATTTCAGTATTCAGGTACAGCAAGGCGTACAGGTAACCTGCTCTGCCATAGAGCAGCTCATCTGGAAGCTCAGCATCTGTGCTGATGACTGTCCTTTGGAGCTGCAACAACCTGCATCAGACAAGAAAGGTGGGGAGAGAAAGTATCTTCTGTAGAGACCATACTGGACTGTGCATTGTACAAGCCATCAATCCAACCAGCAGCAGAACAAGTAGTGAAGCCCCACCACTCCCCTTCAATCATCCCCAGTCCAGTTGGCTGCCGGGTTTACACACAGGAGCTCTGCACGCCCCACATCCCCGACACAGGAAACTCTGAGCCAGAGCCACGTCAGTACCAGCACAAGTGCTAGGATTTTGTGCAGACAGAAACAGATACAGGGTAGGAGCTGGAGAAGGCTGGAGAGCTACTCCGACAAAGAGAGAAACCTCCTGAAGTCTCTGGGAATTTCACCAAAGTGAGGAACACTTAACTGTACATGTTTAAGAGGGGGAAGAACCAAACACACAAAAAAACCCCAATACCACCATTCATCATGCCCTCTCCCAAGAAAACACATTGTCTCAAACATTTAGCACCTCAGTTTTGAAAAAAACACACTGCTATAATGCACAAGTGTTTTGCTTGCCTTTAGCAACGAAAAAAACAAGAAAACCCTTGTGCTGGCCATTGTAACTCATCTTCTCCACAAAGACTCTCTGCTAATACTCTTCCAGTCTGTATTAGCACTGAGGTGGATCAGAGATCTGTTTTCCTGCCACTCCCTCCATGTCTCTTCCTATCTTTTTGGATTAAACTGATAATTAGATGAAACCATGGTGATGATCAAATTTTAAATTGGGGGAGGGGCAACAACAATCTGGATTAAGACCAAATTCAATTCCCAGATTCCCCCAGCTGTTATTTCTCAAAAAGAATGCTAGCATTAATATCATGCCACAGCAAAACCACCGACCTCAATCGTGTGTTTATGCTGTCCGTGCTTAATACCAGGGAAAAGCCACTTTAAAAACAGTTTTAGATTTCCTTTCTTGGAACTACACTTTGGGTTTAGAATTAAATTATTTTCTTCTAAACTGTCCACTATTAAGTTTTATTGTTGAAATCATACAACTGGACAACGTAAAAAGTTAAAAGTGAGATCACAGATTACATTTTGACTTCTATAAAGCATCACTCAACTGGTGTCATGCATATATTTGTAAACAAAAAAGTTATAAAATAAACAAATAATCAAACTAAACCCCTTTTCACTACTCCTCCTAGAAATTACTTTCCAAGGAGAGGCAACACTAAAAGATTTACTGCTAATCTCATTTTTCTATACTCAAGCTTCTTGCCTTACAGCAACACTGCTTTCCAAGCTGCATTCAAAATGACATGCCCAAGTTTACTGCCAGTCCTAAAAGCAAAAAACCTTAATTCAAAACTGAAATATTCATTCAGGAACAGCAGCAGAGATTAATCTCACTAGGATTCTAGACTAGAGAGAGACCAATTACATTTTCAAACATAAACCAGAATGGAGATGAGGACCTAAGCCTCGTTACAAATTCTGCCAGCCTGAGGTATGCTGCCGAACAGCTAGCAGGTGGACTGTGGTGTTGAATGCAAACTCCACAGGGTTCCAGGGCTTCCAGCGCTTGCTGGGATAGCAATCAACTCTGTAACAGCAAAGACACAGTCAGATCTCTAATGAAGCTACAGCTAAATAGGACTCTTGAGACATTTATTACATTTAGATTACTTTGAAAAGGGACTGGAATCTTTTCAGGCCACCCTTCATATGCTCTGACTTGATTAAAAATCCTTGCCTTTACAAATTTGCTCTTGCAAATACTTCCTCTTTGTTTCATTAAATCTTTGCTACATATCAGTCCAATGCAGTGTGTTTCTGTCTGGCTGTTTCCAGATCCTGCAGTGCACATGTTTTACGATGCATCTACAGTTAAGACCCACTCTTTACAGAAAGCATCGCATACTGCACAAGCACTACACATTGCCGATGACAAGCGTGTGGCTTTTGTTAAATGTCACTTCAATGTGACAAAATCAGAACGTGCATGCACTACAGATATGCTAAGGACATCCTGTCAGCGACAGAGGACTCAAGATAACCCACTAAATATGAATCAAGTGTAAGCCAGCTTAAATAAAGATAAAGCCTATTTTGTATTCTTCTACTGAAAACTTATCAGGGGAGGAAGTGTCCATTCTTTAATCCTGTCCTCTAAAACTTCACTTGCAGAAGTTACTGAACCAATGCTCTCTACAAATGAAGGGCGTAACTTTTTCCACCGTCAACCACTTACTTGGCAACACATTCTTTAGATTCACTGTCATTTTTCAGTTTGTGGTAAACCACTGCACCCACTGCCAATGGCCCAGCATCACCACAGAGGAAAGTAACTCTTCTGCCATTCAGATTGCGAAGGATTCTCTTCACGTAATCAAGAGATCGCTGCAAATGGCTCTGGTTTTTCGTGACGCGGTACAGTTGCAGATATAAGAGGGCAATACCTGAAACGAACACATGAAAAAGAGAGAGTTTCACTTACTTTTCCTTCTAAATGTATCATATTCCCCTCTTTGGTGCCTCTGAACCAGTAACTCAAATGTTAACAGGTATTCTGGCAATAAAAACATGTCAGTCAAGGGTCCTAGCTTATGCAATGCAAAGGCACCAGGCCACAATTTGGATTACATTTCAATTGGATTGCGGCAAAAATAAAAATTATCGGACTGAAGCCCAATGGTAGAGCCTCAGTTTCCAAAAAAGAAGAAAACTCATTGACACAGGCCTCAACACCTGGCAAAGCGTATTGGGTATGCATGGCCAAGCTTTGGTAGCAGGGGGCTACAGGGGTGGCTCCTGTGAAAAGCTGCTGGAAGCTTCCTCCATCTCTGGCAGAGCCAGTTCCTGGTGACTCCAAAGGCTGATGTGCCACTGGTCAAGGCTGGGCCAATTAGAAGTAGTGGTAATGCCTCTGTGATAACAGATTTAGGAAGAAAAGGAAAAAAAGTTATTGCGCAGTTGTAATTGCAGCCAGAGAAGAGCAGGGTGAGAACAGGTGAGAGGAACAACTCTGCAGACACCAAGGTCAGTGAAGAAGGAGGGGGAGGTGTTCCAGGCACTGGAGCTGAGATTCCCCTGCAGCCTGTGGCACAGACCACAGCGAAGCAGCTGAGCCCCTGCAGCCCATGGAGGACCATGGGGCACAGAGATCCATCTGCAGCCCACAGAGAAGACCCATGGAGCACACTGGAGCAGGCAGATGCCTAAGAGGAGGCTGTGACCTCATGGAAGGAGGCTGTAACCCCTGTGGAGAGAGGAGACCACGCTGGAGCAGCCTGTGCTTGAAGGACTGTACCCCATGGAGTACTGACCCACACTGCAGCAGTTTGCAGAGAGCTGTTGCTCATGAGATGGACTCACATCGGATAAGTTCATGGAGAACTGTCTCCTGTGGGAAGGACCCCCTGGGGGAACAGGAGAGTGACTCTTCCCCCTGAGCAGCAGGTGAAACCATGGGCGATGAACTGACCATAACCACCATTCCCTGTCTCCTTGTCCTGCTGTGGAGGATGTAGAGCTGGGAAGGAGGGAGAGGTGAGAGGAAGGTGTTTTGAACTCATTATCCTGTTCTGATTTTGTTAGCATTAAATTCAATTAATATCTTTAATTCTAGCCTGTTTTGCCCATGATGGTACTCAGTGAGTGATCTCTCCTGGTCCTTATCTCAACCCATGAAGCCTTCGTTATATTTTTCTCTTCCCTGTCCAGCTGTGGAGAACAGTGAGAGAGACACTTTGGTGGGTGCCCTGCATCCAGCCAGCATCAACCCACTACACAAAGAAACCACTGAAGATTCAAAAATTTGAGCTAACAAGCACATGTGTGACTAAGTACACTAACTGTATAATACTCATCTACTATATGCAAGAAGTGACTTATTTCCCATTTAATTTGTAAAAGGATCTTTTGATGAGTTTTTTGATTCAACTTGCCAAGTTGTTCATAACCTGTAAAAGTATTTCTAAACAAGATTACAACCTTGTACAAATCAAGCTGCTTTGTAAAAGCCAGAAGTCAAACAAGGTCTTGTAGAATGCCAAGAGGTACTGTCAAGCTTCACTCCATTAAACTCGTTACATAGTTTTCCATTAACACCAAACCAAACCTTAGAAATAACAATGTAGGCTGAAGGAAGTGAAATAAATCCATCTAACCAGATGTCTATC